>JADRCH010000330.1:0-117612 GCA_019843965.1 Rhynchomys soricoides
CCCCCCCCCCAATGCAAGTAGCTTAAAGGGAAGAGAAATGTTCCCTAATTACTTGTTGTATATTGATTTGTCTTGTCCATGGAGCACTAATCCTGCAGACCAACTTGCAGGGCCTCATAAATGAGATTGCTCAGAGCAGGGAGCTAATCAGATTTCTCAGGTTTAGCTCAGCTCTCTGCTAGACTTTAGGGAAGCTCAGCATACAGGCTCCGTTAACCATTTCCCAACTTGAGATGACCCTTCTTAGGGCCACAGATGCAGATGAGTTGAATGTGAGATGAAGGCTAGAAGCTGGATCTTCCTTAAGTCTCAGCATCCTCAAGCCGATCCCCAAAGACCCCTTCCCTTCCCCTCTACCCATTTCTGGATCCCCCTCTTGCCATTCTTTGCTTGTTTTGTGCCCATCCTCTGTACCCCAGTTTCTTTCTGCTCCTCATTCTTCATTTGAACAACATCATAACAGTTTAAACACTTCCTTAGGAGCTCTTGTGTCTCTTGTGTGTCCTTTTATCTGAAATGCCCCTCCTTCCCACTCTTTCTCCCTCACTGCAGCACTCAACACCAAATAAAGTGCCCTTCTCCTCAGAGTCTCTTCCCCTGAGCTAACAAGACTGGCTGCCATCTAGAGGACTGCATATATCTGAATTGGATACTGAGCTCTGTGATATCAGTCATGGGGCTGGATGTGGCATTATGACATTCTGGCTCAATTCTCATACTACCTGAGATCCAGAAAACCCAAGCCCTGTCAGGGTTGTGTCTGGTGGGTCTCCTGAGGTAATCTTTTGGAATGACAGCTGATTTTAATCAATAGGAGAAGGACCTGGGAAACGAGCAAAGTTCAGCTATCTCAATATTTACAGAAGACTATGTTCTTCCCGTGTCTGGCCTGGTGAGGCTGATCCTTAGCACTTGAAATACTGGGATTGGCCCTGTGACTCAAGTCTGTTCCAGCCTTTTCTTTGACAGATAAACAAACCAGGATGCAGAGCCAACATAGTTACCCAAAGTCACCAAGAATTGTGACAGATCAGGGGATTGGTTGCTTTGGCGAACAGGAACTAGTCATCATTTCTCCTTCCTCTCATTTCCACTGTCTTCTCTTGGGTCTCCTTGCCCTTCCCTAGAGCTGAAAGACAGGGATGAAGGAGCATCCATTGCCATAGAAACCAACTGAAAGCACAGTCAGACTGTTCTCTCCGTGGCTGTGGCTCTCTGGCAGCAGCTGCAGGTTCCAGTGTTGGGCCTTAATGGGGGCACTGGTACCATTCACATACTTAGTGAGGAGAAGGCTGCTGGGAACCTTGATGTCCTCAAACATAAGTCGCACGGGCTCGGCAAGGAGGGACCAAGCAGGCCTCGAGTTCTCTTTGCCTTCTCAAAACAATCTCTCTCTACCAGACTCCTAATAGGATGCATGGATCCTTTGAGAAGACTTTGGTCTTTGGACACCAAAATCAGATTTCTGCACAGATAGTGGCTGTTATGAGAATGTTCTGTTTTTCAGTCTAACTGAAGAAAGTCTAAAATGAAGATAGAGTTGGGGAAAAGAGGAAAGGAGAGAACCTATTTCAGGCTCCCAAACCGTCTCCATTTATTTGTTAAGGTGGGGGCTTTAACAACAAATAGTCTGCCCTGTTCACATGGTCCTGGGAGTAGAGGGGGCAGGTTTTATGGCATGGTTCTCACTGGTCATCTCATCTCTCCTTCTGCCTCAATGCCTCTCCTGATCCCTCCTGTTTATAAAATGCTCTGGAGACTCTCCTGTTCTAATTAATTCCACCACTACAGTGCCCCATTTTAAAGCTGTCCTCCTGATAGTGGGGGTAAGGAGTATTTCTCTTGTTGCTTCTGAAGCTCTTCTGTCTGTGGGCTGGAGCTTGGAGGCAGCTGAGGTTGATGCAGTAAGCTTTGAACTTGGACTTCAAGTCTCAGGCTTTTATGATGATGATGAGGATATTGTGTGTGTATGCTTGTGTGTGAGCTCATGCATGTGCCCTATCATGGCACATATGTGTAGGTCAGAGAACACCTTTTGAGAATTGATTCTCTCCTTTTGTCCTGAGTTCTGGAGATGGAAGTCCAGTTATCAGGTCTGTATGGCAAACACTTTTTACCTGCTGAGCCATCTTACTAGCTCAGGTCTCAGTTTCTTCTCTCTCTGTCTCTGTCTCGCTCTCTCTTTCTCCTGAGACAGGGTTTTTCTGGGTAGACCAGGTTGGCCTTGAGCTTGAGATCAGAGATCCACCTACCACTGCCTCCGAGTGCTGGGATTTCTTACATGACCAGGTTGGTGTGTTGCTTCTAGAACATGATCTTCGTAAGATACTAACATGCATGGTATCTGAGGCAGCTGCTCAAGGCTGACCTGGAGTGCCCTTGAACACTCTGACATTAGCTCTCTAGTGGTTGAGTCATGGGTGAGGTATGGAGGTTTGGGATTGCAGCATGGGTATCAGAGAGTCACCAATGGGACTTGGTCACTGGCTTTTTAACTAGCAGCACAGTGTGATTGTGATTGCACACTGGTCTAAAGGATCAGCTCCAGCAATTTTTTTCAAAGGTGCCAAGTGAAGCCCTTCCTCTACATCTTTGTGCCAATCACCCACACCCCAGGCTGTCACTGCCTCTGGAATCTTAACTGTCATACTAACAGAGAGTCAGAAGACCCAAGTACTGTTTGTTCTGTGTATCTGATGGGGTCTCCTGAGGTGATCTGTTGAAATGACATCTGACCTTTGTCAGGTGAAGGACATGGAGGCTCACTGCTCTGAGTGATGCATAGACTACCCATGAAGAGCCAATTCAGATGCATCTGTATCTAGGAATATGCTTCAGCTCCAAACCCCATGTCCTCGGCTATTAGGCTTATCGAGGAGGGAAGGAAGAAAAGGAAAAGCTTGTCCTATGTGGCTGATAGAGAATTCTAATTGAGTCAAGTAACCAAGGCCTCAGATGTGGCCTGGGGAGCTAGTTCAGTGGATAAAGGCTTGCTATGCAAGCTTGGAGACTGAAGTTTGGGTACCAAGACCCCTCACAGAACAGTGGGTCTGTATGTACTACCAGCACTTGGGAGATGGGGACAGAAAATCACCCAGGACAAGCTGATTAGGAAGACTAGCCAAATTGGTGACCTTTGGATTCAGCAATCAAAGATGTTACTAGCATCAACCTCTGGCCTATGTTTGGGCGTGTATGAAAAACACTAGATGTTGCTGTGGGGACTTATTTTATGATTAGATACTCAAGACCATTATTTCTAAGCACCTGGGGTGGGGCAGGTGTGACATTTGTCCTCACCAGGCCTCAAGAACGACTTCACAGCACAGTGCTTAACCCATTCTCCTGCACCCTCACCCACACATAATGAACCCCATAGACTTGAACATGCATGCACATGCATACCACACATACATACACAAGTGAGAAGGGAGGAAAAATGAGACGTTTGAAGCTTTCAGATTGTAGGTAAGGAACTGAGAGCAGAAGAGGGTACTACACTGCTCATGCTAATGTTCAGCAGAAACTCTTGAGCTTTGAGTTTCAGGCTTCTGTCTCTGCCCAGGATTCTTGCTCATCACTGTCCCAGGACCAGGGCTGCTTCTGGAGCATCGTCCTTTGACCCTGAACATGACCCTGAGTCACATGGAGAAGATACAGGTAGGGTGTGTAGGCATCAGCCCAGAGAATAGACACTAGGCAGAGTTGGTATGGGAGGGGCCATTCAACCCTCATTGGGGCAATAGGAGGAATGGAAGGCTTGGTATCTTTCAGGGAACCATGCCTAATATTTAGTAACATGTTGGGAAAGAGGCAGTTTTACTATTGATACCTTTGTTGGCATGTATGTATGTATGTATGTAAGAATGCATGTATGCCTGTATGTAAGTGTGCGTATACATGGAATCATGGAAGCATAAATTAACTTTGGTTGTCATTTCTCAGATACTACTGACAAATTTTTCCCTTCCCTTCCCTTCCCTTCCCTTCCCTTCTGAGAGATAGTTACTCACTGATCTAGGAGCACAGGGATCTGCTGGTATCTGCTTTTCTAACACTGGGATGATAAGCATATGCAACCATGCCCTGGTCATGGCCAAGCCTTTCTTTCTCAAAGCTCAAGACGTTCTTTATACATGTTTAAGGATTAAACACAGGTCCTCATGCTAGCAAGGCAAGCACTTTGCTAACTGTGCCATCCTTCTGGGTTTGTTTTTTATTTTGTTTTAATGGAAACTCCTTAGACAGATGTATTCTGCTGTTGGGAAAGTACCAGCCAGCCTTCAATCACCTGAGTTATGGCAACATCTGGAGAGTGTCATTTAGGCTCAGAGGCTAGGAACATGTGAGGACTTGTGTGTTATTATGTGTGCAATTCCATCTGTGAGTTGCACATTTCTGTATGACGCCATGGAAAAATCCTTCCTGAGCTAAGTCACAGGTGCACAAATGCTGATGCTGGCTGAATCCAGTAAGAAAATACAATTTTCATAACAGCAACAATAAAACATATTTTTGCACTCAATTGACACATGGTTGTTTCAGGTGTGAAAAAGACAATTGAGATAGCTAGGCTTCTTTGGGTGAAGAAGAGGAAGTGGCTTTTATAGACACAAGCAATAACATGGCACATGGACACAGGCTGTGTTGTCCATTTGGATGATCAGAATTCAAACCTGACCTTGCTGCCTTTTTATTTGTGGTCTTGGGCATCTTTCTGATACTTTGAACGTTGAGTGGGAACTGGGAGTTCATTTACAGTTACTCCTTAAGAGCCTTTCAAGGCTAAGGTAACCTGGTATCTTGTTGAGGAATAAGGCCTGCAATATTGAGCCTTCCAGCCTTAGACTCATATCAGGTACAGGCCTGCGTGTTGGTGGTAGGACCCATACATGCAAAGTGACCCCCTTGGGCTGCTATTTTGGTGGCTTGTCAGTGTTAAGGAACCACCAGCTGGGTAGCTTCATCTTCCCAGTTGTGTCTGGGCAGCAGCTGGTGGCGTCATCTTCATTGTGGTGATCTGGAACAGCTGCTGGGATTTAAGCATGCACTTAGAGGAATTACCTGGGATCGTAGCTGGCCTTACTGAAAGGGAACACATTTCTGTAAGCTGAGCTAATATCTGAGGCTGGAGTGCAGGGGCTTTCCTTCCACAGTAGGAGAGATATCAACAACAGGACCAGGCTGCCTAGAGAGGCTTCCCTAAATAGAAACCATGATTTCTTCCAGGATGCACTTAGCTTGGCCTCAGGTTGGAGAATGTGTGAAAAGACTGAGTATGGTCCAGAGATAATATTTTTCATGTCAAATGCCTAAAGTCTCTAGGTAGCTCTAGGTACCATGGAGTAACAGATATCTTGGCCACACCTTGAAGACTACTCCATAAGCACATTCCATGCTATTCCCTTGTATATCTGTGTCACAGTGGTCCCCTGAGGTATCACCGTCTCTTTAAAGCTACAGTGGTCTGTAGTTGCTCAGCTGTGGCCCTACATAGGTGGGGGCACTGTGCCCATCTTCTGGCTGACTTTATCTTCTTGTGAGATGTGGTTCCCTAGCCCAGGCCATCACCACTGCTTATGTAGGCAGCTGGGCTGGTTTCCTAAAAGCCTAGTGACAGTTCCTCCTAGCAGTCCCCTTCCCCTTTCCCAGCAAGAGCATGCTTCTTGCAGCAGCCAGTAAGGATCTGTCTAAGTTGCTTTTTTTGGTCACATTAATTTCCGTCTGAAAGCTTGCCAGTTGTCCCCATTGTACTTAGAAGAAAATCCTTGTCATGCAAATCCTTAAGAAAGGAAATCTTCAGAAAGAGAATCTTACAGACCTTAGCAGGCTTGTCTGACGGAAGGTTTTTGTTCTGTGTTGCTGCAGAAGCAACCAAGCTCTGCCCCTGGGGCTCACTGGATTTGTGGAAGCTCCCCTTTCCACCTTTGCCCCAATTTGCTTATCTCCCTCCAGTTTGCCCTTTAAGGATATCTCTATCAGCATGCCAGGTTGGCCACTCCTGTTCAGGGTGTCTATAGCAGCTGCTGGGCCTGTCTCTGTACTATTTTTTGGTAGGGTGTTTTTTTTTTTTTTTTTCCCGGTCTGTTTATCAGAGTATCTGCTATGGTTTATATCTGGAAGGTTTCCCAAAGTCCTGTGAGTAAAAGCCTTGGTTCCTTGCCCATGATGGTACTGGAGGAAATACAGCCATGTAGGGTGTGCCCTTGAAGAACATTGTGAGACTCTGATGTCTGTCTCCATCTCTGT
Organism: Rhynchomys soricoides; assembly: GCA_019843965.1. Classification (NCBI taxonomy): domain Eukaryota; kingdom Metazoa; phylum Chordata; class Mammalia; order Rodentia; family Muridae; genus Rhynchomys; species Rhynchomys soricoides. The sequence continues at coordinate 6,250 of JADRCH010000330.1, forward strand.
CTCTCCCTCCATCTCCATGTCTTCCTTCTTCTGCTATGATTTGAGTAGCTTGTCCTACCCCAGGCCCATGAGCAATGGGTCCAATTAGTCACAGGTTGAAAACACTAAAACATTAGAAACCTTTTCTTGTATAAGTTGATTTTCTCAAGGTGTTTTGTTATATTAACAGAAAGTTGACTAGCACACTGTGCCTTTCTTCTACCCACTCATGAGAGCTGTCTGGGAACATCCATACTTGGATCCTGATTTACATTTTTTTACATTATACTACACCCTGAGGTCTGAGTCCACTGGAGGACAGCTCTGGAGGCATTGCTATAGAATACGGAGATGGATTATCCACCCTGTTGCCTCTAACCCTTGCAGGATCTAAGGACATGTTCACAGGATGCCAATAAATAAGAGACCTTCAGGTTTTAAGCTTTCCTGTCAGGTTCTGGCATGTTTCCCACTGACCAAGACCACCAGTGACAAAATTATCTCTGAACAACTCAGCCAGATGTTTCTGTCTGTAGAGGAGTATTATGCCTAGGCTGGTAGCAGAGGAAACTTTTTACTCATAAACAAAACAAATTTATAGTGGAAATCAGTGGGAGGGACTAAATATGAATCCCCATGAAGTCATTTTGCGGGCTGCTTTATAGATTGTAATCAACCATTTAGAGTTTGCAGGCTGTTAATTTTGTTTGGAGAGAACCTCAGGACTCTTGGGGGCAGAATTTATAAGCCTGTAGGGTCACACCCATGGATTGAGGCCTTGAACCCCTGAAAGGTTTAGAAAGAAATGAACAAGCTACCTCTGGAGCAGCTGGGGCTCCAGCATCTTTTTCCTGTGGTTCTCTTGGACGTGGATTTTAAAAGCACATTTGCCCAGTAGGTACTGTCTTTGTTTTGCCCCAGGCTGTAGCTTCTCCCTGTGAGCAGATGCTGTTCAGTTTTACTTTCAGCAAGTTGCAGTACGAGAGTCTGTCTTCTGAAAACTAGGTGAGACCTAAGGAAGAGCAGCCTGAGTCAAGCAGGTCTGGGTGGACTCCAGCTAGGCTATTTGGCTTAAGATTGCAAGATGATTTTACCAATGTTAAATTTGTTCAAACTTCCCTTTCTTTCTCTGTAAATAAGACCAGTGCCCCAGCCTCAAAGGTGATAACAATGATAAAGGAGATGAAATAGGAAAAGCACTTAGTGTTCAAAATGACTTAGTTCATACAGTGATGGGGCTGATTGGTGATTCTAAGTAAGTCTGGTATAGCAGGAAACAAGGGGAATGTAAGAGCTATGATGCTGGTTCCCAACTGTGTTGCTGATGTGGTGGGTGACCTTGGGCATCCTAGCCTCTCTGGCCCCAGATCTTTTTCATTAGTGAAATGAAATGTTTGGCTCAAATGGTCTCTGAGCTAATGGTGGGGTCTATGGGCCAGTATCACCTTTGGGACCAGTTAGAATTATACATTCTAAGACTTTATTCTAGTCCCCTTGGGGACAGATAAAGCTCCAACCTCTGCACCTAGATGAGTTTTCCAGGTGGTTGTGGGCAGACAGAAGTCTGAGCATCATCACTGTGATGATTCATTGTGGCTATGGTACTAACCCTCTAGTTTTCCTGGCAGTATCACTCCTAGAGCCTCCCTCCTTGGGGTCGTGGACCAAAACAGGAAGTAAAACAGTATTCTAACCAAGATTCAGTTAAGGTTGGACTCAGAGAGCTTGATGCAGTGCCAGCATGTATGGTCTCTACTTTTGGACTCCTCAGTGATAGCCTGTCTACTCCTTGCCTAGTGACTTTAGATGAGGTAAAAACTCATCTGTCATTTGGAATGCACACTGACACGTGGGCTGTAGGGGTGCTTGTGGGTGGAGCCACATATAACTTCTATCATATGTGAGAGCTGGGCTGTCTCCCTCAGCACCAACCTTAGTCTCATGATACCATATTGCTTGAGGCTATGTGAAGAGGTGTAAGATGAGCAGTCAGGACTCAGGTCTGTGCTCTGTGACCTTGAACAAGTCACTTTAACTCTGAGTTCACAATGCTGCCTCATTATAAAAGGAGGATTTGCATACTTTTTGCTTCTGAGCCTTTTGAGTACCGAAACTGGATCAAATTCTGAGAACACAGCAGAAGAAGGCAGCTGAATTCCTGCTCACAGTCTTTCCCACTTCCTATTATTGTAGTTGTTAATGATCATCATGTTATCTACCTAGACTCCAAGTATATTAAGGAGCCAAGCGTTGTTCATTTGCTTGCTGAATATGTGGTTGGCTCATTCTCAGGAGGCATATACACAGCTGAGAGCTGGGCCTGCCTGGACAGCACCATGTCTGTGATAGATAGATTTGCTTCTTGGTGATTTGCTATCCACCATGCCCTCCAACTGGTGGGTTCCCCTACCCTGTTTTGGACCATCATTACAGCTGTTTCTGCAAAGCTTCTGTGACTTGATCCAAACTGTCTTAGCCCATTGAGGTGTATTCTCTCCCCTGGCCTCTTTTTGGTTTGGTTTGTTTTGTTTGCAGTGAGGCACATGGATACATTAGGTGTATTAGGGGTTTGCTGAGGCAGAAGGATGCAGCTGCAGGGGCAGAAATGGAAGACAGTAGATTCCTTCAGGTGGTGATTGTATCAATTGTCTTTGGGAAAGGTGGCTTACCGGGAGACTGTACTTGGCCTGGCCCTCAAGCTGACTGTATACAGAGGAAGTCTACCTGAACAATGGGGAAGAGGCAGATCAGCTGTGAAGGTCATTGCAGAGCATTGTGTGGACTCAGCTCACAATTGTGGTTTGGTCATTCTTTCTATCAGAACCTTGTGGATATCTGTTCACAATCCACATCTCAGGATAGGGACAAGGAGGGAAAAAAATGAGATCTCAGGCTCTCTATTCCAGGAGTTTGCTTTTCTAAGTGGCAAAGTAAAAATGAGTTATAGGAGAAAAACATCCTGCCATTTGTAAGAAGCACAGAGGAATTTGGAGTTTGAGACATACAGGTGGATGGATAGGAAATGCTTTCTCAGGCTGGAATAAGGGAGAGAGATTCATGGACTGGGGCAAAGGTCTTAGAGGCTAGTAACATAAGCAGGTGAACTTTGTAAAGGAGAAAAGTGAGAAAAGTCTCAGTGTGAGGCCACTGGCAGATCTATAAGTGTGCTCCTCATAGAGGTTGACATAGCTTACAGTCTGGTGTACACTATTTCTTTTATTTTTAAATCATCCAATTGATGCTCTGTAGGGAGCGAGTAAAGTCCAGAGTGAATGTGAGCCAACCATGTCAAAGACATATGAGAAATTGGCAAAGCCCAGCCACCACCCCCTCATCTCTTTCCTCTCTACAGTGACCGCCTATTGAAACCAGTCTACCCCACCCTATACTTGCTGTACGTAATAAATGTGCAGAGGCTCTGGACGTTGTGTAGTTGTCCCACTCCATCAGAATGCCCACAACACCAGGCCCACAAATGCATCTGACTCAAGAGTCTATCTGTATGTGTGTCTATCTTTTCCTCTTTCTCTCACCACACCAACCTGGTATCCAGGACCCAAGTCACAAAGGATGCAGTATATCTATGTGCTCTCTGAGTGATTGCCTCCTTCTTCGGGATTCTTCAAAGATGATAGGTCCAAGAAACCTACCAGCCATTAATGATGTTCCCAGCAGGTGGCCCCTGTACATTTCAGAGTGTATTTGGGTTTGGATTGTGCTACCCTTGGGCTACACAGGGACCTTGGAACTCCCAAGTAACTATGTATGTGTACCACTGGTACCTCTCCCACGGTATCATGTAAATACCATCCTATCAAGTGCCTTGTCTTTGTTGCTAACCACCCTACAACCCCCTGCCTCCCTTTAGTCTGGAGACAGTTTTTAACTCAGATCTCAGTTGTTCCCAAACTCCCTTAACAGTTCCTACCTCTTCAACAAGCCCCGACTGAATAAACTAAAAACCTTTCCCATCAAGCCATCCTTCTCCTGTCTTCACACAGCTTTCCAGTAAAACTACTGGCTGAATTTGAGTAACCTACATAGAAGATAAATGTATACTGGGCATGGTTCTGCTCCCCCCCCCCCATAGAGCAAGAATCCCTATGTATGTCAGCCAGTCTTCAGCTAGGAGCAAATGTTACCTAGGTTTAAGTATTGACTCGCTCATGGACCACTGACACCCAAGAGGGGGCCAGCTTTTAATTGCTGGGTGGACTTAAGACAAATTCAAATGGATTTTTCCCATCCACCTCTAAAGTCTCCATTTATAAGTTTACTGTTAAAATACTTAACCCCTGCCCCCATCCACCCAGAAGATGCACTTTCCAAAACCAAGCAAGCAGGGAGGGTTCTCCTCCCATTGGCTCTCATAATGATCTCTGCTTCATGGCCTACGGACTCACCGCTACTGAGCTCTGAGGAACTGGGTTAAAGGAGTATGGGGATACTGGTGCCAAAACCTGTAAAGTATATATGTTGACTCTGTTTGGGTATATGATAGATGTCAAGGTGTACTCTGTCACTTCTCAGAGTCCCTGGTTGAGAAAGACAACTGCAGGGTGAAGATGATGACCTTACTATTTCTCAGTCTCATTTTTCCCCCTACTGGCCCTTTCCCGTTCACACATTTTATCTTCCTGGGTAGGAAAATCAGAGAGTTGGTTAAGAAAGTCTTGGCCTATCGGCATGCTCCGTTGTTGCTTAGGGTTGGTTTGTGGCATCATTCATTTGGGACAAGTCATGATGATATGACAGAAGATGACAGTCTTGTCTCTAGTGTCAAAGATCATAATAAAAAATGTCAAGTTATTTAACATAAAAACTGACACTGTTCAATCCAGTGGGGGTGGGGGGTCCAGAGCTGGCAAGGCACAGATCAAATCTCTTATCCTCATTTCATTGTTGATGAAAACCAAAGAGATATACAGTGATTGAGAGCAGGGATCCTGGAAAAACACTACAATGGCTCAAACTCTGTGTCCAGGGCCTAGGAATTTGCTTTTCTAATGGCTCCAGTGAATACTGGTAAAGATGCTTTTGGTCTGTGCACCACAATTAGGGAAGTTAGGTAACAGGAGTGAGGAACTCAGCTTATGCTGCCTGCCATTGGTCCCATTGGAAAGTTTAGGAAATCCAGGGAAGCATGGGGTTTGGGTCAACTGACTTTGCTTGTGCGTGTTTCTAGAATAAAGGTTGGGTTGGGGAAGTGGATAGTATATTAGGTAGAAGTCTTTGCGGGATCCTCTCCATTTAAGAATGGTGGCGCACACCTTTAATCCTAGCACTTGGGAGGCAGAGACAGGCAGATTTCTGAGTTCGAGGCCAGCCTGGTCTACAGAGTGAGTTCCAAGACAGCCAGGGCTATCCAGAGAAACCCTGTCTCGAAAAACCAAAAAGAAAAAAAAAATCACCTTCAGTTGGCTTCAGTATGTATCGGTAGACAAAGCTCGTCTAGAGAAGGGAACCCTGAAGAATAAGAGAAGATCTAGACCTGCCCTAGAAGGGTGCAAATCAGGATAGTCTTAAAAAGGTGCACAGGATAGTCTTGAGAGATGGGGCTAGTGTCCACTTTGATCATGAGAGAACGGGCTAGTCTGCCCAGGTTTCTCAACACCCTCAGAACTGGACTCCTACTATGTTCACAGCAGAGTAGACATCTGTATTATTTATTCCTGTCTGAGAAAATAAAGAAAGAGAGGAGTTAAGTAATGTATACAGTGTGTGTGTTAGGCAAAAGGAAAATTCAGAGGCACAAATTTCCTCAGGTCTGGATTTACAAACTGAGAACAAATTGGTAAAGAAGAGCTTAGAAATCAGAGAACATAGGGAAAATTCCCAGGTCTTTCTTGGACCTCAAGGATGTCTGGATAACATCTCTGCCTCCCACTTCCTTGAGAAGACAGTTAAATGAGCTAACACTTGGGAAGGACTCACCCATCACTGGCAAGCACATGGTGCACCCTTAAGATTTAATCACCCTTCTCTACTTGACTCTCTGCAACCTGCTCCCAAGCCTGTGAGGCAGGATGAGAGGCTGTCATCTTCTGTCTTTAATTAGCATGGGCTAGCCACCAGGCTCCCTAAACTTACCCAGATTGGGCTTTTAGATGGACTGAAGACATTACAGTGTTGTGAGATGCCCCATTACTGAGACATTTAAAAGCATCTCTATGCCTCCTGTTTCTTTCTTTCTTGATTGCCAATTTCTCAGAGAATTAAACATTTAGTGCCCAATAAGATATTTTCCTACGCTGAACACACATGGAAATGTATGCTTAACCCCAAGAGGGTCAGTTAGAGTACACGCCAAGCCTACTCCTGCTCATTCTCTGATACAGGTAGTGTCTTGGTGGTTGGTGAGATGAAAGATAATGGCTTAAGTGTTTCTCTGAAAGTAGAAGAAGGAGAGAAGCAGAGTCTGCTGGAAGGAGCAAGGGTAGAAGTGGGTGCAAGAGGAAACATAAGCCCTCTGAAGTGATTGCGTTTACCTAGACACAATTTACAGAGAGCCTTGGAGGAAATTCATTCCTGATGGTGATTGCCATCCTTCACCATTTCTTAGGGGATGAAGCTCGCACTTGAAAGTTCTCTCTTTTTCTCAGCATGGCTGCTTGAGAGAATCAGGTCATTTGTAAGTCAGAATTTCCACAGAATTCAAAATAGGTAAATTTGCAGGTATGGAACTTACTTAGCTAGCTGAGAGGTTGGGCTCAATTGAAGGCAGGCTTCCTCATTTCCTGGCTGAGTGTTGCCTTTGAGGGCTTCTTCTCATATCATAGCAGCAAAGGTGCAGCAGACAGAGGATGAACCTTCCATTTTTATAAGTCAATGAAGTCTTGATTCTCTGAGAATTCACACCAGGCATGGCCATCTTTGTGTTATCTGTGGGGTGTCTGGGAATTCAGACCTACAGACTTACTGGAAATATTTTGTAAAGTCCAGTGCCCAGGGCCACTAAGTGAATTGGGATCCCACCCCAACCCCATGACCAACCAGTAAGCTCCCCAGTACCGTGGTGTTGTGAACCAGCCAGGGTTGTGAGTCAGCAGGATCTGGACAAGGATCTCAGGAGTTCCATCTCAAGCAGCCAGGGCAGAAAGGATGTGCTGGCTTGCAAGATACCTCTGCTCCCATGTCTGTCAGTAGAGAGTCAGCTGCAAAAGTCTTTATGATGGCAGGTGTTGTGAAGTTTGAATCTGTTACTGACAAGGAGACAGTAATTGAAAGATCATGCCCTCTTCATTTAAGAAGGCCTTGATTAGTAAGATGCACTAGCAACTTGATACCTGCGTTTTGGGCAAGATTGGCGTAAGAGTAAATGGCATTAAATATATATTAAAATGTGCAGAGTATGAACTAGACTGCAATTTCACAATCACTGTGTATTGGAAAATGTGTGATTCTTCAAATTGAGGTTAACTACATAATGATATGGTGCTTCACATAAAGTAGTTCATTTAATCTTCACCAGACCTCTACCTGTGAGCAGGTGCCTCGGTCTCCCCATTTTCCTGGAGAGAGAGTTGAGGCTTAGAGACGGATTACATAACTCATCCAAATGCACAGACAGTCCAGTGTTGCCAGTCAGTCATGAGAACAGAATTAGAAGTTTTGTTTTTAAAAGCAGCTCAGACATTCTATTGAGAGCCAAGGCCAGACTTTCTTCAGCTTACTTCCTTCTCATTGTCTGTTAATCAGGGTTCTGGGTCCTCTGAATGCCAACACATTGCACGGCAAGGAGATACCTGACTTGGGGAGTAACTAAGAATGAAATTGGACATTAGACCCCCTCACTTGCCCTTGAGCTTCTGGGATTGCTTTCTTTAATTCTCTAAAGGCTAAGCTTGAGACAGAAAGTGAATGACCAAGCAGAGGAGAGTGCTCAGGACACCAAGCAGGGTCACTTACTCAGTTCTTGGATTGTGTTTCCGTGTATTGGAGTGTTTTCTTGAATGTATGTAAGAGTACCAAACATGGGCCTGGTGCCTATCGAGGTCAGGATGGAGAATTACCTCCCCTGGTCCTGCTGTTGCAGACAATTGTGAGCTGCCACGTGTGTGCTGGGAATGGAGCCTGAGCCCCCTAAAAGAGCAGTTCAAACTCTTCTGAGATATCTCTTTAGCCTCCTACTTCTCAGTGGTTGTGTGTGTGTGTATGTGTGTTTGTGTATATGTGTGTGTGTATATGAGTATATTTCTCTCTCTCTCTCTCTCTCTCTCTCTCTCTCTCTCTCTCTCTGTGTGTGTGTGTGTGTAGTTGAAGACAACCATGAGTGTCCTCTTTCTCTGGTACCATATATATCATTTTGAGACAGAGCGTCTCACTGGTTTGAAGCTTGCCAACTTCAAGTTGAAGCAACTTCAACTTGCTACCCTTCAAGGGTAGATTGGACAGAAAGTACCAGGTCTTGACTTAACTCTGCTTCTCCAGTGCTGGAGAATATGTGTGCATCCACCTGCATTGTTTGTGTGTGGTGGTCCTAGACACCAAATTCGTGCCCTCACGCACACACTGCAAACACCACCCTGATGGAGCTTTCTCTCCAACCTCCAGGAATTCTTTTTCCTTGTTGGATACAGCTTTTGAAAAAGAATCTTTTTAATGGGTCTGCTTATTGCTAGGGGTAAGAGAGAAGGCCTGAGATAGCTTTCCAGTTCAGAGTTCTAGATGCTGATTTGAGTCTGCAAGCTCAGTGGAAGCAGACAAGGGTGGGGAGACTACAGAGCCCTCCTATAGTGAGACCCATCTGAGTTTTTGAGCCAGCCATTCTAGCACAGACCTGCTTTGTCTGGTCATCTGTGTTCTGTGGTGTCCCCCACTCCCCCCATTCTCGAGTGCCTTGTGAGAAAGGGAAACAGAGTTGCTTACGCACTGCATTCCAGAACAATCCGGGTAATGGAAAGTACAAAAACAACTTAAACTTGTTTCCAAAGCTACATGAGTTATGCCGACTTCTCAGAAATTGTCTATTTGGACCCAAAAAGTGAAATACCATTTTTTGAGGCTCACTGGAGAGGAGTCCAAGGGTGACACAGCTGCAAAGTTCTGGGCAGATGAGAAATACAGATGCTGCAATTAGCCACCTCAGTGAGTCAAAGCAGCAGGCACAGTGGAACCCACTGCCTAACCCCCACAAGCTTGAAAACAGGTGCTCTTTTGGGACTTTGAGATGGGAATAAAGGATTATCAGCTCCTGCAGCATGGGACTGTTAAAAGCATGAATTTAAAACAAGAGTGGGGGACAATAAATGGTAGCAGTAAGTCAGAGAGGGGGTATCCCTGAGTTTGGTCACAGCTCCCTGCATCTTGTCACAGTTTAAAAGTTCCTGCCTTTTAGTATACACTCGCAATGGCAATACTAAGCTGGCTTTAAAATAAGCTACCAGCTGCCCTGTACAGGAAGGGCAACATAGAGCTGGAACTAATAAAAATGTGTGTGTGTATGAGTGTGTGTGTGTGTGTGTGCGTGTGTGTGTGTGTGTGTGTGTGTGTGTGTGTGTATTCCCAAAGTGGAGAGGACCAGGTAATGTTTTGGGGTACAAATTTGCAAATTTCCTGGGTGGCCATAGGTTAATCTTTGCCCAGACCAGCCCTTGCCTTAACTATGCACAGTGATATTTGTCCCAGTCTCTTCCCCCTCTCCTGAATAAAGTGGGGCACCTAGTTAGGTTGGAAGTTCAAGGCCATTGAGAGATGGACACAGACAAGAGTTCCACCGAGTGCTGAGGGGTTTGTTGGCTCTTTATCAAGGAACAGTAGATCTCAAATTAGACATACTTAGGACAGTTGTTCTGGCCTATAACTCAGCTAGGTATGTTATTCATTAAAGGGTATATGTCTGGTTGAACATCCCTCCTTCCTGATTACAGTAGAGTGTTACTCTTCATTTCAGTAAGCTCTACAGAACCCTGGTGATCAGACAGGACTCTGGGGGCATTCATGGACATTCTTATCTTTGTTGACAAGTGATCTCTAGTTTAGTAGGGCCCACCAGATTATAGTTAGTATATAATTGATGAGTCTACTTTGGGTGCAACAGCCCAAGTTTTGGGTTTATTAATGTCTAGAGCTTACCATATGAAGAAGAGCCTATCTAAAAGCCCATTGGAATGAGCACTAATCACTGCCCTCGAGTTCATCATCCCATTTGCTGTTGATGCCAGGACTCCTGTGTGTACTGGGTCAGCCCACACAGAGATGTCCTCACTTGGGTGTCCCTCATGGAATATATGTAGGGGAAACAAAGCAGTCAGTGTCCCCTGTCTTCTCTTCTCTCCTGGTTCTGTTCAGACCTTGGGACTAAAGTAACTCAGGTAGAGGAGAGCAGCCAGGCTGAAGAAGGGGATACGCCTGGTCGTTTCCAGTCTGTCTTCGAATAGGTACAAGCTGTCTCGTTTCTACCATCTGCTTTAAAGAGCAAGCAGATTAATGCGGAGTGTAGTTAGAGCCTTGGTAGCCTTGCCTCCAGACATGTGCGTAGTGTCTCACAGTTTACAAACTAGGTTCCCAAACTAATCTCTTTTGACTTAATGAGACAGTGATTTAACTGGTTATAAATCAGCAAAGCAGTGCCATGCACCATGCATGACACCCACAGAGGCAGAGCAAAGCTGTCACTTGAATGAAAGGAAGTGATAAAGACTGGTGCTCCCCAACTGGAAAAAGAAAACAGCAGTTCAGTTTACATTCAGGATCGGTGTTGGTCTGTGTTGGTGCCTTTAGTATTTCAGCACGCTCATATTGAAAATGCCTGAGAATGCTTGCTACACCCTGCAGATGTCTGAGAATGCTTGCTAAACCCTGCAGATGAAACACCAGGGCTCAGGATTGTGTTGGGTTCAGTGCACTATGGCCACTTGGCCTATCTGTATTCTTATGGCATAAGAGAATGGCATTGAGACCTGGCTTTGCTGCACTCTGGAGACCATCAGTAGGCTGTTATTCTTTACCTCAAAGATACTCTAGAATCCCAATTGGGCCTCCTTCATAAGGATGAGGTCTTCAACCTTTACAAGTGGGGTGATCTTAACTTTTGAAACAAGAAAACATATGTGTGTTTTGCCGGAAACTCTTGGGGCGCTAAGTAAGGGAGGTACAGAAAGAGCTTTGTTTTTCTTGTTAATTCCTCACACCTGCCTCTGACAGTTTAAACCCCACCATCATGTAGGCAGGAAGGCTTCTCATCTGTTTCTTTTATAGCACCATGTCACCTGTTTGACATGTGAGACTGACACATGATCTAGGTAGACAAGCCATTCTGCCATGTGCAGACAGCCATGATGTGGGATTCCACACCACAGTGGACAGGGATGACAGACTGTTCTGGAGTCTTCTCGCTTTACTGAGCCACAGGTGATGCTTACTGCTCACCAGGTTCTGCCAGAGCTATGGTACCATAGGAAGTCTAAGAAATTAGTCAGGAGGTTGGGGAGTTGCGATTGAGGCAGGCCTAACTGAAGGTCCCCCTCTTGTCATGTGAAATAGTCTGCCTTCAAAGGTGTACTTCCGTGTTAGCTTCCAGCCTCTACAATGACAAATCACCTGGAGCTCAGGGACTTTAAAAGCACAAACTCATCTTATAGTGTTGGAGGTCAGGATCCTTATAGCAGTCTCTGGATGATTCCAGAAATATGTTTCCTCATATTTCCTGGCTCCTAGAGACCGCCTGCACTTTCTGTGCCTTTCTGTGTCACTCTGACTTCTGATCTTGCCATCTTATTGACTTCTCTAACTTTGAACCTTATGCCTCCTTCTTAAATAGGCCCTGATAGCACATCCAGCTCTCCAAGATCCTCCAGAATAGCTCCCCCTGACCCCAACCTGAAGATGCTTAGCTTAATTTTCCGAAGAGCCTCTTTGCCATGTAATGTAGGAATCACCTGCAAAGGAACCTTGTGGAAGTGGTTTGTATTAGTTTGTAAATGGAGCGGCCTCCTTCTGTGAAATAGACCGTGCTCAACTGAGCCAGGTAGGCAAAGTGGACTTTCTACTCAGAGAAAAACTCAGAAGAGCAGAGGGAACCAGAAGCTGACAGGTTCTCTAACAGCTGCCTTCTCTGTAGGGTTAAAATCATACAAGACTTTTTGATCTTTATGGCTCAAATGGACTGGGCCTCCTCTGATTGGTATCTGTCAATCTCCTGGGTTTTTGTTTGTTCGACACAGACCCCACATCCAAATTCATGTGATTTATGATGTCTTCGAGGAGTAGTCCATTTGGGTTGGGTCCATTCCTCTCTGTTTTATTTCACTTTGTTTTCTCAAAAGTGTGATCAGTGGTTTCTGGTGTCTTGGGGCACTTGATCACACTATTTTAAGTAATAATTTTTAAGAGATGAAGTATGTGTTTGTATGAATGGAAAAGAAACTGTTGAACAGCTAAAATATCTTGTTATTTCTCGTTTCTAGGGTTGCATGCATGTCCTGCTTCCTAGAGGTTAAAACTGTTAATAGTTTTGAGGTATTCTCGGTGGAAGGCATGCACAGACAAGCATAAACTCACATGCACATGCATTTGTGTATTTGCATAAATTTTTCATTTTAAAAACAAATGATAGTTTGGAGCTGGAGAGATGGCTGAATTGTTAAGTGCATTTGCTGCTCCTGCTGGGGATCTGGGTTTAGTCCCCAGTATGGTTACTTACAACTGTCTGTAACTGCAGTTCCATTGGATCCAGCTTCCTCTTCTGGCCTCTGTGGACTCTAGGCACACATACAATAAGCTTATACGCATACAGTCTTGAAATTCATACACATAAAATAAAAACAAATCATTTATAAAACCCATAAATGATAGCTTGTTTTCCTCCTGCTGTAGTTCCCATTTGGACATGTTTGGACCAGGATCAGTATACCTACTCATGCCAACAGCTATGCAGTCTTATAGTTTCAGTATACTGGGATGCAAGAGCCTGTTTACTGGTGGTAGAGATGTATTCAGACAAGTTCATCATATATAAAGAATAGGAAAGACAAAAATGCCTTTAATATGCATGCTACTGACCATCATGTTTTATTCACACAATGTACTATAGTGTGTGTTCCCCTTTATCATTGGTAAAGGACTGGTGATTGTGAGTTGGGTTTTCAGCCCAGCATTGTGAGAAAATATGATTCCTTATATGACACTCAGATGCTAGGGATAGAGCCATGTTCAGAGTTTGGTGGATGGTTTCTGGCAAATGGAATACTTAGAGCTTTAGCATCTGTGAAATCCAACCAGAGTCATGGTAAACTGGGGCCACGTGTGCATGTAGCTGGCTCTTATAAGCTTTAATTGGATGCCATTTCTAACCTCTAGCTGCTCTTAGCACTATAGCGGCACAGTCTTCTTGTATTTGTCTTTGCATGCACATGTCACTGTATCTGTGGGAAAACTCTCAGGGACATTGTTGGGTCCCAGACTATGTTGGTACCATGTTTTTTCTTTTCCATTTCTTTGTGTATATGCAGCCACCTGCATAAGTACATGTGTGTGTGTGTGTGTGTGTGTGTGTGTGTGTGTGTGTGTGCATGTGAGTATGTATTCTTGTATAGGTGTATATATACATTTTTGCATGTGTGGCGGTAAATATGTGTGTTTGGGAGCTCATGTGCATGAGGGTGCACATGTATTCAGAGGCCCAAAGTTGATACTAGAAATTATCTTTAATACATATTTTTCTTTATTTAATGAAGCAGACTCCCTCAGTCAAGCCCAGAACTTATCCATATGGTTAGTTTCACTAGCTTGCTTTCTCTGTGGATCCTCTGTCTCTTGCTCCTGAGGCTGGGATTATAAGCAGACTGCCACCGCTGCCATCACTTATGTGGGTTCTAGAGATCTTGACGCCAGTCCTCAGGCTTATGCTGTAAATGCTTCCATTATTGAGCCATCTCCCCAGCTCCTAAATGATACACTTTGATGGCAATTTCTACCTTCATGCCTTACTCAGCAGTGTTCAGCTATGCCAGTCACTGATTGCCCCTGGGCATCTCATCATAGATATACCAGACTTAGCTACTTGGCCCTCTAGGAAGGAGCTAATGGCTGGAGGTATAGAAACAGGGTTACATGTAACCCTACTGGATTAGCCACTGCAGACCCATAGCCAGAGTTGCAGCCAAGACCTGTACGTTGAGTAACATACTCATTATATTATAAATACCAAGATACTATGTCACAGGCTAGGAACACCCTCATACCATGTTCTTTGTCTCTCCGAGTCACAGAATGAGACAGGATAGAGACTTTGATTGAAGCATTGTGGTGGTGGCACTGTGCTGGGTCAGATAGAGGGATTCCATTTGCAGGGAGATTTCAGCCATGCTGGCTGGGGCCAGACTGCTTGTATGTGAGACAGCTATTGTTTGTGAAAGAGATTTGATGCTTCATTAGAGAAAAACTGTGTACAGAAACCCAGCAGAGATATCTTAACAGCCTTCTGACTAAAGGTGCAAACAACCCAAATGCCAGGTGAGTTGCATCTCTGGGAGGAACATTACTATTTTTTTCTCTCCTTCTGCTTTGGATGGCAGCATACATTTGTTACATGGAAGACTTGAGAAAGGGCCTGGGTGATGTAGCAAAGGAGAGGAAGAATAAAACCTGGAGCTGTGCATCTCTCTAGTGGCCTGGAAAGATATGTTGAGGTTTCTTTATTGAGCGTATTTTATTCCCAGTCTGGAGCACATAGTGTTTCCTCACAATGTAAGGCTTTGCTAGTGTGTGAGTCTTTTCAACAAGAATCCCACAGAATACAAGCTGGCCCTGGAAATGTCAAGGCCACCATATACACAAATAGTTATCACTCTTTTTCTTTGACTTCATGACTTGATTATCACTGATATAATGTGACCAAAAAATCTCATAAAAACCATACCTCAAAAGCTGTGGCTAATCTTCTTGGTCTCTGTATATGGTCATCAGAAGGTGGGTTAGTTATCTCCTGGATGAGGTGATTGCTCCAGACAAGGATGGAACCTGGTAGAGTAGTAGTGAAAATCTCTCTCTATGGACAAAGAAGAAAACTCACTATATATTGATCAAAGTGATCTTTGAAGATATCAATCAAGGGCTGGGGCATAGCTCAGTCAGGAAAATGCTTGCCTTGTAAGTGTAAAGGATCTGTTCTCTGATCCCATATGAAGGTACTGGATGTGGTGGGATGAGATATTCTAATCTCAGCCCTGAGGAGGTGGAGACAGAAGGGCCCCTGGGACTCAGTAGCCAGTCAGTGAAGAACAATTAGTAAACTCCAAGCCAAGAGGGGAATCTGTTTCAAAGGAGGTGAATGGTATTCCTGAGGATGACACCTGAGCTAATCTGTTTTTTACATGCACACATATACACACAGACACACATTTGAAAAGTGTCAGTTAGACTTGGCCTGGTAGACCAGGCCTATAATCCTAGCTTCTAAGGAGGCTGAGGCAGGAGAATCACAAGACTGCAGAATTTGTTCAAGGTCTGAAGCATAATGAAACTCTGTTTCAAATAAAATTAAAAGGCTGGGATTAAAACTCAGGAGTAGCGTGATTACCTAATATCTACAAGATTCGTAAGTCCAAAAAAGACCAAAAAGTCAGTCAAGTCAGTGGTAAATTTCCCATGCCCTGCCATATCTTAACCCTGGTCCAGTCTCCCATTTCATTAGCACACTGCTTAGCTTTTCATTGCCTGTGCCCTACCCCCATGTGGGCTGGCTTGCAGGTTAGCTCTGCCTGAGGACCTTGGTCCTGCTGCCATAAGTGGATCCCACTGCAGTCTTCAGATTTCAGCCATCTGGGATGTCCCTTAGTCATGACACAACTTGTCCCAAACCACCGTTCTTGTGACCCGGGTGCTGGTTCTCTTTATACCTTCATTATACGTAGTTCCCGGGGACTATTGTTTGCTTATTTGCTTTCTTCATGGTCTGTCACATTTTTGTTCAAGGATCAGTTTCAGAAGGTAGGGATCTGGTTGGCTTTATTTAGTTCCTGTTTCGCTCCAGCAGGGAGCTAGGTACCCTTGCTTAGGAGGAGTAAAAAACCAAATAGGCACCATATGTCTTATCAGGAGAAGGGCTGGAGCTCAAATTTCAAAAGTGTGTGAGGAGACTCATTACTGCTAAAGAAAGAAAAGAGGTAGACTGACTCCAGCTCTTCCCTTCCTTTTGGGGGCCACCTCCACGGCTGAACCAAAGTGAATAGTTGGCAAACATACCTCAGAAACAGCTCTGGTGGTTTAAACTCTCAAGTCAAGAACCAGATAAGGCACTGGGAGGCCAGTATGAGAACAGTCTAATGACTGGGACTTCATCACCAGCTTCACTCACAGTCACTGGCAAACAATAGTTCCAAGAATGTAAGAGGTTCGATTTTTCTTATTCAAGACAGTGTCTCGCATAACCCAGGCTGACCTTTAACTCTCTATGGAGCCAAAGATGACCTTAAGCTACCTCCATCCTACTTTCATCCCTGCGTGTGGGATTATAGGCATGGACCACTGCAGTTTTATGTGGTTCCAAGAATCACATCCAAGGCCTTCTTGCCTGTGCCAGGCAAGCACATTACCAACTTAGCTGCACTCCTCCATCCTCAGTGAGAACACAGAGTGGATGAAGACAAGGGATACACCTGCTCTGAGTCAATTCCAATGTCAGCTCTCACAGACGACCCATTCCATCTTGACAATGACACTCCAGAACCCCCAGTTCTGAGTGCCGGGGCTCTGTAGCCCCCAGCAGGCTGTGAGCTTTGTGTACTTCCTGGCTCTTCTTCCCCGAGGAGAGAGAAGGAGTCTTCTTTCTGGAAATACTGCTGTGTCACGAGCTCTTTCATCTGAGCACAGTGATACTTTTATATGAGCAGTATTGTGTTCCTTAAGGGATTCCTTTGAAGACAATTTTAAACTTGCATTCCTTGGTTCAGTTCCAAAATTTGCAACATTTGGGAATCTTCCAGGAACCCAGGATTTTATATCCTTGAAGTCAGGGTGTTAAGGGAGGAAGACAACAGGGAATGAACCCCATCTACATTTCTAGGCATTCTTATCTGGGGATCCAAGATATTCACCCCATATACGGGCTTCTGGACTTATCTGTAAGGTACAATTAAGAGCACTGTGGCTTCAATGTGAAATAATGAATGAAAACACCCAGCAAAGCAACAGCACATATTATGCACTTGAAAGTGGTCCTTCTTTTCCCCCAAAACACCAGGAAAGAGATCAGGGGCCCCAACCCCAGGTACCAATAGTAGCTCACCACATTCTCTGCATGTATGGTGGCTGTTGTTCCTTCATGGACACACTTGGTTGGAGCAAAGAAGGCTACTGACATTTATTGACATATCTCTTCCATCTGGTGACACTTTGCCCCTCTAAAAAGCAATTGTAGGTTTTCCCATGAATTTTCCCATAAGGCTTGTCTGCATTAAAAAAAAAAAAATTCTTATCTGCTTCAACTTTCGTATGTGAGTCATTTATAGAGAAGGTATTTTTTTCTCTTAACCTTCTTATACTGTGGTAGGTATACTGGGTGCCTACATGAGGAGCTTTGCATGTAAGGGTTGCACATTGAGACTGATAGTTTTTCCTGTTTAAATGTTAGGTTTGACTGGTGCTCTATCAAAGCTTTGTAAGTACCATTTATTATAGGAAATCTCAGCAGGTTAGAGCCCTGGGACATCAATGGAAACCTCTAATGGCACAATGACACCAGCCTGTAATTAAGCCATTTCTTGGGAAGTAACTCAATTGAGTTACAGAAGTGAAGGTAACAGCCTGTGGGACTGGAGGTAAATTCAGGAGCAATGAATGTGATTGAAAGGAGAGAGAAATGTTTCTGACTGGAGTGGTGTGTGTGTGAACATGCATGTGTGTACATGTGCATGCATGTGTGCGTGCTTGGATGTATGTCCCTGGATATTTGTCCACAATATTAATATGACAGTGGGGTAGATGAAGGACTCTTTTTTAAGAATGCTATGTGTCTGGCAGATACACTGTGTATTGAATCTCTAGACCTTTCTACTGGCTGTACTGGACAGCCTCGGGAGACACTGGTGAGGAAAGCGGTACATCTTTCAAGTCAGTTAACCTCTCCCCTGCAGATCCCAGAACCATGTTCAATCAAGCTTAGGATGACACCCCCTTCACCACCTTTCAAAAGGACTGGTTAAGTATCTTTGTTCCCTGCATCTTCAAAGGCAGAGCCATTGAGCCATTCTTCAGAGGCACCAACAGAGCCACCGGAAAGTGGAATTTCCCAAAAGACCACAGTCTCATCAGGCTTTACTCGTGACCTTAGTCCTTGCAGTTTTGGAGGACAAATTTGTCCTATTTAGAGAGTTGGTGGAAAATAGCCGACTCTCCACTGTGGGCCTTTGCACTTGAATAACTGCAGTGAGATAACTGTATATAGGAAGACGTAACCTCCTTTTAGAGGCCGCTTTCCATATGCATGGACACTACTGTTCAAGGGCAGTGGCTCTCTGGCAGGAGGGTGGGTAATGCAGCCTTGGGCTGTCTGTCCTGGTTGGGGGGGGGGGGGAAACAGACCAATCTGACTTCTTGTGGCCGCACCACCACACCTCTGCCCTCCTCCATGCCCTTTGCATTGTAAAACCACGTTAATATGGCATTCCATCCAACCCCTACCTCAGCTGCATCCCTTTAACATCCTGAACGTCTCACGTTATCTAATTTTAAAAAACAACAAGAGTAGCTAGCTTGTTCACGGACTCTTTAAATGTTTTCATTTTTTTAAATTGTTATGCAATCAAGAATGACTTGTGGGGTTTTCTGTTGTTTTGTTTGTTTGTTTGTTTGTTTGTTTGTTTAGTATGCTAGTTTGTAGTATTAGCACATCTGTGTATGTCTGTGACCTTTACCACAATCAGCACGTAATCCTTGAATGATCCTTTTACCCAACAGACTCTAATCTCTGGCAACCATACACCACTATAATTTTGTCTTTTGGAGAATTTCAGTTGAATGCTGTTGCATGCCTATGATACTGGCACCCAGGGTCTCTGAATTGTGGCTTTGAGGGCAGCTTGCTACATAGTTAATGATAGTTAATAGTTGTTCAATAAATGAGCAAGTAGAAACTCCAAAGGCCAAATAACTAGAGGTCAACATATGTGACCCTTTGAGACTAGCTTCTTTTAGGGGGTGTTTGTATTTTTGGTGCTAAAATCCATGCTGAAGAGAATCAGTAAAATTCATCCACCTGATGGCAGAAATGGGAAAAGATGTACTTGAATCCTCGTGTTGGGCCATGTGCCTTATTGTGAAGGAAATGTTTATATGATATGTGTTGTAAGGATTCTGTGTAAAGTCCCTTCTATTTAGACTCCCAAACTATGTCTATTAATTCTATTTCATGTTGAAATAGCATCCATTAAACCATAACAAAAGTGACCCTTGGTAATCCTCTAGGTCAGGCCTTGGTTAGATTTGCTGTTTCTACATTTGGAACAGGAGACATCCTTTGGGGTCCTGTGAATCAGGTCATTGTTTGTTCCTTTCACTCAAGCTTGGAAGAGTTTGGGTGGCTTCTTAAATGACAACTTTCTCTCTCCAAGATTTGGCTCTTAGATCTTCCTTTATTTCTGTCCTTGATGCTGACACCTAGCGGCCCCTGGTAACTTTGCCACTGCCCAGCCTCTTACCTGAGTGCAGTTGGCGGACTGTATGCACGCAGGGAAGCCAGCTGGGGTTCCAGATGTCTGTTGGTAATCAGCATTTGGAACTCCTCGATGCTTGCTGGAACCTGGGCGTCCTCTCACACTTTCTGGGCATCTCTGCCTTTGGGAGAATAGAGCTATCTGCATTAGAATAGGAGACAGATTGGCTGGAGCTGGAAACAGACCTGTTTCAGGGAGTTTCGCCTGCCACAGAGGTAATTGGGAGAACAGATCTGGGGATCTCTA
Source organism: Rhynchomys soricoides (assembly GCA_019843965.1). Classification (NCBI taxonomy): domain Eukaryota; kingdom Metazoa; phylum Chordata; class Mammalia; order Rodentia; family Muridae; genus Rhynchomys; species Rhynchomys soricoides. Next base: position 26,127 of record JADRCH010000330.1, read on the forward strand.
TCTGACAGCCACCAGAAGACCTCCCAGGGAGCTGGACAAGATAAATCTGTCACTTCATTCCCTGCTGCTTCAGGTTCAGGGCTGACACTGCTGCCAAGCATAGCTTTGGTCCTAACCCCTAAGCGCCACCCCCCCCCACACACACACAAAAGACCAGGTAAATGATTCTTTCTCTAAGCAGAGAGAAGTCATAGGCTCCAAGGCCATGTGCAGGGATATAGACATGTCAACTCATCTTCAAATAACAGAAATCATCCTATACTCAATTTTGAGACATAACTCAAATTTGTTATGAAACTGTATTTCTTTGCCTCTCTAGAATGCTTGTTATGCAGTCAGAATAGCCTTTTGTTTAAAGCCTCAGATTTTCTTTTGTTGGTTAGTCAGTTAGTGTACTACAACAAATAGTTATTCTGAGTCACTCTTTTAATTGTTTGTGCATGTGCATATGCGCATACACATGCACATGAACACACACACACATCTGTGGTAATGTATATGTATGTGTGGAAGCCAGAAGTTTATTTCAAGTGTCTTCCTCAGTCACTCTCTGCCTTAATCTTTGAGACAGAGTCTCTTCACTGAACCTGGAACTCACCAATTTGGTTCAACTGGCTGACCAGTGAGTTCTGGAGCTGTCCCCATCTCTAACTGCCATGCGCTATAGTTACTGATTTAAACCGCCATGCCTGGCTCTTATGTTGCTTCTGGGGGCTTGAATACATGGCTTTATGCTTCTATGGCAAGCATTTTAACAACTGAACCATATTTTCTACCCCATGAAGTCCTACGGAGAGCCACTTGATGCTGAGGAGTGCAGTTGTTGGGGAGCAGTTCTAGATACAGACTACCTGCTTGCCTGATGTGACTGGATGAACCATGGTTCCATTGCCAACCTTCCTGAGCCCTGGCCTCCTGATCTGTTAAATGGGGATGGCAATCGTATGTCCCCCATTTGGCTTACTATAAGATCAAATGAGTCAACAAATGTACATCAGTCAACGAGCGAATACCAGACCTTCACTAGAAACTTACTTGGAGACTCCAGATTTGGCCACCATTAGTATGTTGTCCCGTTCAGGTTGAGAACTGCTGGTCATTGGAGGATCTCTCTCTATGGGGTGAAAAGTGAGGTCTGTGAAGGCTCAGCAATGTGCCTAAAGGCTTTCAGGCCTGGAGTGTTCCCTTGATTCCTTATTTGTTTCTTCACACTGTAGAGCAGACTGATTAGCTTCATGGACCATCTTATATTCTCTTGGACACTCTGTTGACTGGAAATCTATATTAACTTGAACTCTCCTGCCTTGTCTAGATAACAGTAATTAAATGTTTGAGCAACATAACCACAAGTTGCTAGAGAGAGACATTCTTGTTTTTAGATGGAGTTTGTGTACTGATCATATTTCTGCTGTGTTCGTTTACCTGCATGACACCCCTGTCTTCAGAAGAGGCGTTCTCTTAACTGGACCACATGTTTTGTAGGAACTATCCATTTCCCAATGGGGGAGTGATAACAGAGTTCTTTGTTACTTGGTTACTGGCCAGTTCATCCATGTCATCTCATTTCCCCCTGTTGGACCTTTCTGTCAAATTGTCCCTGTGACTAACAACCTTGCTTAGTGATGACAAGTTCGTTAATAGAGAACTGAAGATAAGGCAGTGGTGACTCCCTTTGCTTTGAGAGCTTGCCACCCACATGATGAGTGATCCAAGGACCTGTCATCCCTTTGAGCTGACGCATTCGAGGTGCTAGGAAATGAGAGCACTGAGAGCCTCCTGCTTTTGTACATGCACTGGGCTCGGTGCCCCCTGCCCCAGGAAACCTCTGTCTCCTTGTAGACTATTCTGCTGTTGACTCTGTCTAGGAAAAAATGTGATTCAGTAATATATTTTTGTGTATGCTCAGAGAATGTTTTAAGTTTTGCCTTTTGCTCAGTCTGCAGGCCAGATAACAAATTCCCATTTGTCCATATGAATGAACTGTTGTCCAACTGAGCATCCCAAATTGGTTTCTCCTGTCACCTATCACCTTCCTGGACTAGACATTGTCACATGCTTTTGCTAGAGCAGATGTGACATGTAGGGGAGGTGGAATTCTGTTAGACCTAGTGTCTCTGTGGATGGGTAGCCTACACTGACTTGGCACAAAGTTCCATTAATATGAAGAATGTTCTTGGGGTGTATACATTCTGCTTCTAAGTTACCTATGAGGATACTCATCTCTTTTGCACATGTGTGGGAGATTCTGGACACACAAGGTTCCCAAACACCTCCCTTCATCTTTTGTTTCCATTCATTTTATTGGAGCAGTGCAAAGCCCATGCCTGAGTCAACTTGGTGTGGTGCTGGGTGAGTTCAGATCTGCTGAGCAGGCTGGTTTTGATGCAGACTGTGACCCTCCTCCTGCCTACCATGGGAACAGTCCTTTTAAATGAATATGGCATTTGCACAGGATGAAGGCCATAGCTCAGGATGAAATGTGATTACCTGTCTATACTAATCCCTAGGCAGTGATGCTGCTCATCTAGGGTGTTTAAAGGACAGGCACATGCATTTATAGACAGCGATGGAAAGTGTGAGCCATCATTGTTGAATCCTAATGTCACAGGGGTGATCTGAGAAAGGAAGCATGGAGCCTGAGTAACCTTCATGTTCATACTCCCTAGTCAAATGGGCAAAGATTCACTGATAAACTAATAACATTGTGACTTATGGCTGGTGGGAATTATAAGCATGTGAACTCCATGGATTCAAAGGTCTCACTCTGTGGTTTCAGGAGTGAATGAACTGGGAGCCTTCTTTATGAGTGTTTTAGGAATATTCTTGAGTATTCAGAACTGCAACAGAAGCCACTCAAGGTGACACTATATGAAAAACTACCAGGGCTGTGTGGCATGATTTGAGGCGGTGCCCTAACCTAGAATCCAATGACACAGACTTATGTGGTGAGAAGGATGTATCTCTATTTGCATTTTTCTGACTACAGGGATGTAGTCACCTTGAAGGTCTACAAGTTGTTACCGTCCTTCTCACCTTGGAGAATCAGCCTCAAGCCCAAGGATCTGTGTCTTGGTGAGGGAACATCCTGGAGATAGCATCTTACTGATTTGAGTTTTCTTCACTGCTGTATATTTGGAGTTATTCTCCAGTTATAGCAAGCAAGATGATATGTCCATATCTGATAGCAATAAAAAATTCCACTCAAAACAAAATTTGAAGGAAAATATTCTACATGATTAAGTGTGCAGGGAGAAACTCATTGTAAGCGTGTTGTCAGAGTAGGAGGTGTGACAGCTGGTAGAAGGCCGTGATGTTCATTAGATTTTAGGGGGATAAGAGCTGATTCCTCCCTCAAGCTGTGAACCTGAACAACTGTCCCCAGTAGAGGAATATTTCTAAGTGAGCACTTTTCAGGTATCTTGTTTAATCACTGGGCAACCACAATGAGATGTATATTGTACCAATCACCTTACTTTAAAGATAAAGAAACTTACTTTTCCAATGTCACATGTCAGTGTAAGCTTTCTGCCTGGCACTCTTCTGTCACCTTGCATAGGACAGAATAGCTGCTGAGACGTGTGCTAAGAGAAGATGCAAGCCACTCTAGCTAGTTTCCATTGGCAACTTGAGAGTGTAACGAGGGAAAAGAAGAAAACTATGTCAAAGAAAAGAGGGCCATGGAGATAGATCATTTGTTAGTAAGTAAATGCTTGTCTTCCAAGCATAATAACCTGAGAAATCCCCAGAACCCTTGTAACAATGTTGGCTGTGAAGCCACACACTTGCAACCCCAGTGCTGAGGAGGTAGAGACAGGAGGATCCCTGGGGCTCACTGGCCACCCTAATTGATGAGTTCCAGGCTAATGAAGGAGGTGCAAAGTGTTCCCAAAGCCCGCTGGCTTCCACATGCATGTGTTCACGTGCATACACATACACAGAGAATCATCCTGTATGCATGCGCACACACATAATTTTTTTCTAACAAGAAGAAAGAAAAAGCCTCCCACCACCTTGCACTCAGGTGATTGAGACCAAAGCCAATCCCTTCATGACATCCCATTCTCATCTCCAGGTTAGTTGTTAGTGTCCCCCTCCCTCCTCCCTGCCTATTGAAAGAGCAGTCCATTTCCTGGAATCCCCAGTGGACTCATTACATGTAGATGAGATTTTATTACTCTCTCCCACACAGTCTGGACAACTAGAGCCCCTGGGCTTGGAAAACAGTAAGCTCAGGTATGCGTCAACATTTATCTGATGATAGGAATGATTCAAAGTCTATAAACTATGTTCTTCCCTATTTACTATGTAGATTAAATATGTAGATTAAATATTTACTATGTAAATTATTACTATGTAGATTAGAATATATACTTCCTATGAATACACTCATATTCAGCTAAGACAAATGCATTTATTCCTTATTTTAAAAACTTTTCTGAGTTAATTCCAAGGCCGTCAGATTATTACTTAAATTGGTGGATCTTATTAAACCTCTAAGAACATAATTAACTCATTCTGCAGGTTGTTAGAGCATCCCAGAATTCATAATAAATGAGGCCACTTAAAACCAATTCATGAGAGACCTCTGCCTGGGCCACCAGGGCTCCAAAGCCAAATAGGGCTGGGAGAAAGCTAGCCGCCCAGAAGTGTGGAAAAGCCTGTGGGTGGGGGTAAGACTAGCAACACTGCTCAGCGGGACTCACCCAGAATCCTTGACACACAGGGACTGAAGAACAGCCAGGGGAAGGAGCCTTCTGGTTTACATCTGTGGCTGGAGTTCTCTTCCTGGGCCACCAAGGCTCTATTGCCAAATAGTGCTGGGAGAAAGCTAGCCTCCCAGAAGTGTGGACAAGCCTGTCTGCTCAGAGGGACCCACCTGGAATCCCCAGGACACAGGGACTGAGGAGTGGGCTTCTGGTTTCTTTCGGTGGCCAGGAGCAGATCCTGTGACACAGGGCCCCATACTCAAATAGTGCCAGGAGAGAGCTGGTATCCCAGGAATGCTGACACACTTTCAAACACAGGCAAGACCACTACTTCTGTTCAAATTCACTGAATCAAGAGGGACCCTTGCAGAGCCATCAGGACACAGGAACCAAGGGACAGCTGGGGACAAGATCCTTCTGGTTTCTGTCTGCACCCTAGAGCTTACCCTGTACCATAGCTCTCCAAACCCAAATTCCTCTCAGAGAGAACTGGTCTTCAAGGAATACTGACGCCTAGGCTTGCAGGAGGAACAAGACACAGTCAGAGAGAGCAAGACAAGCTAACACCAGAGATAACCAGATGGCAAAAGGCAAGAGCAAGAACATAAGGAACAGAAACCAAGGCTACTTGGCGTCATCAGAACTCAGCTCTCCCACCACATCGAGTCCTGAATACCCCAACACACCAGAAAAGCAAGACTCGGATTTAAGATCACATCTCATGATGATGATAGAAGATTTTAAGAAGGAAATAAGTAAGTCCCTTAAAGAAATACAAGAGAACACAGGTAAACAACTAGTAACCCTTTAAGAGGAAACACAAGAATCAATTCCTTAAAGAATTAGAGGAAAATACAATCGAACAGATGAAGAAAATGAACAAAACCATCCAGGAAATAAAAGTAGAAATAGAAACAATAAAGAAATCACAAAGGGAGATAACCCTGGAGTTAGAAAACCTAGGAAAGAGATCAGGAGTCATAGATGCAAGCATCACCAACAGAATATAAGAGATAGAAGAGAGAATCTCAGGTGCAGAAGATACCATAGAAAACACTGACACACAGTCAAAGAAAATGCAAAGTGCAAAAAGCTCTTAAGCCAAAACATCCAGGATATCCAGGATACAATGAGAAGACAGAACCAAAGGAAAATAAGTATAGAAGAGAGTGAATATTCCCAACTTAAAGGGCCAGTAAATATTTTCAACAACATTATAGAAGAAAACTTTCCTAACCTAAAGAAAGAGATGAACATAAATATACAAGAAGCCTACAGAACTCCAAATAGATTGGACTAGAAAAGAAATTTCTTCCACCACGTTATAGTCAAAACACCAAATACACAAAATAAGGGAAGAATATTAAAAGCCGTAAGGGAAAAAGGTCAAGTAACATATAAAAGCAGACCTATCAGAATTACACCAGATTTCTTACCAGAGACTATGAAAGCTAGAAGATCCTGGGAAGATCTCATAAAGACCCTAAGAGAACACAAATGCCATCCCAGGCTGCTATACCCAGCAAAACTCTTAATTATCATAGATGGTGAAACCAAAATATTCTATGAAAAATCCAAATTTGCACAGTATGTTTCTACAAACCCAGCCCAACAAAGGATAATAGATGGAAAATGCCAACTCAAGGAGGGAAACTTACACCCTAGAAAAAGCAAGAAAGTAATCTTTCAACAAACTCAAAAGAAGATAGCCACACAAACATAAAAATAACATTGAAAATGTTGGGAAGCAACAATCACTATTCCTTAATATCTCTTAACATCAATGGACTCAATTCCCCAATAAAAAGACATAGACTGACAGACTGGATCCATAAACAGGACCCAGCATTTTGCTGCATCCAGGAAACACACACCTCAGTGTTAAAGACAAACACTACCTCAGAGTAAAGGGCTAGAAAACAATTTTCCAGGCAAATGGTCCCAAGAAACAGGCTGGAGTAGCCATTCTAATATCAGATAAAATCGACTTTCACCCAAAAGACATCAAAAAGGATAAGGATGGACACTTCATACTCATCAAAGGAAAAATCTACCAAGAAGAACTCTCAATTCTGAACATTTATGCCTCGAATGCAAGGCCACCCGTATTCATAAAAGAAACTTTACTAAATCTCAAAGCATACATTGCACCTCACACAATAATAGTGGGAAACTTCAACACCCCACTATCATCAATGGACAGATCTTGGAAACATAAACGAAACAGAGACACAGTGAAACTAACAGATGTTATGAATCAAATGGATTTAACAGATATCTCTAGAACATTTCATCCTAAATCAAAAGAATATACCTTCTTCTCAGCACCTCATGGTACCTTCTCTAAAAATTGATCATATAATTGGTCACAAAACAAACCTCAACAAATATAAAAAGATTGAAATAATCCCATGCCTCCTATCAGATCACTACGGAATAAGACTGGTCTTCAATGGCAAAAACAACAACCCATATACACATGGAAGCCGAACAGCACTATACTCAATGATAACTTGGTCAAGGAAGGAATAAAGAAAGAAATTAAAGATTTCCTAGAATTTAATGAAAATGAAAATCCCAAACCTATGGGACACAATGAAAGCAGTGTTAAGAGGAAATCTCATAGCTCTGAATGTGTCCAAAAAGAAACTGGAGAAAGCATATACTAGCAGCTTAACAGCACACCTGAGAGCTCTAGTACAAAGAGAAGCTAATACACCCAAGAGGAGTAGAAGGCAGGAAATAATCAAATCAACCAAGTAGACACAAAAAGAACTATACAAAGAATCAACAAAACCAGGAGCTGGTTCTTTGAGAACATCAACAAGATAGATAAACCCTTAGCAAGAATAACCAGAGGGCACAGAGGCAGTATCCAAATTAACAAAATTAGAAATGAAAAGGGAGATATAACATCAGATTCTGAGGAAATGCAATAAATCATCAGATCCTACTACAAAAGCCTATACTCAACAAAATTGGAAAATCTGGATAAAATAGACAAGTTTCTAGACAGATACCAAATAACAAAGTTAAGTCAGGATCAGATAAACCATCAAAACAGTCCCATAACCCCTAAAGAAATAGAAGCAGTCATTAAAAGTCTCCCAACCAAATAAAGCCCAGGACCAGATGGGTTCAGTGCAGAATTCTATCAGACCTTCAAAGAAGACCTAATACCAACTCTTCAATCTATTCCACAAAATAGAAACAGAAGGAACACTACCCAATTCATTCAATGAGGTCACAGTTATACTGATAGCAAAACCTCACAAAGACCCAACAAGGAAAGAAAACTTCAGACCAATTTCCCTTATGAATATTGATGCAAAAGATACTCAATAAAATTCTCACAAACCAAATCAAAGAACACATCAAAATGATCATTCACCATGACCAAGTAGGCTTCATCCCAGGGATGCAGGGATGGTTCAATATCCGGAAATCCATCAATGTAATCCACTACATAAATAAACTCAAAGAAAAAAAAAAACACATGGTCATTTTGTTGGATGCTGAAAAAGCATTTGACAAAATTCAACATCCCTTCATGATAAAAGTCTTGGAAAGATCAGGAATTCAAGGAGCATACCTAAACATAGTAAAAGCAATATACAACAAAACAGTGGCCAACATCAAACTAAATGGAGAGAAAATTGAAGCAATCCCACTAAAACTAGGGACTAGGCAAGGCTGCCCTCTCTCTCCCTATCTATTCAATACAGTACTGGAAGTTCTAGCCAGAGCAATTAGACAACAAGAGAAGGTCAAATGGATACAAATTAGAAAGGAAGAAATCAAAATATCACTATTTACCAATGATATGATGTTATACTTAAGTGACCCAAATAACTCCACCAGAGAACTGTTACAGCTGATAAAACAACTTCAGCAAAGTGGCCGGATACAAAATTAACTCAAGCAAATCAGTAGCCTTCCTATACTCTAAGGATAAACAGGCTGAGAAAGAAATTAGGGAAATGACACCCTTCAAAATTTTCACAAACAATATAAAGTATTGGTGTGACTCTAACCAAACAAGAGAATGATCTATATGACAAGAACTTCAAGTCTCTGGGGAAAGAAATCAAAGAAGACCTCAGAAGATGGAAAGATTTCCCATGCTCATGGATTGGTAGGATCGATATAGTTAAAATGGCCATCTTGCCGAAAGCAATCTACAGATTCAATGCAATCCCCATCAAAATCCCAACTCAATTCTTCATAGAATTAGAAAGAGCAATTCTCAAATTCATATGGAATAACAAAAAACCTAGGAAAGCAAAAACTATTCTCAACAATAAAAGGACTTTTGGGGGAACCAGCATCCCTAACCTCAAGCTGTACTACAGAGCAGTAGTAAAAACTGCATGGTATTGGTACAGTGACAGGCAGGTAGATCAATGGAATAGAATTGAAGACCCAGAAATGAACCCACACACTTATGGTCACTTGATCTTTGACAAAGGAGCTAAAACGATCCAGTGGAAAAAAGACAGCATTTTCAACAAATAGTGCTGGTTCAACTGGAGGTCTACATATAGAAGAATGCGAATTGATCCATTTCTATCTCCCTTTACAAAGCTCAACTCCAAATGGATCAAGGACTTCCACATAAAACCAGATACACTGAATCTAATGGATGAGAAAGTTGGGAAAAGTCTAGAACACATGAGCACAGGGGAAAAGTTTCTGAACAGAACATCAAAGTCTTATGCTCTAAGATCAAGAATCGACAATGGGACCTCATAAAATTACAAAGCTTCTGTAAGGCAAAGGACACTGTCAATAGGACAAAACGGCAACTAACAGATTGGGAAAAGATCTTTATCAATCCTATGTCTGATAGAGGGCTAATATACAATATATACAAAGAACTCAACAAGTTAGGCTCCAGAGGTCCAAATAACCCTATCAAAAAATGGGGAACAGAGCTAAACAGAGAAGCACCTAAAGAAATGTTCAACATCCTTAGTCATCAAGGAAATGCAAATCAAAACAACCCTGAGATCCCACCTCACACCAGTCAGAATGGCTAAGATCAGAAACTCAGGTGACAGCAGATGTTGGCAAGGATGTGGAGAAAGAAGAACACTCCTCCATTGCTGATGGGATTGCAAGCTGGTACAACCACTCTGGAAATCAGTTTGGCGGACCCTCAGAAAAATGAACATAATACTACCTGAGGTCCCAGCTATTCCACTCTTGGATATATACCCAGAAGATGCTCCAACATGTAATATAGACACATGCTCCACTATGTTCATAGCAGTCATATTTATAATAGCCAGAAGCTGTAAACAACCCAAATGTCCCTCAACAGAGCAATGGATACAGAAAATATGGTCATTTACACAATGGAATACTATTCAACTATTAAAAACAATGACTTCATGAATTCACAGGCAAATGGATGGAACTTGAAAATACCATCCTGAGTGAGGTAACTCAGTCACAAAAGAATGAACATGGTATGTACTCACTTATTAGTGGTTATTAGCCCAAAATTTCAGAATACCCAAGAGTCACTTTACAGCAACTGTTGGGTTGAGCCAGATAGAGGAGTTGGAGAAGGGACTGAAGGAGTGAAGAGAGTTGGCAGCCCCATGGATGGAGTAATAGTATCAAATGGCCTGACCTCCCGATGCTCCTGGAGACTGGATCACCAACCAAAGAATACACATGGAGGGACCCATTGTGCTGGCCACATATGTGGCAGAGGAGGTTCTAGAGGGGGAGGAGAGGCCCTTGGGCCTGAGGGTGCTAGATGCCCCAGTATAGGGGAATTCCATGGAGGGAAGACAAGAGTGGGTGGGTGGGTGGGTGTGGGAATACCCTCATAGAGGCAGGAGAGGGGGAGGGGATGGGGGGGTTACAAAGGGGAGATCTGGAAAGGGGGAAATATTTGAAAAGGAAATAAAGTATCAATAAAAATTCATGGGACAACAGGAAAACATATGGTATGCCATGCCTATTCTCTGATATTGTGAGAAATAAATTAATGTTTCTCATGAGCTCTTACAACTCTAAGGATTCTGTAAAAGGCAATTACAGATGGTTGCAGGAAAATGATGCAGGTATTTCATTCTATTTCCCCCTAGCATATCAGTCTCTCCTGAAGAAGATTTCAGAGCTGTGCCCAGCCCTTCGGATAAAAGTTTGGGTTGGTTCTGCTTTAATTTTAGCATCAGAATATTCCTGTGTCAAGCTTAGCCCATTTTAAGGAATGACTAGCTGAGGCTGTAGAACTGGCTCCATGATTAAGAGCACTTGTAGCTCTTAGCGAGGACCAGGTTTGGTTCTTTGCACATACAGGTGGTTCACAACCAACCATCTCTAACTCCAGTTCCAGGGGAACCCGATGCCATCTTCTGGCCTGTGGGGGCTGCATACATGTATATGTCATGATGTACACATTCAGGCAAAAACATTGTAGTGTCCTTTATGTTTCTTCTGATCATGCCTGAAGCTTAAACACTATTTGCAAGCCATTAGGTTTTCCCCAAACCTGTGAATCATGTTTCCTCTCATTGTGTGGGCTCTGGGGCCCTGGTCATGCTGACTTTTGTCCAAATTTGCAATGTACTCTAGTTTTTCTCTACACTGGGTCTGGCATACACTTTTCCCTGTATTTGTGTCTGTTGTTCCCTCTTTCTCCCCATCTTTCCCTTTTCTTTGTCCCCAGTACAGATGCCCACTTAGCTGCTTTGTCTTCCCACTCATTACCAACTCGGCTATAGTTCTGTTCTACTCCACACTCCTCTCTCATTTGGGTTCAGACTTACCCTAGGGTGATTATTGGATGAACTCTAGTTCCCTCATTATAATAAGTTTCCCCAAAGTTGCTATTGTTGTCTTCCTTATTTCAACTTCATCCCTGGTGCCCTTCTTAGGATCCAGCACACAAGAAAGACTCAAGTATTTGTGAAATGCTGAGGGGTGAGGATTCACTGAAGTGTGTCACGACAGTCTTCCCCAATGTGAAGGATCCTGCTCTAAACACCTTCCTTGAATTCTTACCTAAACTACCTCTGCTTTTGAGTATGAGTGTGTTTGTAAACCCAGTACCTAAAGAATTTCCAGAATGTGCTTGACTTTCTCAGGAACCTGAAAGGGAGTGGTGTTCTTGTCATGCCCAGCAGGTACCATATTGGTTAGTAGTGGAGCCATTGAGGTTTCTTGTTGGCAGAATATAGTTGGCTGTTAGCTAAAATGGAAATGAGCACCCATCTGCTTCCCTTTCTTGTCTAGTGAGAGTCACATGGCTTCAAGTTCTAAGCAGACATTTTTGGGACTGGTAGAAAAGAAAATATGTGTGTTTTATGGAACATATTTGGTCAAGGAAGAAGGATGGGCATCTATGGGTGGTAGAGACTGTGCAAATGCACACTCATCTTTTTCCACCCATCATCAAAGCTTAGAAAATAGAACCAACAAATTAGCAAAAGCCTGGAATTTATATAAAGCCTCTGTGTCCCAAAGCTTTCATTTCCACTGTGATTTCTTCCTGAAAAGAGCTGTCTGGTCTCACTGGTCTGACCTGGAAATTGGGATGCTCATCTTTCTAGACTAAAGAACATATTTAGCTTCGGGAACTCAATGATGGTGCCATTTGTGTTGCTTAGTTACTCTCTAGCTTTGTTGATGCAGGCTGGAGCCTGGGAATGGATGGAGGGCTAGTTCAGGACCCCCACCACGGTAGAACAGATGCACAGCTATCCCACAGAAGAACTCTGCTAGGCCACACCTAGTCAACAGTCCCTTGTCTGTTTAATCATAGGAACTTAAACATGCCTGCTCACACACAGATGTATTGCATAGTGTGAGAGCTGAGGAGTCAAAGGTCATCAAAGGTTACTGAGGAGAATCCCTGGACTGGAGATTAGGACAATAAGAGGCCTGACCAGAGGAGGAGAAAGAGAGTACCCCATGTGGAAGGGGAAGCTCTTGCCATAGGATATTTGAGGACAGTCCAGAGTGGACTGGCAGAAAGGAAGTATCCAGAAGCCTGGTTTTAGCACCATGATAGCAAGTGAACCTGTTCCCAGACCTGTTCTCTTACTACCCTGTACATTAAAGTGGAATAGGATGCTAGATAATGGGAGGAAAGTGGAAAGAAGCTAAGGAGAAAGACCAAGTGGTAGTGATTGAAAAAAAGGGTGTAGGTCCAGTCTGTAGTAAGGGCTTAAAAGCAAAGCAGAACAAGGGGCTTCCCTGCCTGCTCACCTGCACAAGGGTTTCTCTGTCTCTTGACTCCGTCAGTACTGGCCATCTAGTCTTGGGTCCCCATTCAACTGTTTCTGTACATATGTTCACTCTGAATATCCACTGTAGATAGAATCCATCTACATATTATAGAGTATGTACTCTTCTCTGTCTGGCTTTTTTACTTGTAGTCTGTGATTTTTCAGTCTATCTGCACTGTAGCAAGTATTAGTATTTCATTTCTTTATGTTGCCCCTCAGATAGTCATTTATATCCATGTCCCCCCCCTCTGTGTGTGTGTGTGTACACACCTGGAGGTACCTGCTTGTGTACTGCAGCCAGATGAAAACATCAGGTGAGCTGTTTTCTTATTCACTCTCCTTATTTCCTTGAGACAGGTTCTCTCCCTAAACTCAGAGCTCACCATTTTGGCTAGCCCTACTGGCCAGCAAGTTCTGTGGATCTGGAATCTGCCTGGCTTCACCCCTAATGCTGAGGCTACAGGCATGTTAGCCATGCCTTGTTTTTATGTGCACCCAGGGTATCAAACCCAGGGTCCCATGCTTGTGTGGCATACGCATTTACCCATGGAACAGTCTCCTCCCCTACTCATTTACTTCTTGACCCTTTGAAAAGTGTATATGGTTTCTGAGTGGTCGTCACAGTCAGTGACTTTTGTCAGTCCTGTGCCAACATCCAAACCTTGCAGAGTCTCTTTTGCCCTTTTAAGCAGTAATTGTCTCTGACTTTGTGTTTCTGTTATATTTCTGGGTTCTGAATTCTGAGTATTCTATCCAGACCTACTATGTAGGGTTGTATACAGTTAAATAGTGCATAGAAGTGCCCAGCTAAAGGCACAAGAGAAGAAGGGACACAAATACCAAGTGATAGATAACAGAGAGTGACTGCCTTCCATCTGAAGGCTAGAGTGGCTTCATAATGGCTTGTGGCAATCCTCTGAATGGCAGCCTGCTAAGCCTCTGGCATGGTAAGGTCTTGAGTATAATTAACACATCTTTTATTTAAATAAAGATTGAGGTGGTGACAAGTTAGAGGACTGAGATAGATATGGGATCTAACTTATGGACTAGATGAGAGGAAATTTGGAGAGTTCACACTCAGAGAGCTATGTGTCTACACAAGCAAGGAGAGTGTTCAACCTCTCTGTTTCTTCCATCTTCCATCTGACTTCTGACATCTCTTGCTGCTCCCATCCACATTTCCAACTTTGGAGCATTTCTGAGGTCTCATTGGTGTTAAAAAATTTTCACAAAAGTGTCAAATCACCAGTTCCAGATGGCAAAGCCAATAGATGCTAAAGATTTTATCTTGTCGCTTAGTCAATGGGTAAACCAGGCAGATGTCATAATTGGTTAAAAAAGAACAGACATGTAGATACATTTGGAATATTAAAGTGGGAGGGAAAGGAGGGGACTGTCCCTGCACCAGCAGATGGGGAGGTCACCAGAACCACTCCTGGATGGGGCAGAATTTTCAAGTCTGTAAATATGAATTATTTGAGGTGCTGTGATCTATCTCTGATACACAGAAGTGTGAAATGACTTCTCACATAGACAGAGGGGTATGACCTGGGATCTGCCATGGTCTCCTTCTCTATAGCATCATGTGTTTCCAGGAGCAAGTGATGGGTCATGCCTCCAGCACATTGGGAAACCCAGGTGTCCCTGTTGTTCCAGTTGGGACAAATATCAGTAATAGTCTCTACTGGATATAGAAAAATCTGGGAAAATTTGAAGGGACTGTTTGGTGGTGCTTTGAGTGAAGTAGCTGGTAAATCAATGTCTGGTGGGAAATGTCTCAATTTTACTCTATTTTTATAAAAGATGTTGTAAATTTATGTATGTGAGTGCTTACCAGTATGTTTGCATGTGTACCCATGGAGGCCAGAAGAGAGCATCAAATCTAGTGGCACTGGAGTTACAGAGGGTTGTGACCTACCATATGGGTGCTGGAAACTGAACCCTAGTCCTCTGTAAAAACAGCAAGTGCTTGTAACTGCTGTACCATCTCTCCAGTCCCTGGATTTTATTCTTAAATCACCCTGGCATTTCTTTTGTGACCTTCGGGCTTTTTATTTATCTCCTTACCTCTCTAAGTCAGTAAAATACATATTTTAAGCATTATTTGTAAAGTTCATTTGAGGCTCCCTGGTGAAAGGTACCAGGTAACTGCTAAGTAGTCTTGTTAATTATCTAAGCCTTGCCCTTTACCCTCATGTGGGAGTTGGGGCAGCCTGGATGGTGTTGTCTTTAGATCTTTAATCTCTTCTTTCTCCTCACTATTAATTTCTTCTGTAGCAGGCAGGGAGCATTCATAGAAATGTTTTCAAATATCATATTGGGGATGTGTGTGTGTGTGTGTGTGTGTGTGTGTGTGCGTGCTTACTTTGAAAAAATGTGTCACAAGAAGCCTCAAGTACTCAGCCCCCAGCTTTCTTTGTGTCCAGTATTAGCTAGTTTCTCCTCCCCTGATACTACAAAAGGCAGCCTAAGGGAGGAGAGATTTCCCAAGGCTCACAGCTTCAGAGGATTCAGCTGTTAGTCATTTGGTCCTGTGTACTTGGGTAGGACCTTGTGGCAGTGGGAGCTTGTGGAAAAGGGCAGCTGCTCACCACATGACCAACCAGGAAGCAGAGAGTAACAGCAAGTGTCTAGGAAAGGATATCCTGGACACTTGATACTCATATTCCAAAGATACTACCTCCTCCCAATGTTTAGAACGTCCCTTCTAAAGTAGCGCCAGCCGTTGGGACTAACCATTCAAAGCCTGAGCCTGTTGTAGATTAAGCCATAACAGTGGTTGATGTGATCATTATTCTGAATGTCGCAGAGTTCACATTGTCTCATAAACTTATCGAACTGCCCAAAACTAGTCTCACCACAGCTTAATGGAATCTCTCGGCTGTACCTACTGCGGGTGGCAAAAAAAGGAGGAATGGGGTGGGGAGAAGATATATGAGATTACTACTGAGCTCACCTTATCTAGAACTGACTCTTCCTATTAATCACGATGGGCTTCTTGGGTTTATTCTCACTCTATGAGGAAAACCCACTTCCGTGGGAACATCTCCTACAGATGAGCAATGTAATATGCTGTGTTCACTGGATCTGCTTCACATTAGAAAAGCAGGCAGAGGGATGCAGGCTCATGCAAGATTTACTTTTCTTTCTAGCTGTGATGCATTCGTGACTTTAATGTCCCTTAGTTTTCTTCCTGGCATATTCTTGAACAACTCAAGTCTCATGATTATGAACTTCTATCACACTAAATCCTATAGACTGTGCTTTAATTGTTGTATTAGGGGGCAGTGTGGCAGAGAGAACAAATTTGGTCTTCATAGTGACACCTCTGTCACTGTGCATTTCCAGAATCCTGGGTTAAGACTACTACATTTTGTAAGAGCAAGGAACTACAGAAGTCCTTGAATTCTGAGCAGTTGGTATTGGCTGCCTTTGGGGAGCTGGTGCTAAGACTCATTTGTGTCTCACATATTGATCACCTTGCTTGTGTTAGACAAGAGAATTTCCCCAACCAGCCAGCCTGGCCACACTGCTGATCTGCTTCTCAATCCCTGAGGTGTTTCTCATCTAGCTCTGGGCCTGATATTCCCATTCAGTCATACACAATCTGATAAGGTTGTCTAGGCATCTGTGGAGTATTCATTTGTCTCTCCATAGGTGATGTGTATTCTTGGAAGGACAGAATTACATTTCATGTATCTTTGCCGTGCTTTATAGCACCTAGCAGGTGTCAGAGTCACAGTAGGTGATGAGCAAATTCTTTTCCATTTATCCACACTCATGCCAAGTTATAAACATAGCCATAAAGGTTTGCAACAGAGCGTGCAATTCTATACATATTGCCAGGGGATAGGCAGGGGTGGGGGAGAGGAAGATGTGGTGCTCAATTTGAATGGGAATGGCCATAGTGGAATGTGAGTTACATGAATGGCTCTTGACATTGATTCATGGAAGGATATAAACCTGCAGTTACTTGTATACAAAATAAAGATCTCTGGTGCTCTGGTTTTCTTTGGACCCTTTAGAAAAAGGGAAGGTTCAGTATCCTGTGTCCATGCAGATGATTGTAGAAAGAGGTATGCTGAAGAATCAGTACCAGCAATGCACTACTGCCCCGTTACTGCAGCAGTTGGGATCAAGTGCAGGAGCATGGACAGCTTCTAGGACACTGCAGAAACTCCATGGAAGATGATAGTGCCATGTGTCTGTGCCAGTGCAGTGGTGAGAAGCTGGCCTGAAGGCTGTATTTCGTTAGCAAAACCAGTTCTGTGGAAAATTGCTCTGGGTCTTTTTAATGACTGCAGAAGTCTAAGGAATAAGTTCCAGGATGAATGTTACCATCAACTTCCTGGAGACCAGTTGCTGGTAATAGAACTTGAGTACTGATGTTTGGATCAGTCACAGTGTCTCTGGAACACTGACAAGCGGGTGTTAGAAAAACTACTGAGGTCCCCCTGTGAATTTCTCTCCTTTCAGAAGTGGCATCAGATAGCTAGACTATCAAAAAAAACAACAACCCACAATCCATCTTCTGGACAGTTGATCCCATCCAGGCAGAGCCACATCATAGAGACATGATCATGAAATAGCTTCTATATAATGCTTGACATTGTTAAGACTCTGGAATCTGAGCCCCACAGAAGGGTTGTCATCTTTCAAGCAGTACCTAGAACACAGTCCTGAACACACTGGGAGGATGCTATGGGATTCTCATCTCCCCTCTGCTTTCCTGGACAAGGAAAAGCTTTCTCCCAGGGAGGGCAAAAGCAAGGGCAGTTGGCTGAGAACGCCTTTGCTGACCCTGATTGGAGACCCCAGAGAGAATAGTCAGTCTTGCAGTTATCTGGCTGCCCAGGAAGGGCTGGTTGACAGTCCTACATGTGTGCCATTTAATGGCTGTAAGGTCTGGGGGGAAATTACCTGACAGTCTGAGTTTCAGTTCCCTTAGCCACTCAGTGGAGATAGTTAAATGTTTGTGGTGGTTAAATGAGGTAACATAAATAGAATATTTACTGTAGGATTTGGTATAAAATGTATACTATATTTTGTTTTCTATTAATGTTATATTATTATCTGTTAATATTTGTTACAGTCATTCATATTTATATTTATTGTGTTGTTGTTATATTATCAAGCTGGGCCCATTCAAAGTCATTTGGATACCTACCCTGGGTGGATTTGATTCTGGGTTGATACTGGTTCCATCTGTGTAAATCTTGGATTGACAGTCCTCGTAACACCTTGAATCCAGTACAGTAGTCCCCCCGTTATTCTTTCTGCTGTTTCAGTTACTCACTTTATTACTTACTTTTCCTGTTGCTATGACAGAGGAGCTGAAAACAGCAACTTAGAGAATACAAGTTTTATTTTGGTCCATGGTTTGAGGTTATAGTTCATCATGGTGGTTGAGGCAGGGAGACAGGAGTGGGAGACAATTGTTCCAGTGGCTTCTACAGTCAGGAAGCAGAGAGAGTTGAATGTTGCTGCTCAGCCTGTCCCTTCTGTTTTACTCAGCATAGGACCCTAGTGAATGGAATGGCACCACCCACATTGCATACCATCCCTCCTCAATTAACCTAGTCTAGAAAGTGCATCCCAGACATGGATAGAGGTTGTTGATCTAGGTGATTCTAGATCCCGTCAAACTGACAAAATAAGTATTAGCCACCACAGCCGTGTCAACCATTTTCCACAAATATTACATGGATAATTACAATAACGAACAATTCTGAGAAGCACAATGTGGGTAAAATCCATGTGCCTTCCTGCTGTGTTCCTCTTTTGATGGAAATCAGTGTATCCAGTATGTCTGTAGTGTCTGCATTATCCCTCTGTTAGTAACCTAGTAGGCATCTTGGTTATCTGATCACTGTATTGTACCATGGTATCTGTGCTCAAATAACTCATTTTACTTAGCAATGGTTATAACACAAGGACAGCAATACAAAGGCAAGTCAGGCCACGTGACACAGAAGGACAACATGACCATGGAACTGTGTGGTAATGTCACAAGGAATATGGGAAGAACGGAGCATATGAACGGCTCAATATGGTCTGAGGGTTGTTGAGAATCTCCTTGGGTGGTGAAGTGATGCTACTAGACCTACCAAGCCTAGATCTATGTTGAAACCCAAATCTGTGATCCCACATCTCTGATCTACAAGTCAGAGGTGCTGTTTTTAAGAAGAATCTGAAGACCAGATAGTTACACAAGGCCAAATGATGGTGGCTGTCAAGTATATGTGACATCTTCCTGAAGATGAGCCCATGTGTGTGGTGGCTTTATATGATGAGGAGAAGATTAGGCCAGGCATGCCCACTCCGGCCTATAGCATTGAAAGGCAGGGCCCCTTTTCAGTTTCATCCAGTCTCCAAGTGTCTAATTCATAGTAAGACATGATGTGAATCCATTCTGCACTGAGTGTGGTTTCCCCTTTACAACACAGGCCTATGGATAGGTAATCTTGACTCCTCCTGGTAGCATTCAGTGACTTTGGGATCCAAACTGTGTTACTGCTTGGTGTTTGGTTCCTTTTCCTTTGTGAACATATCCTCCTTTGTGGATTATGGATCAGGAGCCTAGATTTTCCAAGTTTTCTTTCCTTTGCCACCCACCCCCAGAAACTCCCCAGTGCCACTCTGGACACAGTAACACAGTCAAAACTGGGATCCAAAAGCAAACCAGAAACCCATGAGCCTACAATTGACCCAGTCCCTTGGAGGTATCAACCATCCAAATAGAAAGGACCTCCTTCTTTTATGTGGTCTGCTCAGTGATCATCTATGAAATTCTTGAGTGAAAAGCCCTTCCACACCTAAGCTCCTCCTTGCCCAGGAGTCATGCCAAAACATAGACCTGATGATGATTCTGTGATGTGTTAACCGCAAGGGAAGCAAAGGGAGTTAGTTGATCAGTAGTGATGGCAGGTACTATGAGAAGAAAAAGCTGAACTTGTTCCTTTCTCTTTTCCCCCTTCCTCTGGTTCTGTAGCAGTGAGGTTTGCCATCTAATAGAAAAGAAACCCTATGGCCATTGGCTCACTGATCAAATTTACTCCATTTCTTCCGACAATAGATAATTATTAATCACCCATTTTCCCCTAAAGCCTGTAAACCAGCCTCCTGTTGCATCCCTGGGACAGTAAATGAAGTCAGGGTTAGCAGCCAGGTTCCCAGTGGTTCATTTGCTTCTGGCTCAGGCCAGCTGCTTGTGCTTGGATAAGACAGTGGGCTTCTGCCACTCCACAGCTCTGCTACTGCTTTCTTTATTGGGCAATAAATTAACCTAGAACACTGCCAAGGAAACAGATACATTAGGGCAACAATCACATTTTTAACAGGGAAATTGGCTTTGTTTCTTGGTAGCGTGATTTGAATGATGAACTTGGTTATCATAGGTTCCTGTACTGCAGATGGGATAGGATCCTTATTAAACACATCCCAGAGAGGGATGATGTGGAGTATTTACTGACTCCTGGGGTATGTGGGCAGAGGGGCATTTACTTGGGATCTTAGGTCTTGGAAGAAACTGCATTTCAGTCATGTGTGATATAAATTCTATCTGCATCTTAGGGATATTATGAATGGGTCAAGGCTGGTCTCCCCTGCAGGCTATAATTAGGAAAGTCCCACTTGAAAGACTTGGGAGTAGTCTGTTATGATTTGTAATGGTTGTTAGCTGCATCCCTGTGGTTTAATAATGGCAGGAGAACAGAAGGAGACTCTGAGAAGAGGCTCCCTGTTTGTAACTCAGATCTTGAAAAGCCAAGAGGAATTGTAGCCATCATCCCAAAGGAAAATCTTCAGAACTTAAGAGGAAGGCTGGCTCCCTCCCTGTCTTCCTTCCCAGATAGACTTGCAGGTGTGCCTGGCTCTTCCAAACTCAGTGGGAGAAGGGGTGGGTCTTTGCCCCACTACTATCAGCTGCATGAGGGGGAGTCCTTTGCTTGCTCTATAGCATCCTTTGCTCTGGGCATGGTGCCCAGCATATAATGAGAGATCAATACATATGTGGGAAAATGCAATTATAAATAGGCTATTTTCTCCCTTCGATGGTTACTCCCTTAGAGCTTAGTCCCACTTCTACCAGCTCTTCCATGGTTAATCCATCCTCATTGAGAAGTCCTCCCCTTTCTTCAACAACTCCTCCTCCACCTCCTTTCTTCTTCCTCCTCTTCCCCCTCCTCTACCTCCTCTTATTGTTCTTTCTTTTTAGAAATAGACCTTACTTTGGGCCATATTTGCTGTTGACATTAACATCTCATGTATTGATTGTTTTTAAAATATCCATTCACAAACCTTTCAGGTTGATTTACAATTTTTGTGTATTTTTCGAGGAATGAGTGAGTCATATGAATGTGAATTCAACGCATTCTCTAAGTACAATAGATTATCTGAATAGACTCTTCATGTAATGAGTCTTTTTTTATTTTAGAAGTATTTTAGAAAATAATTCAGCATTCACTGAATTTTTGTGACATGCCCCCTACTTTCACTACCCATGGCTGGTCAGCATGGCTCATTGGCTCAAGAATCCAGCTTTCTGAGAGAAATTGAATTGGTGTTTGTATGTAACTATCCACTTATTTATGTCTTAGAAAGATAGAAGAGAGAAGCAGGAGAGAAAAAATTTAAAAAGGAGAAAGAAAATTAAAACACATGCTTAGGGACAGGATTTAATTCACAGTAAGTCTTGGGGAAGAAAACTACAAAGAGTTTAAAATTAGAAAATAGGGTGGGCCCTGATGACCTCTTATGTGCTTAGAAGACACATTCCTTCCTCTCCAGTAAAGGAAGTCTTTCAAGCTTCCTTGTCTCTGGTGCTTATTAAATTTTCACGTGTATTTCTTTTTCCTCTTAGGAGATTTAGCAGAAATGTCAGCTCTGTGCTCTGTGGGATTGCTTTATTGGGACCAACCACTTGCAGTAGAAATGTGTTTACTAAGATAAGTACCATTTTAGCGTTTGTACCCTGGCAGAGAATTTTAGAGATGACTAGAGTCTTTTTATTTTTTTTTAAGCACTGCCTTATAATTAAAGATTTAACATTTATCATTATTCTTTCCAGTTCTACTCTTAGATGGGAAAACAATTTCAAAATAGCGTCATTTAATTAGGATGAGAAATATGGCAAACATGCAGATATATATGTATTACACACAAACATACATATTGACTTTATTTTAAATTATTATTTGTAGAGATAGCCCACTATGTGTGACTGAGAAAATTAATTTAAGGCCTCACTTTATCTGATGTACTCATTTGTTGGCAAACATTTATAGGCCATGGCTCTTAGGCTGGGCATCAAGAGTCTGTGATACTCAGCTTCAAGCTGTGACGTGATATTAAGGGGCTTAGAGTCTCCGTGGAAAAATTAGAAATATACAGAAATATATCTAAGGGTTTACAACAGATTATATGGAATTGATGGCTCTCAAAGTGCAAAATGGAAAGTGTTTTGAAATATCAAACAAACAGAGGCAGAAATCCAAACACCAGGGAGAGCATTCAGTGAGTTATCTGTTCATTTACTCGATGGTTGTATGTACTTGTTACAATATTGAGCTCTAGATACTGGGTCCTGAGGAGAGAGCAAAGATGACACAGTTCAAATACCACTCCTTAGCAAGTCCTCTTAGCATTGTAGAATACTCAAATAAAGAAGTAAACAGAGTTATGTCAGAATATATGTCAGAATATAAGTCAGGGATGGAAATATGTGGGGTCAGGACCCAGCTGTGTGCACCTCTGTGTGTGTGTTCATATTTGTGCATACTCACAGCTCACACACGGCTTCAGGAAGGCAATAAGAACCTCTGGCCTGAGGTCAGTTTTAACAGAGCAGAGGCCATCTACTCAAAAGGTGGCATGCTCTCCCCCACACAGGGGGGAGCCCAGTATATGTTCTTCATGCGATGAAGAAGGGCAGGCATTCTAGAACACTTCAGATGTTCAAGGCATGGAGTTTCAAATAAGAACTCAGGTCAAGAAAGGAATGATACTGCCAGGGAGAAATTCTGTTTCTTCTTCTCCTTCTCCTTCTCCTTCTCCTTCTCCTTCTCCTTCTCCTTCTCCTTCTCCTTCTCCTTCTCCTTCTCCTTCTCCTTCTTCTTGTTCTTCTTGTTCTTCTTCTTCTTCTTCTTGTTCTTCTTCTTCTTGTTGTTCTTGTTGTCGTTGTTGTTGTTGTTGTTGTTGTTGTTGTTGTTGTTGTTGTTCTTCTTCTTCTTCTTCTTCTTCTTCTTCTTCTTCTTCTTCTTCTTCTTCTTCTTCTTCTTCTTCTTCTTCTTCTTCTTGTTCTTCTCCTTCTCCTCCTCCTCCTTCTCCTCCTCCTCCTCCTCCTCCTTGTGAGAGATGGTTTGAGCATCTTCTGATAAGATATTGTATAGCAACAATCTCAGTACTTTTAACCTCCAGCTTGACAGCTGTGGTGCTGTGTTTTTGTTTAACTGGTTTTTAGCCACCTTACTCTGTGCCAGAGAGTGCTTTTGAGTGCTTCACTGGGGATCAAGAGCCATCTTCTCAAATTCAGGTTGCTGGGACATGGCCTATTACTGGGTCATGTTCTTTGGCCTGACAACAGGAAGAAGCATCCTTGTTCTGAGCATGGTCATCTGGACTGGTAGAAAGGAGATAGGACCTTTTCTGTTTACTTATGAGCTCTGAAAACTGTCTGTCAGCCATGATGGAACATTCTCCATGAGGCTGCAGGATATGGTAGCCATAGCAACATGGGCCTGTTGAACACTTGAAATATGCTAGAGCAACTGAGTTGTTTTAATTTGACACTAATTCAAACACAGTCCTGAAAATGAAAGTAATACAAAATATCCTTCCTGTTAAAAACAACTTTGTCATTTGGGCAAAGCTGCTTTTCACGTGACAGGACAATTATTATGAAGTAGAATAACTTGGCTAAAGTGTAGTGGGGTGTTGGGCACATGAGTGATTTCGAGTATCTCCTTAGTTTTTAATATTATTGATAAAATAAAATATTTTGGGTGTATTAGGTTAAATTAAAAGTATTTTGAGAATGAATAGTATCTTGATTTTGTTTAGAATTTATTTTATCTTTAATTAAAGGTATATGTGTCCTTGTGCACATGTAGGAATATCATAAGAGTAATGGTAACATCTGAGGCCAGAAGAAGATGTCAGAACCTTTGGATCTAGAGTTACAGGTGGTTATGAACTGTCAGATGTCAATGCTTGGAACTCAAGTTCAGTTCTCTGGAAGAGCAGTGCATACTTTAACCATGGAAACATCTCCCTAGCCCCTTTCTCTTGCTTTTAAGATGACAGTTAGGGGCAATTGATTTCTATTTCTGTTGGAAGTTCATACTTATATCTCTGGGAAATGGGTTGAGTCAAGAGGAAATCCCCATTGTTTTGATTGGATTGGGCTGCTCTTTTATGAACCTGTTCTCAGTAAACCAGTGTTCCCACTGAGCTCACTCTGGTTTCTGATTCTAGAACCAGCAGGTGTTGTTGCTTCTTGGGCTTTCCAGATAGAATGCCAAAAGAGAGCTTTGTGGAAACTCTAATGCATTCCATGTGATATACATTTTGCTCCAAACAATGTGGAGCTGGCCATAGTCTTTTAGACTCCCTCACGTACCTTTTCCTCTTGACAATTTCATGGCCATGCTTGATGCTTGCATTACTGTTGGCAGGGAGCAACTGTCCATCTATCATGATACTTGTGGATGGATCATGGTCTTACTAGACCATGTACCTGGTTTCAGAGGTACCCAGAAGCAAGAGATGACAGATCTGTGCTTGCTTGAAAGATCTCAGCAGTCAGAGAACAACAGCCTGTTTAAACAACTTGGGCTGCTGAAATCCAGGTGGCAGGAAATGGCCCACTCATTGCAAAGTTCTGACTCAGTCCCGACATTCACTTCGGTCTGAATCTCCAGGACCAGATTGCAGTTGTCATGATGTCAAGGAACAGTGTGGGCATGTATACAGGGAAGCAAGACTTGGTTTCTGATCATCTGAGCTATCTGATGACATTGTTCCAAGACCATGTTCTAGAGCCATCGAGACCTGATCCTCTTGGACAGCCCAGTCTCATGACTGATTCTGCTCCTGTTAGCTGCTGTAACTATGCCTTTTCCAAATGTGTAACCAAATGCTGGAATTCCTTGGATGAATTTCTGTTTCTTCTCTCTCCTCTCCTTTTTTTCTTCTCTCTTCCTCTTCTGACACCTCCTTCTCATCCTTTTCCTCCCCTCCTTCTTCCTGGATTTTTTGTTTGTTTGTTTTCTAAGATAGATCTCAATTAGAACAGGCTAGTCTCACTCTCACAGTGTAGGTGAGGATGACCTTCAACTTCTGACCCTCTTGCTTCTACCTTCCAAGTTTTTCTACAAAAAAAAAAATACCAATGTGTGATCCTGCCTTTAGAGATGCTGACCAAATTACTTGGAGGTGAAAACTGTGTTTTAAAAACCCATAAGTTTGGGTTGGAGAGATGGCTCAAAAGTTAAGAGCACCGACTGCTCTTCCAGAGGTCCTGAGTTCAAATCCCAGCAACCACATGGTGGCTCACAGCCATCTATAATGGGATCTGGTGCCCTCTTCTGGTGTATCTGAAGACAGCTACAGTGTATTCATATACATAAAATAAATAAAATATTTTAAAAAATCTTTAAAAATTATTTTAAAAATTAAAACATTTATTTAAAAGACAAAACAAAACAAAAAACCCTTAAGGTCTTCCCTTGAGGGTGTGGTACCTCCACATGCTCACCATACCTCCACAGCCTACTTGAAGGGCTTTGTATACATGGTTATTTTTCTGGGTGGGCGGGGGGGGGAGGGATGTATACATCTTTTCTATCTTTCTTCTGGTAAAAGCCTTCAGACCATGGTCCACAAAGTTAATGGCCCCTTTTCAGATTAATCACTGGCCATGTAACTTTTCACTAGTGGGGCCACATATCTTTACATGCCTGTACTCTAGTCTCTGAGCCCCAGGAGGGCAGTGGTCATGGTTCTATGGTTCCCTGCTGTTGAATTAAATATTTAAATAGATCCTGGTGGTGCAATGCTAGCCACCCCAATGCTTTATGTTCCCGAATGAAAGACACACACACACACACACACACACACACCCTTTATATTTTGATATGCCTTAAGTAGCACAGTAGTTGGGCCACTTCCTAACCTCCATGTGGTTAACCCACCTCCCTTTGATAATTCCAAGCTATCACTTACTAAATTCTATATTCTACCTCGGCTGCCCTAGACCCAGAGGGCTACCCACACTCTCCTGGCTCTTTAACATGCCGGCTATGCCTCCCTGTCCTCTACTTTTGTCAAACATGGCATCTCACCTCTTCTCCTTCTCTAGGCATGGCAGATCTCCTTCTTCCTCCTTCCTCTCTGACCCAAGCCTGGGAATCCTAAAAGTCCCACGTCTGTCTGTCCTGTCCAGCCATTGGCTGCCAGCATCTTTATTTATCAATCAGAACCAACTGGGGGGCAGAGTCCCTCAGTGTGGACTCTCTCATGCAAACAAGCAGCAACACCCTGAGGTATATGCAGGACTAGTACCAAGCTGGGTGTACAGTCACTATTCAATAAGTATATGTTTAATGAATATATAAACACTAATTAAAATGTAATACCTCCCAGGCATTGTCTAGCCCATGTAGCTAGACTCTAACAATGACTTTTCAAGGCAAAGAGGACTTCAAGCCTCTTTCTCCCTCACTCATAAGTTTTCAAAACGTCTTTCAACATGTTTTTCGTTCACTACAAAATTGGAGTTTATTAGAAACCATCTGTGGGTGGTACTAGAGGGTGTGATATCTCCTAATAAAGGCTTGATCTTTTAATAGATACCTAAAGGGGATTTTGTCTAAAGAGCAAATACCTAAAATTAACCAATTTCAAAATGTTTTTGCAGCTATGTCAAAGAAAAGCCAGGTGTCTTGAGAGAA
Source organism: Rhynchomys soricoides (assembly GCA_019843965.1). Lineage (NCBI taxonomy): Eukaryota > Metazoa > Chordata > Mammalia > Rodentia > Muridae > Rhynchomys > Rhynchomys soricoides. The sequence continues at coordinate 53,028 of JADRCH010000330.1, forward strand.
CTGGTTTTTCCCTTTTGTGCTGGTTTAATTTGAAAAACATAGTCCTTGGCTGGACAGCAAGAGTCTAGCCTTGAATTGGGTAGAAATGCAGATTCTGGGCTTACCCAAGAGCTCCTAATGGGGAAGATAGAAAGGATATAGTCATTTCCTCTGAACAGGCCTTCCTTCCGGGTCATTCTCATGGAGATGTGTGTTTGAAAACCACTATCTTGGGGCACAAAGCCCAAAAGAGAGTTTGTATGAAAACCTTGGATTGGAGTTTGCTGCCCTGCTGATAGAGATTAAAGTTCAAGTTGAGGGCAGCAGGGAACTGTGTGTGTGTGTGTGTGTGTGTGTGTAAATGTGTGAGTGCAAGTACAGTACATATTTGATGGTACACAACTGTGTATGTGTGCTTTATGTGAGTGTGTGCGTGCATATATGAACGAGTGCAATGTGTTTCCAAGCACATGTGTGAGTATGCATTTGTATGTGTTTTGGTGTGCTTGTCTCCTTGTTGCTCAGCAACTACTAACAAGCTGCCAGAAGCTTCCAAAGTTCTCCTGTATCTATCTCCCATCTCATGGTAGGCTCACTGGGATGGCAGTTGCACACTGTCGCACCAAGTTCTATGTAGGGTCTAACAGTTCAAACTCGGCTCCACATATTGGAGCTAAGTGCTTTAGTCCCTGAGCTGTCTCAGCATGCTAGGGGCTCTTCCTCATCCCTATATCTCATGTCCACTCATCCCTTTAGCTTGCAATGATTGGACACTTGGCAACTTCATGCATTGAAGGCATGAAGAAGCATTGGGTGGTCCAGAAATTTATACAAATGAGCTCTTGTACCTGATGATCATTTATTGGATCAGATGAGAAGGGGAATTCAGTCATAGGGCCAGGCCTGTGCTGACATATGCAACCAAATTGTTACAATAAGAATGTCTAGCCCCTGAAAAGTGACAGCTTTCCCTCATATGAATTTGAAGCCTAAAGGAAGAAGGGAAACAAGCTAAGCCATAAGCCTGACTATATTCTGTGTTTTTTCCTGTTAACCATGTCAAGGCTCTTAAACCCATGAAATAAAAAGTTCTTCACATATCTTCTGCTCCCTACTTTGCTGCTGCCTAGCTCTGTGCCTGGTTGACCTGTCAAAAGTGCTGAGGTATGAGGGGGTGTCTGACCCTCATACCTGGCATTCACCTGCCATTGGTCTACTAAGTAACCTTGAAAGGACAGTAAATGGTATTCCATCATCTCCTCCACTTACCTTCTGTCTGAAAAAGAGGCGAGAAGCTGAGCCTGTATGTCACCTGCCAGGTTCACATCTTTCCACCCAAAACACTTGCCCCATACAAGTGGTGTGTAAAGTCTTTTCCATGCCCGTATCCAGTCAGCCAGAGCTCAAGCTTCCCTGTGCAGTTAGTATCTTCTGATCCTTGATGGGTGATGTGGATTCATGACACAGTCCCAAGTAGGGTGGCAGCTGGGACTTTGGTGGGGTGAGGCTATCTTCCCTCCTTCAGGGCCAACATAATTGTATATGCCCAGCTGTGTGCCTCTGATGCTAGCTTCCAATTTTCTAGGCTATCTATGAGAGCTGGGATTTGTGAGCAGCATGAGAGGTGCTATCCCTTGAAGATTTCAACTTCAGAAAGGGCAGCTAATCTGTCTAAATTTAATAATAAATACAAGAATATCACTTTGAAGGAAGGAGAGATGTCAGAAGTAGATGAACTAGGGAAGCTATCCTCTGGAGATCTGGATTTCTCTCTACTTTGTACTTGACAAAGGGACTGGCTGGTATTATTCTCAGCCTTGCCAGCACTGGCCAAGGCCAAGCCATTTGCTATGGTCAGCAGGAGTCTCTGAAAAGAACACCAACTTCTCCTTAGTAAATGCACACATTTGTGATCAGGCTCAGCCTAGGGCAGAAGGGCTTTTTAAAGCCTATTGGATGCTGGCACCAGTGTGGGATATAGAGTTGAATGTTCTTCATCATCTTTGGCAGCTCCCTTGACATTGGAGGAGGGGTGGCTTTACTTCCAAGAGTCCATCAATAATACTTTTTGAAAACAAGGCCTTGGATGGCCTAAAATTATTCCTGTAGAAAAGGGAGACTTGAGGTTATTTCTAGTAGTGCCTCTAATGTTCCAGTAATCCATGAAGGGGCTGTGACCATGCATTACTGCAAACTTGCCTTGAGGAGACCAGGAGACCAGATGCACTGTGTCTGTCTCATCCTTTTTTGGAGGGATGGTTATCTGTTTGTGGTTATCAGTATTCTCTCATGGCCTCTGCTTCAGTTCTCTCCTCCAAGTTCCTGCCTTGGCTTCCCTCCATGATGAAATAGTACGATGAAATAAAGCATTTCTCCCCAAGTTGCTTTTGGCCAGGGGGTTTATCATAGAAACTGAAACAGAAGTAGGAACATCACTTTATTTAATACTGAAAAGCATCCTAATGTATGTGTATGTCTCAACTTGTCTATATGTGCTTCTGCCTGTGGACCCTTGGCTGCTTTGATCTTTTGCTGGTCATGAATGAGTCTCTTCTGAACCCGAGTGGCCAAAAATCTATTTAAATCCCTTCTCAATCCCAGCTTTGCCTTTAATATAATCTAAGAGCTGGCAAGATTTGAAAAGTAGGGCAGAGAAGGCTGTAAATGTAATCCTTGGTGACAGTGAGTGGCAAGTGTTGACCTGGCAGGGCTACCCATGATTTCTCATCTTATAAACCTAATTAAATTAAAAATCCAGTTGGCCAAACCCACGCTCACTTAAGCCAGGCAATTTCTCACAAAACTCATTAACTAGGACTTGGGAATTTCATCAACAGATGGAAGTTTTCCCCCATGTTTTTCAATGATTAGATAGAAAAGGACCTTCAAACTTCAGACCTCAAATGGAAGAGTTTCTGTTACTTCCCAAGGCATCAGTTTTAATGCTTGTTGGTAAAATTAGGCAAAAATGCATTATTTTAAGTATTATGAAGCAATGACATAACATTTCAGCATCATTAATCTGAGGCTTTAGGAAGGACAGGAGTTTAGGGGACATTTTCTGACTCATTGTTACAATTATTTTTCTTCATTTCAGGTTTGTTTTTTTAATAGTTACAATAAACAGATACCCCAGAGGAACAGATTCTATGGGCAAAGTGTCATGATTATTGGCAACCAAAGCCAGGATATAAGAGCACCCCTGCATGACTGGAGTCACTAACCTGCAGCAGCACCTGGGGTTAGGTCAACCTTCATTTTGAAGGCAGGACTTGTTAGGCAATTAGATTCTAATCAATGTTTCAGAATCTTCTTTGGGGAACATTTAAAGCAAAAACAAATCCACACCCTCCACTTCTGTCTGTATTAGTCATATTTATCTGTGTGCTCCCACAGGCCTGCTATTGCCTTCATTCTGTTTCTCTAGCAGCGGATGGATGGTTTATAAGAACTTGTACTGCATCGCTTATGTTAAGAGGGACTTTCGCTGTCTTCTGGGCCATTATTTCTATCTATGGTAATTTTGAACTGACATGACTTAAAAATGGACATAGATGCATTGCTGTGCACATGCTTGATTAATAACTATTGATAGAGATCCACCATTTGAGATCAGTAATGTGTCAGTTTATCTCTAAGGGCCTGGCAATGTTCATATATGGGTTTATGCTATAGATGCCTACATTGGTATATTCACTTATTACATATGGATGATATTTGTGTTTGGTTGTGTCTTGTGGTCACAGATTCCTGGCTTTCATCCAAATCTGCATTCTCTGTTTCTTCATTTAATGTACTCTGTGCTCACCACCACAGTTGAATCTATTTTTCTGGATGCCTAATATCTCTTTCATCTGTCTCTGGACTTGTCTCTTTGTAGTGAGGGACCAGTGAATGTACTTCCTTCCATTCTTGTTTAAACCCTTTCCAGTTGAGAAGTCTGTCATCCAATTAAATCCTATGGGTGTCTGTCTTCCTAATGGGCTATCTCCCTCCCTCCAGACCGTTCTCGCTGTTCTGGGAAGGTGCCACCATCCACTCTGTCTCCTGCTCCTGTCTTCAACTTCAAAACCATGTACGTGCCTTTTGGGCATGCACACTGCACTTTTAAATCCTCGCTCCCGTGCACCCACACTCTAGGGTACACTTAATCCCTACTCTTTGGGCCCTGGGTCCTGTGTCACCTGGGGCCATATCTCACTTCTATCCAAGGTTCCAGATTCTTGAGTTTCATCCTTGCCCTTCCGTTCTTCTTCTGTTTCCATGGCATTTAATCTCCAAACTCATTCCACGTCCCATTTCTAAGTACTCATCTAGTTAATGAATAACGAGAGAGATGATACAGTTGAGTTCTTGCCAACAAAACACGTGCATTCTGTCATCAGAGCACTTTCAGTCCAACCTGGGGAGACACACTGATCAAAATACAGCAAAAATCATGTCATTGATTTAATGCTGAGTGCCACAAAGAGACTGCACTTGTAGGTAATTTATTTTTTTATAGCAACAGGCAGGAAATAACTGTGGGATTGATTGCTGATGGTTAGGCAAGCCTGAGAAGTGACACTTCTAGAAGGCTAGAACAGGTTGTGCAAAAGCCCTGTGTTAGGAAGGGGTGGAAGAGGTGAGTGGTTAATGACAAGAACTGAATGTCCACAGTAACTGCAGTTGAAAGAGGGAAGGAGTCTTAGATACAGCCAGAAGAAACGGATCAGAGTTTTCAGTGAGTTGACCATGTCAGAGGTTTTTTTGTTCCATACTAGATCATTATGGGTTCATAGGTCTATGGTTGGGAAAATCACTTAATTCCCATAAATGTCTGTAAAAATCCTATAAAATCACAGTCATTTCTGCTAGGTTATTTTATGTATGAGTTTGGGACCAGGGGTATAATTTGGTCATAGAGTGTGTGCTTAGCATACTCAATGGTAGGGTTCTAGTTCCAGCTCTAAATACCAGTGGTAACCACAAGTCTTACACCCAAAACTTCCATATGAAGAAAGCAGTTGTGCCCTGAATGAAGCACTGGATCTCTAGCACAGCACACTGAGATCCAGTATGAGCTTCACGTGTTAAAATGTACAGAAAATGTGCAGGCTTTTCACAGATGCAAAGAAGCATAAGAGGAAGAGATTGGGGTAGACCTTGCCTTGTTTTTTATAGCAATGGCAGAGGCCTGGTCCTGGGAAAGAGCTGATCTATAGCCCCTCCGAAGTCCCTTTTCATTATGTTCTGCATTAGCATGGGGAGCTCATGTGCTGCATGAGCAACCGATTTGGGTGCCGCAAACGCACCCTGTGAATCAGAGCATCCGTGGAGTCCATGCATCTGATTTGACGAGAGAAGACTGAGAGATGCCAATGCCATGATGGGCGTTGTTGTTATTGTACTGCTTTATGATTATGCGTGAGAGGTATACAAATGGTTTATAAAAGTGCTGCCTTTTCCAGATGAAAATTCTTCATTTATACACTGCAGTCAGTCACCTCCCAAGATCCCCCCTAACAAATTTCTCTTCCAATCCTGGCATTTCACAGACTGGGAAATTGACACCCAGGGAGATGAAATGGCATGCTCCATCATCCAGTTCATCCATACCACCTAGTGAGACCCCATGATCCCTGCTGCCTCTTCTTGCCACCTGCCATTCCACTCCATACTTGCGGTCTGGCCTCTCTAGCACAGACCCACCTGGAACATCAGGAATATTCTTTGTTTTTCTTGGGGTTTTCACCCCCCTTCTCTCTTCCTCTACCATGTATGTGGATGGGCGTGGAAGTGGCAGTGTTTCTATGCTTGGTCCTCTCAAGGAGTCTGTTTATGTGTAGGATGTTTCTTAAATTCATGAGACTCTTGATTCATTTCAGCTCCAGGATTCCATGCCTCCTGAGGGCAGATTGACTTTACTAGCTTGACCGCATGATTCCCTGTCTCTTACTCTATGCCTTGCACATCATGGTTCAAGAAATGTTCATTGGGGTTATTAAATTTACTGGACCCAACATTCCAATTTAGATGTTAGACTGCATACCCCTATCAGAAACAAACTGTCTCTAGATGGTTTTGTCTTGAGAATTTGCCCATCTATTTTTTTTCTGTACATAGTTAATTTTATTATATATAAATTACAGTTCAATTTAAAGGGGAAAGGACACATACCTTCAGCATCAGATGGGGATTACTGTCCTTTAGCCAAGAAAAGTCTCTGTTTCCAGTAGCCAGATTCTATATTGAACATGTAGCATCATTAATTAGGGTCGTTTGTTCTGCTGTGAGCTGAGGAGAATGTACAAAAGGCTGCTTACAATTAATTCCTCCTCCTCTCTGGACTTTCTGGAGCAGACCCAGTAGATTCTCCAAGCCTGCAGGCCTCATGCATATGTTCTAATGGGCTAATTGTTAGAGCTACATTTGTGAATTAATCTCTGACTTGAGCTAAGTGGTTTTCCCTAATGGCGTTAATTCAGGAACACCAACTCATGGTGACATGTCAGAGTTTTGAGACAAGCCTAACAAAAATGGAGGACTCCAGATCCCCTGTCAGTGTTTTGAACTTCTCTGGTACCAGGAAGGAACAAGGGTACTCCTTGTTCTTCTTTATTTTGTTTAGCATTTATTTTGAGTATTGGACATGTGTGCCTCTGCATGCCCATGGAGGTCAGTCACAGGAAAGTCCCTTCTCTGTTTCTATTTTGTGGGTTCCAGGGATCAAACATGGATTGTCAGATTTGGCAGTAAGCACCTGTGCTTTCCAAGACATCTTACAAGGAGATTCTACCTCAGCTTTGTAAGGAAAACTCCTCAGGGCTATGACTCCTTTGAGCCTCAGCTCCAGGTCCATCTTTGAAGGTCCATGTACCCTCATGTGTCCATTGATGTGGCTTAGTCTGTTACTGGAGTCGTTAGAGTCAAAGCCCAGTGCCCCACAGCCCTACTAGGTAGGCTCTGTAACCTATCCTCAGTAGGCCAAATAAAGAGGTAAGTGACAGTGAAAAGCAGAGAAGAGAGTTTTATATGACCATATTGGGAAGAGGAATGAGTCAAGAGGTTTAGCGACACCCCCACCCAAGTTCACAGTCTAGGTACTGCTATGAGGATTTGGTTTAAATAGAAGGCAAGAGGTATCCTGGTCAAGTATGTTCCTGCCCATTATTGACCCATCAGTGTCTGGCTCTAGTCCATCCTGCAAGATGGTCTGACAAGTTGTCAGAACTATATGAAATCTCTCTTTCCTGAGACAAGTTTCCAGTCTAGTTGGCATCAGGACCACAGTCTTTCCCTTCACACTCAGCATAAGATTCCTGGGTAAACTTTAATTCCTTTAGGGTCCACTGTGTCTGTAGTCTGAGATCTGAAGTGCATGTCTTAGAAAAATCTTTACTCCTACCATGATGGTTACAAACCTGAAAACTGAGACTGACATTCTGGGACATTTCTGCAGAGCTTCCTTTTTTTAAAACTTGGTGTCTGTGTTCATGCTGCTGTTGGCTCTAGGGAGGGCTTAGTTTCTTGTATCCCTGAACAAAGAATCAGACAGAGATCTACAGATGGTAGCTAGCACACATAGATAATTTATTAAGAAAGGATCTACTTCAAGGGAGGAAGTGGGCTAGATCAAAGAGGGTTTGTGTCATAAACAGCCATGTTGTACAAAGGATTTGAGCTTTCATGTCCTATACTACAGGCATTTTAGTCATAATTTGGCTTTTCTGTAAACGCTCCATCTGTCACCTGTAGTTCTACATATAACTCCATGTATCTAATGTCTCATTAGCATCCTAAGTCTCCATCTAAGGTAGTGCTGTTGAATATCAAAATGATCCATGGGTCACCTTCAGACACTGGAGTACCTTACCTTTGCACCTGTGCTAACAGCCAGTTTGTTGACCTCAACCAAACTTCCCCCAGCCTTCATCTTTGCCAGTCTGCTCTTTTTATGTGCTAATTTCTCAGTCATTGCTTTACAGCTTTCTGGCCCTCCCCCTGTGCTCTGTCTGCCTGCCTCAACTTCACTGAATCTGCCCTTCCTCAGGAGCTTTGGTACCAGGAGGGTATAGACTAGGCTTGATCACACTGTCTTTCATTTTTGTGACATTTTCCCTCCCAGGCATTTGAAAGATCTTCGGGGCCTGCTAGGATTTCCATCCAGAAAGATGGTTGCCAATGTGTCTTGATCTCCTCTCAGTTCATGCCTGGACTCCTCATGATTAGGATGGAATTTTTATGTGTATTATTTTAACATACTGTGTGTTCCTGGCGTCCTTGGTGCAAACACTTGTCATGTTTCATTTCGGGTTCTAAAAATAGATGAATCATGCTCCACATTGTTCCAATGATACTTATCAAGTTGCCTTTCTTCCTTCCTTCCTTCGTTCCTTCCTTCGTTCCTTCCTTCCTTCCTTCCTTTCTTTCTTTGATCTAGTACTCTAGAAATAGACTCAATGTTTGGTATTGTAATTGGGATTTTTAATGGTGTAAGTCTAGACTCTAGAAACCTGAAGAAGGCAGGCTAGGCCATCCTTCCCCAATTTACTCAGGGTGGCCACATTAAAAAGAGAAACATATAAAATGGTCCAGCTCACACCCGTGTCTTTCAGTGATGCTGACATGAGGTTTAGACTTAGATAGAGGGCAAGAGATGTGCACGACAAAGCAGTCCCGGTCAAAAGATGGTCCTCCCTATCACCAGTTCATCATGGTCTTAAGCTCCTATCCTACAAGGGAAACCTACAAAGTGGTCTGATAAGGCACTAATCTGTCAGTCATGGTTACCGCTGCTGCCTTGGGACCTATATGGTTTTAGCAAGATGATTACCTTTGTGCTTGAGCTCAACTTGACCCTCATGGATAATTGTCCTTATCTGGGGAGCATGTCCTTCCTGAAAGCATTAGTTTCTTCCAGAATTCAAGGTGATTCAATACAAAAAATTAAGGACAAATAGATTAACTCTGTATGTTCAGCCAAAGCATGGATACTGAACAGAAGCAGACGTGCCAGGCTCTCATGTGGCTTTTAGTTTCCTTTTAGATTTAAGCCATGAGTGAGTGCAGTACACTAAAAGCAGTCTGTTAGTTCACATGGGTTTTTACAGTTAGTCTGAGAGCATGACAGTGAGTCCTGTCCAAGGTAGTCAGGGTGCTCAGCTGAGGACCGCATAGGAGAAGTTAGACAAGTCTGTATACAGACTCTGTTAATATCTAGCAGAACCTGTATCGTGACAGAGAAGGAACAAATGACCTCTTAGATCATACTACTAACCACATAAAGTCCCTTGTATGGGAAAGGTTTGGTAATTTTAAAGGTTATCCTATGACTTAGCTGCTGGAGAGCACATGCATTTTGCTGTCGTGGGGCGGGTATTGTGATTTAGTGCCATCTTTCCCTGTCCCTTGGACTTCCACCTTCCTTATCACTGGGGCTATAGAAGTATTCGGAAGGATCTTCAGTGACCTTGTGCTGTACTGAAGCAATATAAGAGTAGTTGTAACTTGTACAAGGAACTGATACTCGGGGAATGAAGAGATACTGAAGCAAGAACCCATTATGTCACCATTCTCCTCTAACTCCTCTTCCACCGCTTGACTGATGACCTGCTCTCAGCAGCCTTACCATACATTCCCTGTACCTCATCTGGACAACTGATAGTAATTATGTAATCGCATAGGACTCAGTGTGTGTGTGTGTTCGTGCGCGCAGTGCTCGACATACACACCACAGCACAGATGTAGAAGTCAGAGAGCAACTTTGCAGAGTAGGTTTTCTCACACTTTCAGTGGCTTTGGTAGGCTTGCTCAGCAACTGCTTTTACCCACTGGCCATGGTTTTCTTTCTCAAAAGACAAACAAAAATTTAGGATGTGTTTTCTTGGAAAGCTGGAGAAAGGGTGAGTCACACCCTTCTGCGCAGGTGGCTTTGAGAGTCATGGCACACACCTTTAATCCCAGCACTTGGGAGACAGGCAGGTGGATTTCAGAGTTTGAGCCTGGTCTACAGAGTGAGTTCCAGGAAAGCCAGGGCTACACAGAGAAACCCTGTCTCGAAAAAACAAAAAACAAAAAAAACCAAAAAAAAAATTGGCTGAGTCTGTCAAGTTCACATTTTCTTGGCCAACTTTCTGCACACGCTGAGTCTAGGCTGGCAGTGTAGTCAAGCCTGACATGATAACAAGGCACATTAGTAAAATTTAAAGTTAACATGCACAGTTTACCTTCTTTTTTTTTTTTTTTTTTTGGTTTTTCGAGACTGGGTTTCTCTGTGTAGCCCTGGCTATCCTGGAACTCACTCTGTAGACCAGGCTGACCTTGAACTCAGAAATCCGCCTGCCTCTGCCTCCTGAGTGCTGGGATTAAAGGCGTGCCACCACTGCCTGGCCCACAATTAACCTTCTTACTAAGTATTATTTATTACTATTATTTAGTATTATTATTTGCTTACATGCACAGTTCACCTTCTTACTAAGTACTGCATTATTATTATTATTATTATTATTATTATTATTATTATTATTAGCCTGTTGGCAGGCAGTAGTGGCTCTTGGTGTTTGGGACAGTTTGGATTTCCCAATCTCTCTGAGAGAAAGCTATCTGGCAGATCACAGGGTCCAAGCCTAGGTCCAGCCAACAGAGGCTGTGTGGGGACCATATTCCACCTGAGTTCCTTTTGCTCTTATCCTTGAAGATGCTGCTGTTTAAGTTTGAGGAAGCCAGCAGGGTGTATTCCAAACTCTTGTCACTGATTTGCTTAAATAAGTGACACATCATTCCAAAGTGGAAGCAACTGGGACAAATTAGTGTAGGTCACCCTGGCCATCCTGCTCGTGGGAAAATACTGTTTTCACGGTAGTGCTGAAATCCTAACTTCTCACACCATGAAGTGCCATTTGCAAGGACTTTGATTTTTCCTTTCGTAAGACATAACATTTGGTAGCATAGGACTGTTTAGTGAGCCCTGACAGCAGCTCTACATTCATACACATGGAACTAACTGGACAGAGATCTGTGCCCATTCAGTAGTTTATGAATGAAGGCGACCCTCCTCTTTGCTGTCATCATACCCCTTCCCTCTGCAGCTGTCTGAGAACAAGATCAGGACCAGGATATAACTGCTTACAGCTCAGAAATAGCAGCCCAGCTCCAAAATTAATCTGGCACTCTTTGTTGTAGGATGAAAAGCCTGCTTATAGCTTTGTTTCCAGTATACCCTTGCACACAAGCTGTGAATGAACCCATGTGAAGAGTGGAGGCAGAGGCAAGCCAGCCAAGAACTAGTCTATTGGTGGCTGGTGGGTGCAGACAAACTTCAGGAGCTGTCTTGCATTCAAGGGGACCCTTGATTTGCAAAGCAAAGAGGAAGAATGCAATAATCCCCAGCTGTGTAACACTCTAACCACTGTTCTTGAGAAAGGAATGCTAGCTGTTGCTGAGAACACTGTGCGGCCCTTGTGTTGTGCCAGTTATTTTCCACACTGTGTGACTAACCGAACATCTCTTTCCTGTGGTTCCTTGGTGAGGGGCTTGCAGTGTTTTAATGAGTATTGCGTGTATGCTTCCTTTTATATCAACCATATTAACATACACAGAAAACAGGGGAGTGTGCAGTTTCCTCTTACACACATATGTATACACACACACTAATGCACGATAGCTTAATCATACTTAGTCTTAGCAGAAGTAGGGGTTACTTTCTGTCCATCATCCCAGGCCAACCAGATTTCTGTGTATGGATCTTGGGATCTTCCATACACTTTCTTTAGGAGTTGTACATATCTAAGGGTTGGGGATGAGCAGTGTGCAGGCATTGTGCATGGTGTTAGTATCTTTTTATTTTTTCCTGTGCTCAGCCTTAATTGCTGGCTGTTAGTGTCTTTTTTACTGGGACCATCTTTTATTGGCATTAATTGTCTCCTCTGTGAAAGATGAAATAAACACATTGGAAAATTGAATGAGGGCTAGAGGTGTCAGCAGCAACTTGATCTGTTACAAGTTCCTTCAGTGGACTTTTATGTACCAGGTATGTGTTGAAGGAGATGTCAAAGCTGTCTTTTATATCTGTGATGATTGATTTTGAGTGAGGGCAAAATGCTTAAAGACTGTTGTATAACTAACTGGTCAGATGTACGACCTAATTGGTGTTTTTGCATTTAATGTTTTCCCTATGTGCTTGAGAAATCTTACAAACATACTCAGAGTTGAGCAAATTTCTATTGATATAGAAGTGTGTGTGTGTATGTGTGTGTGTGCATAAATATTTCTCTACACATGCACCCAAAGGGACATCTGTAGTAGCAAATGTGTGCTTTTCAAATGGATATTTCTTAGGTAGAGACAGAAAGCAGATTAGTGACTATCTGGGCCCAGAGGATAGAACAGGGATTAATTTCACAAGCAAGAAAGATCTTATTGAGATGATAAAAATGTTCTGAAATTAGATCACAGTGATGTCAATAAGTTGGTAAATTTTGTAAAAGTTATTAAAGAATGATGTGCTCAAAATGGAAGTATTTTATACCTCAACACATCTGTTAAAAGTGATCATTCCTTTTAAATCCGGGGGTTGGTAGGGGATGACAAAATGACATCCTTCCATGTCTTTTGACTCTCTGTTTCCCCCCTGAAGTTTGTTTAATTCAGCTGTGGAAAAGCTGGTCTTCAAAGTGACAGGGGAGGATCAAAATCCAAGGACACAGGATGGAAAAGTCTCCCCTGACCCCTATTGGCAAGGAGCAAGGTTACTCCCACTGCTGGGTGAGGAGTCAACGTCTGGGTTGCCACAGAGCAGGGAACACATGAGCACATGAGATGCAGAAGCAGGTCCCTGAAGGCAGTAGTCACTGTGCTTCAAGCACTTGTTATGGACACTCAGAAATACAAGCTTTCCACTCCCAGCCCTTAAGTGATGGAATGTCTCTCTTCTTTTGCAGGTTGTGTTAGTCTTTGCTCTCAGCATTGGTGCCCTTGTAATATACTTCATAGACTCGTCAAAGTGAGTATGCATATATGTTGTCTTGCCCCTTGTGTTTCCCCTAGGGCAATTATGACCCCTTAAGTTGATGAGGTTATTTAACTTAACACTAGCCTTACCAAGAATCTCCTGAGTGTTGAAGACTTGGAGGAAGGCAGGGCTTCCCTGTGCTTCATTAATGAATTGGGAAAAGTTCTTTCAGAAGAAAGGCTAGGTTGATTCTGATGGTATGGACAGGAGAGGAACTTGGGGAACAAACCTTCTTGTTGAGTATGTATTTGTAATGAGCTGTTTCCTGATTGAGTATTTGTACTGAACACACCAAGAGGTTAAGAAGGCTCCTATGAGAATATGCAAGAGGGTGACAGAGTCCTGGCCACAGCCATAGGATCTTTTTCTCATCCAGAGTTCGATCATATTGGAAGATAAATTAGAAAGCCCAGTGCTAGGATTTCACCTGCCAAATGAATATGTAGCTGAATCAATAGTCACTGTGCTTCTTCACTTGTGAAACTAAGGAAATGGGATAAGTCATTTATGAGGACTCCCAGAGCTAGAGGTCTGTTGACTCTTTGAGAACTTGTAGAGAGTGGTGCTCGTGCCGACCATTTGAGTGGTAGTTTAGTAATCTGCTACTCCAGGATAAGCATGGTTCACAGATGGTGAACCTTTGGGGAGGCTGAAAAAACCAGGCACCATGGCTACCTCAATGCTGTGGGAACCACTGCTGAATACACCACTCTTTCCAACTATCCTACTTCAGTCTCAAGGTTGACAGCATCTGAGATGCACAGATCCTGGGGATAGACTTGCTTTTCTGTTATGACACAAACTTGACAGCTCTGGCCAAGGACAAGGGCCCCTGAGCTTGCATTCCTCATTGTTTACTTTGAGAGTAGTTTTCACTCCTCTAATGTTAACCTGACTGGGTCCTAGCCTTTGATCCTAGGACATCTGCCTTGTGTACCTGTTGCATCAGACTCTGATATGCCTCAATTTTTAGCACAATGCTCTTTTTCCTATGGTGTGGTATGGTGGCAATTTAATGCATACCTAGATTCTGTATTTCCCAGAGCTATCTGGTCACCAGCCAGGGGATTTTGTGCATTTGGCTATGGAGGCCAAACTGTCATATTAAGGGAAAGAAACATGTCTACTCATCCCTGTCCGAAATCTGCCAAGAGGAAGACTTTCAGAAGTTACCTAGCCTACCTCAGACACAAGGCTGGGCCCTCACCTGTCTTGAGCCGTGAGTCCTTTAAATATCCTCAGGGGATAAGAGTGTGCCTGCTCTGTTCATCTGAAATTGCTAGTCAAGAAAGAAGAGCGTCATCCAGTCTGGAAGTCTCCAGTTCTCCTGTGAGTGAAGGTAAGCTCTCGTTTTGTATTCACTCAGAGATTCTGGACCACAGTTGAAATGAACTGGAACTCTCAAGCCCTTGGTCATCTTTTTCCAATCTCTCTCCAGGGGTCATGGGGTACATACCCTGCCAACGCCTGTGCTGGGGCTTAGGAAAGAGGTTCGGATATGTATTCTGTGTGCCCCCAGAGAGTATACACTTATGTGAAGGTGAGTGTGGCGGTCTGCTAAAAGGACAGAGACCTAGATTGTGCCTCCATTTCCTTTGTCTCCCTTTCTGCCCCCCATGTATGTCATGGTAATAAAATATTTCTAGCAGATGGATTTGGATGGTGTCTTTTTTAAAACTGTGTCAACTAGGAGTCAATCTTTGGCTTTGTAGAGTCTGGTCTTCCTTGGGGGGAATGACAGAGCATGTTGTTCACCTAGGTTGGCACTCTTCACAAGGTCTCTGCAGCCTCCTCTGGTCCTTTGGGGTTAGTCCTGAAATTGCTTAGTCTTTGTGAAGCTGATATTTGAAACCCTCAGTGATTCTGCTTCTTTTAGGGTCATTCAAGGAGTTTGTACCAAGGCTGATCTTTATTTCCAGTTTTCAGTTTCCCCAGCAAAAAATGCCAGTAATCTTAGAGATTAGATATATCCCCATTCTCTATGGGGGCAGGCTAAGCCTTAGCATGGAGTCAGCCTTTCTCTCCACCTAAACTAAGCAAACTGTGTGGGGTTTTTTGTTTGTTTGTTTGTTTGTTTTTTGTAACAGACTTAGTTTATCAGAACACCTGTTGCTACATACATAACTCTATTTTTCATTTCTACTTCTTGATCTGGCCCTGAGACCAGAGCCTAAGACTCTGACTTGTGGAGAAGCCAGTGAGCAGCCTATACCGAGAATCCTCCATCTTCCCATCCAGGTCGAGCAAGTATGCTCTGTTTAAAGAGATGAATTAAAGTAAAATCTATAATGTTGTTACCTTTACGATAAGTCTAGAAGGTCATAGTCAGAACACCAAATGCAATCCATTAATCAAATTGCAATCAAGTTTAGTCAATGAGATGAGATGAAACTCTACATAGAAACTACACATGGAACTAGGGTGAGAAAGTAGAAGGCAAATTCTTAAAGTCTACTTTTTTCATTCAAAACTTCTTCTGGCTTAATAGAAAAGGCTTAGCTGGCCATCTTGGAAAGCAAGTTAAGTTTCTTTTAAAAATTATAGCAAGTCATTGCCCTGAGAAAAATACCAGGTGTTCTAGAGATGATTTGCGTTAGTGTTAATCCTCTGCAAATAAATTGGAGTGATCCTTGCTAGATTGACATGGTTTGCAAAATTGTTCTCTTATTATCTTTAACCAGAGCTGTCTTCACCTACTTGGTAGATTGGAAATCTCTCACTTACAGAAGCTCAAGATGCAAAGCTTTCCACACATTGCCCTTTGGGCAGTACAAAGAGGGATTGGGGAGATGACCTGGTGGGTAATAGCATCTACTGATGCTTTTGAGGACCCAAGATCAAGCCACCAAGGCATTTCTGAAAAGCTGGGCATGATATGTAACTTCTGAGCTTTGCAGGGATGGAAATAGGAGGACCACTGGACTTGTTGGCAGCCATCTTAGCTCTGGCCTTGGTGAGAGACCCTGCCTTAAAGGAATGAGTCAGAGGGGGAGGAAGCAAGACATTATCCTTTGATCCCTGCTTGCACATGTATCACACATGCATATACCACAGAGAGAGCGAGAACTGCAAAGGGTGCAGATGGGCATCTGAAACAGATCCCAGGGGTAGACTCGGCCAGCTGATGTCAGAGAGGCTGATTTAGACCACACACAGGCAAGCGAAGTAGATGCTTATTTTACCTCAATGAGTCAACAGAAAGACAAGAAAGTTCAGGTTAACTTTGTGATTGGTGGGTGTAATTGTAATTGGTGATATCCCTTGCCTTTCAAAATTCACTCACCTCTGGTAATCCCACACATCTTCGCTTTTCAGTTCTTAGTCCAAGACAGACAGACAGATCCCGAGTGGATCTTTTTCAGTGAGGTGTTTGAGAAGCCCTCCTTTGGGTCTTTATTTTCCTTATGTGGTCTCAGTGGGAACAATCGTTTGGGCTTCTACAAACACCATCTACATTGATCACCATCTACAGTGATCACCATCTATCTGAGAAAGATTGTCCTAGAGCCTACAGATAAAGAAAATCAGGTAAAAATGGGTTTAAATGGTATACCATCATCCCAGTGAAGGATGGCAGAAAGATTCAAACAAAGGGGGACATTATAGCAAGACTTGGTTGAGATGTCTGTAATATCGATGCCTTCAGGAGACCTGTAATCTTATCCCTTCAAAGGGCCATGTTCTTCAAATTCCCTACCTCCAAATTCTGACCTGATGTCAGGTACTCCTTCTCCTATGAGCCCTGATTTCTACAATGCGAAGACTTTTAAAAAAAAAAAATGTATAACCAGGGTCTCAGCAGGTAGAAGCATCTACTACATAAGCCTAACAACTCGGATTGAATCCCTGGAATCCACATTTTAAAAGGTGGAAGTGGTGATGTGCTTCTAAAAAGCTAGCATTTCTGTGGTGAGACGGGAGGCAGAGACAGGAGAATCTTCTAGAAGCACATGGGCCAGTTGCGCACAACATCAGAAAGAAGAGCAACTCTGCCTCAACATGGTGGGAGGGTGAGAACATGCTCCTGAAAGTTTTCTACTAGTCCCCACACCTGTACTGTGTCATATATGTTTCATGCACACACATATGACACACACAGACATATGTACACATATATAGACACACACTAAATAGTTTTTAAAATTGCACAACCAAGTCAAATGTGCCCTTCAAGGTCCTATGAATGTTAATGCCATTGTCACTTGCTCTTCCCCTCTTCTTGACACCAGACCCCATACTGAGTATATAAGGGGTGAGGAGACCTGGATGCCATAAGGCAGCAGTCCATGCTGCTTCCTTCCATAATTTTAAAAGAAAGTTGGAAGAGACAGCTGCTCTCAGAGCTCTGTGCATCTGCATTTTTCCAGTGGTATTCTGGGAAAGGATGACTCACATGTGGGGAGATATTTGTTCCTTTGATTCATGCTTAAATGCTGCTCCTTCTTATGCTTCAGTTACGTGGATTATGAATATTTAATGCTGCATATACTGGAAATGAAGGTCAGGTCCTGCTCACTGGTGACTTCAAAGCAGCCTGGATTCTGAAAGGCATACCACCTGCTGTTAGCAGAGAGAAGCAGGAAGGTTATACATTGTTAAAAATCTTCCTTAATGACTCTTATCTGCACCAAAATGGCCGGTGCACAGTTGGGGCTGCCTTTTCTGGCTTCGCCAGCTTTTGCTCTTGGCTTCTGGTTTAAGGTCTGCACTCGAGTGAGCAGGACATTTAGAAAGTGGAGGAAACCACAGTACAAATTTTGTGGCACTTCCTGTCCAAGTGCTCCATTGCCAGGGAATGACCACTTCTCGGTCCTCATGAATTTCATTTATTTGTTCATTCAAGGGGTAAACCTCCAGACTAGAGAAGTGATAGAAAGAACTTGGTGCAAATGTAAGAAGGGGAGCTGCTTTGCTTTGCCCTGTCAAGTCCTCTGCCTTCTTCCCTTTGTCTTCTCTATGCCCCATCCTCCTCCTGAGAGCCAAGTCTACATTGGATAGCTCTTGGGACAGCCCCATCACCAGCCTGCTCCCCTAGATATGCTGTGGATCACAGGAGAGTTGATGGTTGTTTCTCAAGGCTCCTCATACCCAGCAGATTCTTTCCAAGGGTCTCCCACGCACCCTCCACCTGCTTTGCTGTGCATATTATTTGGCACACTGAAGCAGGTAAGAGAGATGCCTTTTCCCCTTAACTTGATACAAACTTTTATCCTTTAGAGAGTTACAAGGCTTAATGTTTTACAGTTTTGCATTGTATTGTGTGAGATTCACATATATAGCAAGTACTATTAAGCCAACAGAGTATAGGAAAAGTGGGCCCCCAAAAAAGTTTGTTGGAAGGTATTAAAAATGATTAAAAAAAAATAGCCTTCTCCTTTCATTACTTTTGTTCTAAGTCATCATGCACAGATGGTGACTTGGTGCCTCCAGTGTGCCCAACCGATTGTCCAATCGCTTGGCAGGGATGTGGGGACAGCATACTTCATGGGTTCCCTTGTGATCAATGGTAGCTTTCCTTTTCACCACTATGCATGACCAGCTGGGCAGCTAAGGCATAGGGAGAAAGTGCCTGGGCATCTCTTAGCTGTTAACTTCCTTTAATGGATCAGGGTCATTCTAGGTAGTGTTCTGAATAATTAGCTCCAGCACTCCACCTTCTTGCTCTGTTTGAGAAGGCACGGCATGCACTTAACCTTTGTTGAAGAAGTCAACACAAATCACGGCGCGTGTGAAGCATCTCTTCTCCTCTTTTTAAAGATACTCCCCCCTCAATTTTCACCATCCCTTAGTGACATTTTTATTGCCAGGCTTTGGTTTGGAAAATTATGGGTAGGGAAAGTTCAAGGGTAGGGTGTTCAGAACAGCACTGCACATCTGTGAGGGGGAACACAACAGGAGAGCCAGCAGCTGTTGAAAGAATAGAGTGTCAGATGGTGGAGGAGCTGAGCCTCTGAGAGATGGAGAGGAAGGGTTGCCTTCAGGGTAGATGCCATAAATAGCTCCCAATGGGAGCCTTCTTTTCCTTTCAAAACCTAGCCTCTTGTGGCACCTTTGAATTCTGTAATGTGTAAGGAGCACTGACCCAACCTTTCTACATCATCTAATTTTTCATGTTGCCATTCTTTCATTAGTGGGGATAAACTTGGTAGCAAAGACAGGTAGAGAGGATACAGAGGGATGAAGGAGGCATGTTCTTTACATGTCTGCTTCCACGTGGATGGATTTAGGGCACAGGGTCTCTCTTTGGTTATATAATACTAGATTGACTTTATTTTTTTCTCAAGTGTTCCTCCTTTACCTTCCACTAATCTCTCACTGTGCAAGTGGACCCATGGGGACCATGATGAGATGGCATCTTCAAGTGTCAAAGAGTATGAATCTTCCTCGGGAAGCTTATTAGAAAGTATAGGAGACTCTGTTGGGAGTAAGAGAAATGAACGAGATAAACCTTTCAGGCTTGATAGCAAAGACAACTTGGGAATAGAGTTCCCTTCTATATCTGAGGATTCAACCTTCCATGGATTGAAAATATTGACTAAGCAGATTCCAGTTTCACAGATCATACATAGATATATTTTGTTTTCATTGCTCTCTACGCAACAGTTACAACTAATACGACATTGACATTGTATTAAGTATTTATAATCTAGAGATGATGTAAAGTATAAGGAAGGATTATCTAAGTTATATGCAAATGTGTCATTTCAAATAAGCAACTTGAAGGTGCATGGATTTTGGTTTTCATAGGGACCCCTTAAACCAATTCTTCATTCACATCTTAAAAGTCCCTTGATACCACAAATCTCTGTGCCTCAACATCCTCTCCTTAAATTGCAGATAAACCTGGCAGAAAATATAGGTGGCAAAGGTACAGGGGGTGGAGACAATTTCTTTACCTGTTTTTACTTTTGCGTGGGTAGATGTAAAGCACAAGGTCTGTTCTTTGGTTGTATAACATTCGGTTGAGTTCATTTGTCACTTAGAGTTTCTTCTTCTAGATGTGACTAGAGGTTAAAGTCACCTGCTCTATTCAACAAACCAGACAAGGAAAGTACTATAGTCAAAAATTAAATTCCTTTGAGATAAAGCCCTTCTTGATCTTTTGTGTTTTTTCAACCAAATTTAAGCCATGAGCAAAGATGTCTCGTGATTTACTGCTTACTGAAAAAAAAGAAAAAGAAAAAGCATATTGCCTTTTAGTACCAATTCAAGACTCTTGGGTCTTCATGGAAGTATAGGCTTTCATGCCAGGAGAAAGTAGAGATAATCCCAGGTGGAAAAGATTAAACCCAGACATAAGGACTTTAGGGTCAGTTAGCTTTGTTTTCATTGACAAGAGGCCTTAAACTCTTTGATCCTTTATGATCTCTCTCTCTCTCTCTCTCTCTCTCTCTCTCTCTCTCTCTCTCTCTTCCCCCTCTCTTTCCTTCTCTCCCCCCTCCATTTCATCTCCCTCTCCCTTCCTTCTTTTCCTTCCTTCTCCACTCCTTCTCTCCCTCCCTCTTTCTATCCAAACTTCCTTCTTTTCTCTCTCTCTGTCTTTCTTTCTTTTGTTCTTTTGTTGTTTGACCTGTCTACTCCAGTCTGTCTTTTTTTCTTTCTGCTTTTCCCTGCCCACCCCTCAACCTCATTTCAGAGTTGGAGAAGTCGGCCTTCAGCTGTACTGTGGAAAGTTGACAAGGCTGGGTCCATTAGCGTCAACTCTTTGGCATTTGCTAGGCATTACTTTTGAGAACACTGTGCCCAATGGTTCATCTGTTTTCCCTGTGAAAATACTATCTTCTAACTATGCCTATAAAGCCACATTTCCTCACCCTTCAGAATTAGAGTGGACATTTTCTGCCCTCATCACCACTCTCCAGGATTTAAAAGGAATGTTTTGGATGACCCAGCACTCTCTTAGCACTTTGTCGACTTTTTAAGAGATGGTTTTGTTTGAGGACAAGTGAAAGAATGCACCCCCTTCTAGATTCCAAACTTACCCATGTATTCTGTAATTAACTTTGAGTTTCTGGCACAGGCTTCTGGGTTCATTCCCCAAGTCACATCTTAGCCCTAGTACTGTCCCAAAGTCACAGCAAACATGCATTAAGGAATTTCTGAAAGCCAGAGTAGGATCCAGCTGGAGGCAAACTGGCTCAGAATGCTGGAATACAAACAGAAGGGCAGTGCTCATGACAACATAGCCAGCCAGGGTGGCACTAGGTGGCAGCAGCTGTTATGGTTCATCTTGGGATTTATGAGCTGCAGGACATGTGACCTCTTTCTTGTCTTTTAACCCTTGTCCTCTGTCCTGACAACTTGATAGATTGTCACTTTGGAAAGACCCTGACCAGTGATGAGTCATTTGTGATATAAAAATAGAATCCTTTGCAGTAAGAGTGCCCTTGGGACTTTTTGGAGGCATATGTCATTTTTCAAAAACTTTTGGAGGTAGGAGGTTTTGTGTACACGTGTACATGTGTGTTTACACATGTGTGTGTGTACATGCACTTGTACACATATTAGGGGTAGTAGTGTAAAATTTCAATAGAGTAAGAGTACAGCATAGGGACATTGGCCCCAGCCTCATCACAGTACCAGACAAGCTGTGATCTATGTACCTATGAACTTAAACGTATCAATCAATTAATCTATTGAGTGTCAACCATGTTTGACATTGGAAAATACTGAATACCATGGCTAATTCCAGGTTTTTCTCATCATGATGTTTAAATTGTATATATTTTGTAAGAGTTAGGCAGTCTAAGCTTCAAAGGGACCGAACAAACTAACAAAGAGATTCCATAAGGCAGTATGTTTTAACTGCTCTTCCACTGACGCTAAATGCTGGAGGCTGATAGGCTGAAAGCCATCCCCTTACAATGGAATGTTTGGCTCTCAACAACATTTCCAATTGAGGAGACAGAAATTCCTCCAAAAATTCCTGATGGGACTCTTACTATGGTCTGCACATTGGTCTCATGAATTTTATTTTCAGTAAATGAAGAAAAACCCTGGCTTGAAATCAGCCTTCTAAGAGCAGTGGTTAGCTTTAGACAGGCAATGGTTGTGCACGGCTATAAGCCCAGTCCTTGGAAGATAGAGACAACAAGAGCAAAAGTTCAAGATCAGCCTCATCAATGTAGTAAGTTCCAGATCATCCGAGGCCACATGAAGCTCTCTCAAAAACCAGGAGAGGTATAGCGAGGTGGCTTGGTAGGCAAAGATGCTTGCTACCAAGCTTGATTACCTGAATTTGATCCCCAGGATATACATGTTTGAAAAAGAAAATCAATTCCTATAAGATGTCTTCTGATCCTCACATTCAAGCTGCGGCATTTGTCTTAGTATTTGTCTTAAACCTCCTTGTGATTCTCCTAGACTCGAGGTGTTCCTGTCTTTCAGACTCTTCTCTTCCAGAAAGAATATTAAAAGTTGTATTTACCATTACCTTGATATGAGTCAAGGGTAATCAATCTGAGTTTTATTAATTATCAGTATTATAACTACTTATTATTTGTTATTATTTCTTCTATCTGATATCAAGGGAATGAACATTATGATGTACTTTAAGTCTTTAGAAGTATGAGCCTGCCATGTCTGACAGAAAAGTTGACTGTATTTTCTCCACCCTGTCCTTTCCACCCTTCTGTAGGTTTCCATGGCTAAACAATCTCTGAGACAGATGTCATATGGCATACTCATCCCAAGGTCATAGTTATTACAGACAAGATAAAGCAAGTATTCCATTTCCAGATTTTTTGTTGTTTTGGTTTTTTTTTTTTTTTTTTTTTTTTTGAGACAAGGGTTCTCCATGTTGCCCTGACTATCCTGGAACTCTCTCTGTAGACCAAACTGGCCTTGAACTCAGAGATCTGCCTGCCTCTGCCTCCAGCTTTGACTTGTAACTTGACTTCATGATGTAGTGACTGCAGCAGCCCAACATTAAAAATCAGTGGCTTAGGTTATGTATCAAAATTTTAAGAAAACCCAACAATCCTGTTTTTCTGCTGGGTTTTAGGTGAGCATGTGCTTTTCAATCTCCGTATATGAAAATGAGTCTTCCTAGACTAGGCAGTATCTTTATTTCTTTCCCAGTTGTAGTAAAGTACCCTGAAAAAAGTGACACAAGGGAAAACAGGTATATTTTCACTCACAAGTCCCTGGTACAGTCACCCATGGCAGAAGTAGTCATGGGCGGAGCTTGACACAGTTGGTCACATCATATCCACGATCAAGAAGCAGAGGGCTGTGAGTGCAAATGCTCATCTTCTTTCCCCATATTATAGAGTCTAGGTGCCCAACCAAAACAATGGTCCCAGTTACAGTGGGGTTGTCTTACTTCAGTTAACTTAATTTAGATAATACTTGACAACAGGCCCAGAGGTGATTCTAGACCTCATCAAGTTGACAACTGAGATTAACTACCAGAAGTCTATGCCATAATGAAAAGTTTTCATAGACTTCATGAATTTTCAAGTTCATGTATACCATTATCAGGAGCTCTTAGAAATGAATGGGGTAGATCTGATGAGGAATATGAGGTGTTGGGATCTTGGGTGTCCCCTAAAGAAGGCCCAGGTGCTGCTAATTGTTCCCATGCAGAAAAACAGACTTGTGTGGTCAGATCTTGTGATGCTTCAAAGGGAAGGGAGAAAATTGGCCTTACAAATTGAATTTCCAGTTTAAAAATACTGGTCACTGCCATAAAACTCCCCCAGTTCCCAGCAAGCCAAGCAAAACACCTCTGCAGGCCAGATCTTGTTTTCAAAACTATTCTAAACTCTCTCTTTCTGGTCTTGAATTAGCTCAGCTCCAGGGGTGCCAGGAAATTTTCCTAACTCTTGTTCCTTCATCCTCCAAAAGGTCCATTTCTCCCTCTAAGGTGGGGAAACTTTGGTCTCTACATGTCCAGGGGTCATTTCTCATAAAACACATTTTCAAACAGTGTTTAATTAAATTCCCAATTTCCCCTAAGCAAGTACTCTATGCCATCGTAATAAATGAGCTACTACTTACTGTAAAGCCCCAAAGCTACATATCATAACCCCTATGTCATCTCTGAAAATAAAGTCTTTAGAACCCCATAAACATACTCCTTTGTTTGTTTAAGGACTGCAAAAGCTTTTAAAACATGGTTGCTAAGTCACAAGGGAGTAGTTTCCAGGACATAAATGGAAACGAGCATAACCCCCTTCAATTGTCAAATTCTTTATGAGAAGCCCAAATCTGTCTATTCTGCTAGTGGATTATCTTGACCAAAACAGACTTAATAATACTAAATACGTAAGTGTCAATGTTGGCTGGAGACTTTTCTGCCTTATTTTGCTAAATGGGCACATTATACAAAGGTTGGCTTCATTTCTAACAAAATAGATAGAAAGTACAAATTGGCATACATACATCCTGACCACAGTTTTCGTCAGCCTAAAAATAACAATTTTCTGAGTATTGCATTTAATGTTTCCTAGTAATTCCTAAGTTGTTGTCCCTTCAAAAACAATAGAAGTGTGTCTGGGAACTTTCTCCCCAGATACAGTACCCAGTGCAGGCTTCACTTCAGTCACTGAACTTTTGGATTTCGCATGGAAACTTGGCAGTTCAGGTTAGCATAGCAACAGATTTTGAACATGGAGCCAGAACTCAGATATTTTCAGAACTAGAAAAAAAAAGGGGGGGGGATGATAATCCTATGCCATTTCTGATTTCCACACAGCCGGTTCAATCAGGCTGGTTTCTGCATGGAAAATACCCAAGCTTCCTTTCACCTGTTGTCACACACAGGAACAAATTGTAGGCAGGGCACAAGTCATTTAGTATTGAGAGTCAGCTATCCCTTCTGGAGAACACTCTGGCCTGTGTCCTGAGTCCACACCATGATGGAACAGAAGCGGAAGTCTTCTATAACCTCCACCCTCACTCAATGCCAGAAGATGCACAGATTTGGAGATACACTTGATCTTGATGTCCTGAGGAACTGCAGAGACAGGATGCAGAGAAAGGTGAAAAGACCATAGATGCAATTAGGAGTCTCCACCAGTGTTTTTCCTCTGGCAGCAGGGGGAAGTTAGCCAGGAGTGCATTAAGGGCCATGCCCTCCCCATAATAGCACAGGCAAGAATAATCAAACAAGTTCTGTAAAGAGCTGCATCAATAATTGAGACATGTGCCAGGCAGTCATGCAGCCTGCTGGGGCCTTCAAACACAATCTGTTATCAGGCATGGATGAGGCTGGGGGAGTAGGAAAGGAGGCTGTGCATCTGTGTGCATGCAGATACACAGGCTTAAAGGAGGCACACAAGAGTTATAGTCAGCACCTCAGCCAGTGGAAGCATAGAAGGCAATGTGTATAGCTTCTCGTGTAGAATGCACGTGACCATTTGAAGGTCAAGCACACCCTTCTTTTGGAATTGGATGCTACAGAAATATTTATTTGACAAGGACCCTAACATTCATCCATAGATCCCACGTTCAGGGCTTCTGCTCTCAAAGCCTGTTTCTTTTGCTAGTTCACTGCAGAGGTCCCAGAGTCTTTGAACTTAAAGGTTAAACAGAGATCCATTGGCAACCCCTGTCCTTTCTACCTGCAGACTAAGTCCAGCTGTCATTCTCTCTGCTCTTGTAGCCTAATGCATTGGAATCTGGGCCATGCAGAGACTGTTCATAAAACCAAGTAAGGAATGTCTTGGGTTTCCTAGCTTTCCCTACTGCATTAGCTAACACAGACAAGAAGAACCAAAGGGTACATAGTGCTGGGCTAGTCTGAGATCTTTTTGCATTCTGCTTCTCTCCTGGTTGTGAACTTCCACATTATTAGAAGAAAGGATCCTCCTTTGGCTATGATTTGGGGGTGCAAGCAATTAGCAGCTGATCACATCACCTGAGACTCACGTGCTGTGCCAAGACCCAGGCACCACTGGGTGCAAACAGATACAAACAGCTGCCATTTCTCCATGTAGCAGTATTTACTAACCACCCTGATGGAGAAAGAGTCAGGTTTGGGGAGTCACTGGGGACCCTTCTTGGTTCATCCACAAGGCTTCGGACCAATTTGACAGGAAGCAGAAGAGCAGCTGGAGCTGAGAGGCCCCCTCTTCCCTGAATTCCCCGCCTCTTCCAGATTCCTTCCTGTCCTCACCTGTCTCCAAGCCAGCCAGCTGTGACAGTTTAATTGGTGTGGGGAAGGAGAGGCAGTAGGAAGCAGGCAGGGGTGACCAGTGTTCTGGAAGAAGGAAACCCCTCTGGGATGAGTGCATGGAACCATGACAGACAGGCCTGAGAGAGTTGTGTACTGGCAGGTCAGGGAGCCTGGCTCCACTCAAATAGGAATGTTTTCCAGACGCTCCCTCCTTGGACTGGTAGGGACAGTGTCATGCATTCCAATTGGTTTCTGGGTGCCCCTCTCCACTAACTGGCCAAGAGCTATGCTGGGAGGCCCCGTGCAGAAGTGAAGATTCGTGCAAAAGATGTCTAGTGGGTTAGCAGCAGGACTGAGCCCTTTCCTGGTCTTATTCTGTTCTGCTTTATGTTGTGCATCCCTGAACAAACTAGTTAACCTTTCCAAGATGTAAGCTTTTTCCTTTGTAAAATGGGGTGACTGTGGTGACAAAGGACAGAAATAATGTTGCATTGTGAGCTCTCAGCACAGGACTAAGCACAGTGGTAGTTCAGGACAATAGATATCATTAACATTTTCTTTTCTTTTTTTTTTTTTAACTTTCAACTGGCCTTATTAGGGAAAGGTATGAAGAGACCAAAACTAGGAAATGAAACAATACATATTAGAAAGTGTTAGAGTGATCAGTTATGGGGCAGTGGATACTACCAGGCTTCTGAAATGGCAAATCTCCACTCATACATGGCTCACAACAGGAACAGATCTCAAAAGATATTGCTGTTTCACAAAATGAGACTGAGCCAAGAAAGAGCCAGAGCCAGCCAAGAGTGTGGGATGGTTTTATGTCCCTTTGCTTCAGTGATGGAGTTAGATTCATAGACCCAGTTTTCAGATTTGTGATAGAAAACGTTTCTGACCTTGGGATCGACTAACAAGTAGCCTGAAAAACACTAGCTTGGAGTCTAAAAGAAAGTATACCTTCTGGGCTCCATAAATTTAGGGAGCCTTTGGGGAAGAAGGCAGGCAGGCAAGCATTGGGTCCAAAGCCATTGGGTAGGATTATCTAATGCAGAAGCAGGGAGGGGTAAGCTGAAGAACCCTAGGATATTATAAGGTGTTTTGTTTTGTTTTGTTTTACCTAAACTGCAAGTTAAGGTGAGGGAGCATGCCCCAAATTACTTTCAGCATTAATAATTCACTACAAGGGACCCCAGAATTCACAAATGTAATTCATGGTGACAGTTTATTACAGGGAAAGAACTCAGACTAGATTGTGGCCAAGGGAAAGAGGTGCAGGGGGCAGAGCCTAGGAAGGTTCTACACATGGAGTGTGGTACCTCCATTATTCACATGTGACCACATGCCATCTATACATGCAGTCAGGGAGCCCAGCTCAACCTGAGAGCTCAGCTCTCCTGGGCTTGATTATGTATATCTGGGTGTTCATATCCATGGCTAGCTGACCTGTCTCCACCCACTTTCCCAAGACACACTGTTAAAGATTCCAGTGTGTTCAGCCCTCATCCCGAATCAGACCATGACCATCTGGTTGGCTCAACACCCCAGGTGAAAACACTTTGTTATCAGTTATGGCACTCCAGCGGCTTAGAAAATGCCTCCCAGAAGTGGAAGGCAGAGGTTGGAGCTTCCTTTGAGTAAAAGCTATGCCTTATGCCTATTTATGTAAGGCATGTAGTGAGGCCAATGTATAGACTTTTCCTGGGAAGTCTGCAATTGACTCCTTCTTCCATATATGCAAATAGCAGAAAAAAGAAGGAAACCCAGTTTCCTGAACTTCAATGTTCACAAGGTTTTATTCATGTGAGCACCATCAGTATTGGGAACATACATGGCTTAATCCAGCCCTTTCAACCTTATATACCTGTAGACAGGATTACCCATAAAGGGAGCCTGAAGCAGGACAGGGGAGAGTCCAGCCTGAATGTATGCTCTGGAGGCAGGAAGTACCCTTGTCACAGGGATTCTTTGCTTCCAACCCATTCGCTGCTACTCTGAAGGCATGAGAACATTTCCTGTGCCTTGTTTGTCTGCAGACCTGATGGATGGTTCTCCAGTAACCCTCAGTTGCTTTAAAGGATAATACCTGTCTCTCTACTCCAATTTAACTTCTGTACTGTAAGACTGGATAAGGTCAAAGGCAGATAACTCTTGAGGCCTTTAGCTAAGGAATAAAAAAGCAGATCAAGCCTGTCATTGGGCCATACTATCTCTTTTAACCTGACCTCTAACCAGGAATAATTAGAATTCAGCTTAATGAATGCCTACCATCTTATGTAGATGAAGCTATGTCCTAATATTTAGAGATGCAAGGTGATCCCAGCAAAGGAGTGAACAGGCTTTGGTTAATGTCTATTAGTATTCATTGTGCTTGCAAAGGCAAGCTTTTCTATGCAGATAGGTAGATTATCACTTTGCAATTCATTAGCAGTGTGAGCTTGCATTGGTGTCAACTCCTCTGACATTTGGTTTCCTCAACCATCAATATGGATAATAATTTATTACTTCCCACAAGGTACTTACTACTGGGCCCATGGAGAACTAGGTTCTTTCTTCTGGGCATGGGGCACACTGGTTTATTAAACTGGATGATGATGGTAACACAAGCATGAGTCCTCTCACATGGAGTGACCTGCCAGTGTCTGGTTCTGTTGTGTTTCTGCTCAGGTGTTTATCTGCTATGGCCCATAAATCAGCCAGTGGAAAGAACATTTTGTTGGAAACGTCTGCTGAACTCTGCATTCCAGGGCATATTTTTTAACTTCACAGGATCTTAGCTTTCTTGGTTGTGCAATAAGCAAGATTTTGTTCCTTTCCTCTATCATTCCTTTTTCATTTCTGTCCCTTGAGATATGTCTTATTACAGTGAAATGTGGGCTCACAGGCAGGAAGACTGGCCACAGATCATCACTTTGTAATTCATTAGCTGAGTGATCTTGTGTTGGCGTTAACTTCTCTGACCCTTGGTTTTCTCAACCATCAATATGGACAATAATTTATTACTGCATGCAACGTACTTACTGCTGGGCCCGGGACACCATAGGTTCTTACTCATGGGCGTGGGGAACACTAGGTACTTACTACTGAGCACAGGGCACATTGGTGTTTATTAAAGTAGATGAAAATGATGGCACCAACATGAAATCATTTTCACAATGAATTATGCATCAATAATTTGGTATCGTTAATCTTTATTTTCATTAAGCCAATGACTTAGCTCTTGTTTAGAAATGACTCATGACTTAGTAGCTCAATGTCTATTGAATAGCTGTTATGTGCCAGGCACTATTTGAAGCTTTCAGTCCTTATATTCTAGTACCAGAGGGGAGACAAATGAACAATTGACAAATAAATAAATGTGATGATTTCATCGATGATAAATATGAAGAAGATAAAACTGATAATGAGGGTAGCTAGATTTCTCCAATGTCTTGTGTATGTTCAGGACTCCTTTTGAGGGCTAATGAAATCTATGGCTTCCTTGTCAGAATATTTTTAACTCATAAATATGTATCATATGAACATTGGATTACAAGGAAAACAATTATCTAACTATGCAGTTATTAGAATCTAAGAAACAAACGTATGATGCAGCATGCTTGATTCTTGAAGCTATTTTTATCAATATCTATTAACACTGATTACACACTAGGGCAACTCATCAGTAGCATAAATGTGTTTGAAGTGTTATGTCACATTAGTGATCTTATCCATAAATGATATCTGGGATTCTACTGTTATCAAAGTCATTTATTGTTTCCATTGGTTGTCTCTGTTTTGTAAAGAGGGAACACCACAGATTTGAATTAAAGGATAGTGAAAATAAAGATGTAGTTCTCATTCAAGTTTGAGGACTCCCTCAAGGAACCCCACAAACTGCTGCTTTGTGGCCAAGATCAGAAACCCAGAGGCTATGGGGCTCCATGTGCTCTGGTTGGAACTCTGACTTCAGACAGATGAATGAAACAATTTTCAGCTTTTAAAAAAGTAATTCTAGACATAAGTATTAATGGAATCAATTTGGGAATCAAGACATGAACCCATATTGCTGTAGTTGGATATATTTTCAACAAGGGTAACAAGATCCTCCAGTGGGGTGAAGGACAGCCTGTGGATGTGCAGTGCTCGAATAACTTGTCTATCTACATGTAAATAAACTTGGACCCTTACCTTATAAAAAAATAAACTCAAAGCAGAGTGGAGTTTTCCCTTCCAGAGCAAGACTGTTACATGGGGTTGAACCCATTGATATTGGGTTTGACAATGAATTCTTGAACATAATACCATAATCAGAAGCAACAACAACACAATAGATATATCAGTGAAAGTGAAAGCTTTTGTGTGTCAAAGGATCCTATGAAGAAAGAGCTGCAACCCACAGAACTAGAGAAAATGTTTTCAGAACAGACAATTAATGATGAACATACTGGGCTACATAAAGAGCTTTTCTTTCTCAGCAATGAAAAGATAACCTGATTTTAAAATGGACAGAGCTGATGTAAAGCTCTTTCTCCAAAGAAGATGCAAACATGGCCAGCAAGCATATGAAGGAGAATCAATCAGCCACATCCAGCTTTTAATCGTCAATGAAATGCAAATCAAAAATAAAAGCTACCATTTCACATTTACTAGGACACCTACAATAAAACAGATGAGGACGAATGCTGGCAAGGGTATGGACAAATTGTCATCTTAGCATGCTGCTATTGCGATGGCATAAAAGCTCTGGAACGTTCCTTAAAAATAATTTTTCCATCCAAGTCTTTACCTGAGAGCATTGAAAGCATATGTCTTCACGAAACTTGTACCAAGTGTTTGTAATTACTCATAATTAATTAAATGGTGGGAAGTGCCATCAATTCCCATAAATGGGTGATTGGATTAAAAGAACATGATATATCCAAGCAATGAAATATGAATCTACTATAAAAGTAATAAAGTTTCCACATATTCCACAGCATGGATGAACCTAGAAACCACTATACTAATGTGAAAGAGTTGGGCAAGATCATTCATATGAGACTCCCTTGATACTTTCAAGAACAGGGAACTCTATGGAAACAAGAATAGATGAGTTCTGGCTTAAGGTTTCAGGGGATGGTGTTAGCAGGCATAGCAGGGATTGATAGTGGAATGGTACTAAGTTTCTTTTTGAGGTGAGGAAAGAATTCTACAGTCCATTTTAGGGGTGTTTATATAACTCTCTGTATGCTAAAAACAATTGACCCATATCCTTTAGCACATGGGTGGTATGGTCATGAGTTATAACTCAGTAAGTTGTTATAAGATAAAATTCTGGCTGGGGGAAATGTAAAGGTAAGAAAATTCCTCAGAAGGCTGTCTCTTTAGTCTTTTCTGGGAGATTGATGCTTCCACTGGAAGCATTGTGGACAGAAGAGCCCTTCAGTTGAAAGTTGGGGAGAAATAAGAGGGACTCCTAGGTTATAGAGTTTACTAGCCGGTAGATAGTTTTCTTTCAAAAGACCTGAGTCCTGGTTACACTCTGTAGAAGTATAGGGAGTGATATAGTTAGCATCCAAAATGTCTGAGTACCATGTTAAAGAGTTGGTAGCCAGCCTGAGGGAGTCCTGGGAGGTGGTCAGTCTTTTAGGAGTTGGTCTTAGAACCTTTGAAGAAGGTATGGACACCCGGATACCTCCTCATTCTGTGTGCTTCCATGCGGCCGTGAAGTGAAAACATCTCCTCCCCCAGGCTTCTCTGCTGCCACGTACTAGCTGTTACTGTCTGAAAGGGACAGAATTAAGAGACAAAGCTGACATTTCTGGACTGTGGCCCAGATAAACATTTCTTCTTTGAAAAATTTTTATTTATACTTATTTAGTTGTTGTTGTGTATATATGTATGTGTGCATGGAGGCATTTGTATGCTACAGCACACGTGTGGTAGTATGTCAGAGGACAATATGTAAGAGTCCGTTTTTTTCCTCTTCTACTGTAGGGCCCAGGGATTGAACCCAGATCGTCAGTCTTGCTAGCAGATATCTTTATTCACTAAACCATTGTGTTAGCTCTATATTTTTCCTTATTAAGTTGTCTATCTCAGATATTTTGTTACAACAATGGAAAGTTAACACACAGAAGTAGAGACCGACTTAAATACCAGCATCCCTGGGGAGATCCCTTTAGGAAGCTGTTGGGATAACTGATTTCACTGAACTATCTAATAGACAAAAACACACATCTGGATACACAATCATACACATCTTCACATGCATGCTCATGTATACACAACAGTGATATACAAAGCAGAAATCATAGTTAAGGGAAAAGCATGGTCCTGCCTTCACCCCAGGCTGTGACTGTTCATGTTCATGCTCTGTTTGTTCAATGGCAGCCGATCTCAGATTATCTAGGAAAGACTCACTTCAACTCATGCTCCTAAAATAGATCCACCAAGTATAGTTTCCCCGGCCACATATATGTAAATGGTAAAGGGCAGGAATATGTCTTTGCATAGGCACTGAAGAACTTAATGTCAGAAAAATAATGGAGAAAATAATCACACATCCTCCATCCCTGGGTCCCAAGCAAAAGCCTGCCTTGGTGACTTGTCCATCCAAGTGAGTTGAACTGAGTTGCTTGGTGTGGTGGGTGCAGTTGGGCTTTGGTAATGAAGGAACTCTAGAAATTTAAAAAGCAATCTGATTGTACAGTGACGTCATCTGCTTCATCCTGAGAAGCAACAAATCGAATATACTCTCCAAAAGCAGACAATACACTGCTGGTAGCATCAGGGGTGTTCCTGGATCAGAATCCTTCTCCTGCAGGAATGGCTGGGAGGAGGCCCAGGGTTCCCCTGCACTTGAGAGCCTGGAGCCAAAGAGGCAGGAGCTGAGTGGCTCCCAGCAATGCTGGGTGATTTATATCCCTCAATGTCATTCTCATTTTCCACCACTGCTCCCCTGAGAGCCTGTGTGCCAGTCCCTTAGGGGAAAAAAAAGACAATGGACTGTTTCTTAATGGTGACAGTGCCAGCAAATCTGGATATCTCCGAGCTGAATGTAAAGATGCACATGTTTCTTCTCATCTGAAAAATATACAGTGCAGTGCACACATTGTAAAGTGGGACATCCCATGCTTTGCCACTCTGAAGAAATTATGCACACCAGTAAGAAAGGATGGGCTTCTGTTAGTTTTCACATCACTCTTCTTAGCTACCTGTGGGTTGGACCTCACCATAGATCCTATTCTTTGGAATGGGTTTCCATACCAAATCATGGTTAATTAAATAATAAAATTTTAATATGATTATTCTATGGTGAAGTTGAGGGTGGTGAGAGAGACAGTACTGGCTGAGGAATCCCAATGCTGAACTGATCTAACCATTTACAGTTTCATGCTATTCCTGGTTTACTTTCTATCCTGTCCGTGGCTATTATTGCTGCTCAAGTTCCTTCCAAATCACACCCTTCCTACTCACTGTAAAACACAAAAGCTCTTGGTCACAAGCACCTTTCTTTGGAGGAGTCCATGGTATCTATATTACCTGCGATCTACACACTCAACCCAGTATGACTTATACCCACCCACTAAATCTCAGTGATGCTTGCTTTGTAGCACACTCTGTCCTAAGAGACTATTGTAAATATCCCTTCTTTTGAGCCTCATGACATCCTGGAAGATAAAGCTGAATATCATATATATTCTAAAGATGAGGGAACTGAGGCACACAGACATTGGAGTGGCATAGGCTTTTAAAGTGGTAACAAGAGTCAAAAGCAAGATTGAACTCACACTTTGAACTTCAGTCTCTACATGTAGCGCTGGCTGTAACCATTTTTCTTTTAAAGTTAGAATTCCATATCCCTGAAAATGACAACAAAATAAAATCAACCAGAGGGCAGTTTCGTATGACTATATCTCATGCACCACACTTGATTATTTATAATTAATCCAAGACTTGTGTACTAATGTTTCGTGATGATGTGTGACTCTGAGGTGGTGTAAGAACTACACATCTATGAAGAAGACTCTTTTAATTTTGGTTCTAAGAAAGTACATCCTTTACTTGATAATTTGCATCTGACTGCTCCTTCCAAGTCACGGCCAGGTGCCAACATTTTGAAACCACAGAACCATGGAACCCACAAGCATCTTCTAGAACTTGTTGAACCCACAAACCAGAAACTGGGTTCAGGTAGACATTCAATAATGAATGAGGAATATTACTTTTTATTTTAATAACTAATTCTCTCCTCCACAAAAAGCAAGAATTTAGTGGAGAAATCTCTCTGCTTCTCCTTGTCTCCACGGTCCTCAAATTGCCCAGTACTCTGTTTCCAGAGTGCTGACGTCAGTGGAAACAGCACACACATAGTAATTGTCTAATATGCTATAAACAACATTCTATGGTCTGGCAGAGAAAATAATGCCCCAGGCAAAGAGGAAGTTGAATTATGAAAAAGCAATAAGCCTTTCCATAATTACACACTAAGAAAGAGAAGTCTGGCTTTTAAGCTAAACAGAAAGTGCCAAAGGAGCCTATTTTGAAGTGAGGAAGATGCACCTCCCCCAGTGACTTGTGCCATTCCACTTCTGAGTAAACTGGAGAACACAGTCAGTCTCTCATTGTACATCCTGAAGTATGGGGTGATTGCCAGAGCCCATCACCTTTTCCATGGAATCCCCTGGAGGCAGCTATGACTGATACTTCTTCTATGCTGAACACGTCCCATCTTGGGCTGGGCAAGCCAAAGATGAATGAGTCCCCATGGCCATGCTGTAGATTACTTAGTGCCAGTTGTCAGTTCTTTCTCCCAGAGAAGGGTTTGCAATGAGACTGTTTTCGACAGACTGTCCATGATAAATGATTTTCTCAGTAAGAAATTGCTTTTCTGCTAAACCTCACCCAATCATGCTGACAAATGTTTGTGGCTATAGAGAACCCTGCTACTACTGTCTCAGGGATGGGGGGAGGGTAGTGGCTGGGATCTGAAGCCAGGATGGGCCAAATAGGAGGTTTTGTGGGTGAAGACAAAAAGAGGCGGGGAATTTGGGTTCTGGCACATGTGTTTGATCAGCTCCCATCAGCTATTGCTGAGAACCAACCAGCACAGTTCAAAATGTTCAAGCTCTCAGAGAAGGAGGCGGCCTCAAGGACTGCGTGCACCTCTCAGTTCTGGTTGGTGGTATTTCCATGTATAACTGTGTAGGAACGAAGCAACTGATGTCAGCTATAAATAGAACAGAAATGCATACACATTGCGAGGGCAAGAACCCCCAGGCAATGTTCTCAACCTGTTATTAGTCTGTGACCCTTTCTGAGCCATTGTAAAAATAGCATGCCCTCCTTTAATATTATTTGGCATTTCAGAGGAGATTAAAATATCAAATCTAAAATCACAAGCCACTGTTAGAATTTTGTCTTTTCCAGCTGAACAGAGTCAGACTTTCTCTTCCACATACTAGGAAGGGAAGAGTCTGTTGCAGTGAGAGTTAGATGTCACATGCTGTGTGTCACTTGGCAACAGAGGCCCTGGGGCCCTGGCAGGTTAATACCTGTAGACTTAAAATCTGGGATCAGAGTTGGTGCTATTGTAGAGTTGTTATGCTGGGGCCTTGGTCCTGCAAGAGGGGACCGCAGCACTATCAGAAGGGACTTGGGCAGTGCCAGTTTCAAGGTTGCACTGAACCTTTGCATGCAGCCCTTATTTCAATGCTCTCTGGTGCCTCCTAGCTCTTGGTCCCTAACATTTCCTAAGACCTCAGGAAGGACAAATCCTCGAGCTGCTCACCCCATGGCACAGGCTGGCCTTTGAACTGTGACTTGCAGGTTAGGTTCAGAGAGGCAGATGGCTTTGCAGCCATATGAAAACCTTTGCTGTGGAGGAGGAAGCGCCCAGATAGGAGAGGGAGGCCCACTAGTCTACCCTAGAGGACTGGGGTACATTACTGGGGACGTTAGAATTAGTGTTTCCTGTGGTTTTCATAAAGGGCCCCCTAGGAGTTTCCTGCTTCCTTCCCTAACATGGGAAATCTCCTTGAGCTGATAGAGACAGATGGGCCATGCTCAGTTTCCTACTGTTTTCTTTCTGGAAAAGGTTCCATCTTCCCTTTGACATGACATGCATTTCCCCTTGTCTGTCTTCACACTGCTGGCTTCCTCCTTGTGCAGTGTGCCACTGGTTGACCTCCTCCTCTGTCTCTGGACATCATGAAAA
This sequence comes from Rhynchomys soricoides, assembly GCA_019843965.1. Lineage (NCBI taxonomy): Eukaryota > Metazoa > Chordata > Mammalia > Rodentia > Muridae > Rhynchomys > Rhynchomys soricoides. The sequence goes on from JADRCH010000330.1 coordinate 89,295, forward strand.
GGATCTTCTGAATGTTTCCACAGCCTTGCAACACTCTGTATAAATAGTCAGTACCTATTTGCTGTGGGTTTGCTTTGGCTCCATCTTCCATGGCACATTTACTGAGCCTGAGCATGTATCAGACTATCCTGGGGCTACAGAAGAAAATAGACAGATTTTCTTGCCATGAAGGAGGTCACGGTCATCTGGAGCTTGGCAAGTGGTGGCATTGGTACAATAGCAATGAAAATTTATTGACTGTCCCACTACATCCCAGTATGTTCTAATCCACATCTTGTTTCCTTACTAATTCATAAAGCCTCATCATAGTAAGCCTGTTAGGTGTTTCTGTAAGAATCAGAATGTTCAAGGTGAGAAAGTCTGGCAAGGGAAGCTAAAACTAGAACCATACAAATGATGGGTGACATCCTCAGAATCTGCATTCTGGGAACTCTGGCTTCAGAGGCTGTGCCCTCTGTATGGACTCCTGAAGCAGCTGGAGGGAGCTGGTCCTGAGTCATCACCAAAAGTTGTCCTGGTTTCCTCGTTGTCAGGGTGCAGCCTGGCTGTCCTTGTACTTGGCTCCATCTCTCTGTAGAAAGATTTCTCCACACTTGATGTTTTGTCCCTTAAAGACCCTAGTAACTATATGAGTTTCCCTGTGCTCTCTATTTGGATCCAGGGGCTTGGATGCTGAACTGCAAAGAAGAGGCGATGTTTAAACCCATGAGTCCATCTGCATCCTCCAAATGGTACTTTGAAAGTCAGTCATGTGATGTATAAAGACTTTAAGGGACTGTCCAGAAGGAATTTGACTCTTCTATTCAACCAGGTGCTAGGAGCAGTGGGAGTGGGCTACTTCTTGCTGGTCACAAAAGGAACAGCTTCAGGATTTAGGTGTGTCTGGGTCCGAAAAACTAACATGCATACATACTGCAAATTTAAAGGAGTGGGATGGTTAAGTTTGATGGACCCCTGAAAGGCAACCATGTCCTTAAGTAGCCATGAAGTTAAGTAGCAAGCGTGTAGCACATAGCAGCCATGTGAGCAAACTGCTCACAGCCTTCTGGGGCCACTAAGCTTATGCTGGCCATCTGCTATAGGAATTCTCTCTAATAGATATTCTAGAATAATGGCAAAGTATAGTAATTCACAGAAGCTTCCCATAGTGACTTACTAGATCACCAGGAAGTAAACCCAGACCACCAGGACTTGTGCCCCTGAGTCCACTTTGTATATGACCTCCGATTGATGTCAGTGTATTCTTTTTGCACTGTGCTACTTATGAAGCTGACCTTGCTTTGTTGATTGACACCCAAGTGAGGAAGGGAGGGGAGCTTGTAGCCAGTCAGTGTGAGATGGAAGGCAAAGGATCCATACCTGAGAATACCAACTCATGAGTAGCATTTGCCTTGACAGAGGCTCCTTGTGTCACAGTCCCGAGATGTCTGACTCCTGAGTTTCCAGTCCTAATGTGTATGTAGCTAATAAAAGAAGTATCCTTAGAGGCTCCCACTGTCCTGAGAGTCTCACTTTTGGCTGAGTCAAGACACATCTCTACTTTCCTGCACTTTTACTTTTGTGAAGCAGACAGCTCCTGTAGCTGAAGCCTGAGACTTATGAAAAGGACTTTACAGTTGAAAACCTAGATGCTCAAGAGTCATTTGGGTAGCGTCATTATGAGCAGGGGACAGTGGTAGTGTCATCTGGAAAGGCAGTACGTTCTGGTTTACATGATGGGATGAGAAGAAAAACCTACACCCACTATGTATAGTTTCCAAATGATGATTCTGTGCAAACAAAGAAATGCTAGCATTGTCTCAATATGGTTAGGTTTCGAAACAGTATGCCTCACAGTCTGGTTCGTAAGGTTCAGTCAATTATAGAGAGGCTGGCACGCATCCTCAGTACCCCACCTCACTCAGCTTTTAAGACAGATGCTCATTTTTCCTGGGGGAGGGAACCGCTTTACCCATGGTGGTGGAAATGTCAAAGATAAGGCACTTTGGTCTCAATTTTCTCCTGGTCCAATCTCTCTGAATCTGAGTCCTGGTCAATAAAGTAAGTGCCAGTTTATCAGGATTATGCTGGAATCATTGCAACTGTGCTGGTAGGCCCAGCCACTAGAGGATACAGAACTTTTCCATTAAGCAGCCAACTGGCCCAGGTGGACCCACGCTGGCCGCTGACACAGGATCAATTGGGTCTTGCAGCAGGTCCCTGGCACCTAGTTATGAAGGCTGTCCTGGGTTACCTTACTGCTTCACGGGGCAGTCTCACAGTTTACTTGATTGAAATGGCCAGACCTCATTTGTCACATGTTGCAAGGAGAGGCGGAGGAAGGGAAGAAATAGGGGCTGGAGGCTTGTTTTGGTTTAGCTTGCCATTCCACTATAAAATCTATAAATGGGATTTAATACACTGTCATGCTCAAACATGACTCTTTATTTTCTTCTTTTTATGGATTTCTCAGAGGCTTTAGCGGTTGTCATTGTAGCACAGGGACCTGAATCTTTCACAAAGCCTCTGGTGCATTTCCCAGACACAATAGCATCTTTTCTGCCACTGATCTTAGAGCTACTACCTCTTTCTGTCTCCCAGAGAGAAGTTTTCACTCCTTAAACCCTGTGATTCGCTTCTTATGTTTTCTGTAATTTCCCCTTAATCCCATGGTCCATGGAGGCCATGTTCATCATCAATCAGAATTATAGCTCAGAGACTTTATGACATTTGTCTCAAGTCACACAGCTTGGAAGTGTCAGAGCTGGAATTTGAACTCTGATATTTTGTGGCTACAAAACCCAGGTTCTCTCACCCTGTACTGCAAATATTCTTGGATACAGAGTTAAGGTGGCATGGGTTAGTCCTTTGAAGCTTAATGCTCTTTTGTTTTCTTTCTTTTCTTTCTTTTTGTTTGCTTGTTTTAGATTTTGAGATAAGAGTTTTTCTGTATTGCCCTGACTGTCCTGGAATTCACTCTGTAGACCAGGCTGGCCTTGAACTCAGAGATTTGCAGCTTCTGTCTTCCTGACTGCTGGGATTAAAGGCTTGTGCTGACACCACCCACCCAATGTTCTTCCTTTATAAGATGCCTGTATTCAGAGATGTTGAACTCTGATAATTGAATGGAACTCTTAAATTCCGGGTGTGTGCACAGAAGGGAAGCACCCCCACCCCACAGTTTTGCATGCCTTCCATGGAGTCCATGGGACCCCCAAGCTCATCTATGGCCTAATTATACTAAAAAAATAAAGTCTCTCTATAACAAGTTTGAGAAAGATTCCTCTCCCCCCCCCCTCTCTCTCATTTATTTGTTTTCTCTCTCTTATTTATTTGTTTGTTTATCGAGTGTTTGGGAGGAGACTCTTTTAAGGAATTCCTCTGTGATCTTAAGGAGCAAGAATTAAGCAGTGGAAAAAGGAAGAGGAAGATGGGAAGGATGGAGGAAAAAGGGCAGAAGGCAAAGGCAGGCTCTCAAACATGTAGCAAGGAGTAAGCACTGTTCACACTGTGAACAGTCACAGTTGTTTAAGCATCCTGGCTTAAGTACCTTCTGCAAGGACTTTCTTTTCAGGTCACTTGCTAGAGTGTTGGTTTACATCTCATTTCCTATGAAGCCAGTGACTAGTCCTAATTTATAAGCCCCTACCTACCCAACTCTCTCTTAAGATCAATGCATGTGGGCGGGGGGGGGGGAGGGGGGAGGGGATGGAGGGTGTTAATAATGTCATTGAGCTTCACCAGGCCTTCGTGGGTACCACCCACTTGCCAGTGGCCTGCCAATGACTGCCCCACTTCTCCGGTTCTCTAGTTTGTATGGAAAGGAAAGCAGGTAGCCTCCTGAGCATGGGAACCATTTATGTCTGGAGGAAGACTCATCAGCAAACACCAAAAGGTTTGGCTAGAAGATTAAACAGATCATACTTAAGAGCATGGATGATTTTAGGTTTACAAACTTTCTCTCCCACCATGAAGGGAAGGGGGAGACACAATCCTCCTCATTCATTGTTTGAGTATTTTTTCTCATTGCTATGACAAATGCCCAGGAGAAGCAACTTAAAGGAAGAAGGATTTATTTTGGCTCACGGCTTCAAGAGATACAGCCCATTGTGACAGAGAAGGCTTGGTGGTAGGAACGCAAGGCAACAGAGCATATTGAGTCTGCAGTTTGGAAACAGAAGAACAGGGAACAAAGTGGGCTCAGCTCTGCATGCCTCCTGCTTTCTTTCATTTTGTTCAGTCCTGTGACCTCTCCATTCATGGGATGGTGCCTCCCGCATCCAGAATGACTCTAGTTTACTAAGTTGGGCATCTTTGGAAATGCCTCATAGAAATGTGGAGAAGTGTAACTTCTGGGTGATTCCAAATCCAGCCAAATTGACAGTACAGGTTAACTGTTATCCTCCTTCATTTTGTATAATAAGAACATACTCTGAGACCCCTCTTACAGTAGCCGCTGGAGGTGCACATGATGACCTGCATCCCTTTGAGGTTTCCTATTTGATTCCCTGATATCTTGGAAGCAAGTTAAAAAGAAAACATTTTTCCTAGCTTAGTTCTAACAAAGGCAGCCTTTCCATCCCAGATCCTTCGAGCCAGTTCCTAGAGACTCTGGAGAAGAGACCTGAACCCACAGAGAGCCAGGGGGCAGATAGCCCTGACAGCCAGTGGACTCCTGGGTTTGGCCTTGATCAAGGCAGAACTTGGAGTAGCTCAGCCTAGCATCAAAACGCAACTTTGGTGACCCAAAGGATGTGTTATTTACCTCTAAGTTCCTCTCCCTAAATCCCAAAGCCTCCGTCAGTTATGGCCACAGACTTCTAATTCTTGGCTTCACATTCTTTTCACTTCTAGAAAGCAGCCCCCTTGGTTTCCTTTTTGGTTAAGGAATATATTTAAAGTTTTAAGGAGATGCCTGTTAGGTGCAAAGTAGATAGGTAAAATTGGTAACTGTTTATAAAACACTTTGGTGCCGTGATATGCCTACACACCAAGAGCACCAGATGGATATGGAGTGAGTCTGTATAGGTGGGTGTCAACCTAAAAGAGAAAAAGAACTAAATTTAAAACAGAGATTGGGAACTAGCACTTCTCAGCATAAATGAGGTGGGTTCCCCCCCCCCATTTCAGTTCAAAAGTTAGCACAGCAAGGTCCTATAATAATACTCTTGTTTGTTTTATAGTGTGAGTTAGTTTGTAAATGAATTTGATCTGTATATGATATCCATGGAAACATCTGCAGCACACACACCTGCACTATCTGCCCAGTTGTGTTTAGGTGTTTGTTTGTTTTTTCCCCATTTATTCTGAGTCATCATGAAACACTGCCATGTTTTTATTCTTACAGCTGTTTTAGAGAACAGAACTTACTTGGGGAATTCAAAGGTAGCAAAAAATATTCTTACAAAAATTAATTAGTTAAGTTAAAAGCAATCAAAAGAATTAGGCATGGTAGTATACCCCTGGAGTGCTAGCTACAGGAAGGGCTGAGGCAGGAAGAGCCTGTGAACCCATGAACTTTAAGCTGGCCTGGGAAGTCTAAAGAGACATTGTCTCTTTGAATAAGTGAATAAGTAAAGAAAATAAATCTCTTATGATGAGTGTCTGCTTGCAGCCCAACTTGCCAACTTTTTGTTTCTTGGTGGTACATAAAATAATGTTTCATTTTTTGCTTAGTGCTAACTTCAATTAGTAAAATTGAGTAATTTACATTTTTAAAAGCTGAGCAGATGGTAATGTATTACTTGTATGTGATTCTCTGGGCATCACAAAAAGCACTTGGCCTGAAGCCACCTCATGTAACACTGGTAACAAAGGGATACACCTTTTTTTTTTTTTTTTTTTTTTTTTTAACAAGGCTGGGGACATTACCACCAAAACTCATAGAAGGAAACTACCCAGTTTTCACAACTATGAAACCTAGTAAGGATGGCTCACAGGATTGTAGAGTGTTTGAGAACTGCCTAATTGGATGTCTGATTCTATGCTCCATTCTTAATCTCTTACACAATCCTCTTTCTTTTCTCTATTTACCTGACCAGGTCCTGAGATTGGTTGGTTGGTTGGTTGGCTGGTTGGTTGGCTGGCTGGCTGGTTGGTTGGCTGGCTGACTGACTGGTTGGTTAGTTGGTTGATTGGTTGGTTGGTTGGTTGGTTGGTTGGCTGGTTGGTTGGCTGGTTGGTTGGCTGGTTAGTTAGTTGGTTGGTTGGTTGGTTGGTTGGTTGGCTGGCTGGTTAGTTAGTTGGTTGGTTGGCTGGCTGACTGACTGGTTGGTTAGTTGGTTGGTTGGTTGGTTGGTTGGTGTATTTGACAGTTTCATACATTTATCTCATGATATCTTTTTACACACCCCATTCTCCTCTCTCTCATCCCCCTCCTTCTCCTGCTAGAATCCCCTCTTCTCAGCAAGTCTCCTTCCTACTTGTCTGCCTTCTCTTTGTGTGTGGCCTACTTTTCTTGCTATGGAGACAGTACCCGATACAAGCAACCCAGGAGCTCACAGGGCAAGCATATTGGCTCATTTGGCCAAGACATTTGTTGCTAGAGTATAAAGCAGCTACTCACACTGGGAGCCAATCAGGAAGTAAGAAAGAAGTGGGATAAGGTAACCTTCAGTGTCTTCACCTAGTGACCCATCTTAGCTTACCATGCCTCCCACCCAAAAGGTTCCACAACCCCTCAAAACAGCCAACTGGGGACACAAGCCTGTGAGGCACATTTTACACTGACCTGTTAACAGTGTCTGTTAATAGTGTCTGAGCTGCCAATATTTCAAAGCAGAATGGAACCTGGGTGGGAACCTGAGGAGGAACATAACTGAAAAGAGCGATATCCGGCAGGAGACTGCTTTGTGGAGGAGGAAGTGGCCAGCTGCCAAAGCTGGGAAGACAGGCACTCAGAATTCCCTGTGGAGTTTGCCACATGGATATGGTCAGCGTCCCTGACAAGTGAAGATTTAGTGGGTGACAAGGTGAGCACTCCGGGCAGGCTGAGGCAAGGAGCCTGTGACAGTCTTCTGGAAGGAAGCCACTGTGAATGTTGGCCCCAGAGCTCTGCAGCAACTCTGACAAGCAGGCTGAACACCCATTTAGGGAGGCCCAGCCTCTCTTCAGAAGAGGGAAAGATAGAAGGTAGTGCTTGCAAAAATATGAGTGCAGGGAAAAGAGTGAAGCTTGGTCCCATTGCTGGCATGGCTTTCACTGGCCTTATGAGCATCAGCTGAGCTGGTGATACAGGAAGGGACCAGGAGGAGGAGAGAAGCCCTGTGCTTTCGATGTGATTTGTCCCCTCTGAGTTCCTGTGTTGGGAGTTTGATCTTTAGTGTGTTGATGCTAAGAAATGGTGAGACCTTTCAGAGGTGTGGCCAAGTCAGAGGTCACAAGATAGTATCCTTATCAGTGCTCTGGCTTTCCCTCCTGACCCCTCTGTGTAGCATGTTCTTCCACTACTGGGATGCCATTCTCCTTAAGGCCCTTACCAGAGTGGAGGCAATGCCAGAGTGATGCCTGGAACCTCTCAAACAATAAGTTAAAGAGTTGATCTTTATAAAGTGCCCAGTCTCCAGTTGTTACAGTAAAAGAAAACTGACTGAGTGCAAAGAAAGAAGGAAAACGAGAATAGTAGCCTTGGAAATTTGAAAAGCAAACCAATTTGAGAAAAAAAAAATAGCAATTTCACCATTATTAGTACTGAGGAACACACTGAAAGCAAAACCAGTCCTTTGGCCTATGTAGCCTTACCTGGAGGTATGCAGCTCCAGGGTACTCATACAGTACAGGGGGAAAGGTTGGTGGGCTGCAGAAATGTACAAGAAGGACTGTGAAGTAAGGCTCAGAGCTGAGGGCTGCCAGCCCGGGGTGGGGGGATGTAGGACTTTTGGGGTTCTCTGAGCTATTTCAAGTGGGGAACATGAACAGAGAACCCAGCAGTGCTAAAGAATGAACAGTTAAAGATGTCACAGTTGCTGCTGCTCACCTGAGCCAGACTGGGGAGCAGGAAGGGAAAGATAGTCTGCAGTGAAGTTAGGGCCCACTGCCAACTAAAAGACTGAAGGCTGAGCTAGCACCTTTCTGGTGGTCTGTCTCCATGCCCCTATTAAGAAGATGATGAATGTTTGTATGCCACAGAAAGACTGAGCCCGGTGTTTCATCCCCAGCCATCATCCCTGTGCCCACTTGTAATAGTGTGTGTGTGTGTGTGTGTGTGTGTGTGTGTGATCAAGAGGTACTTTGCTGCCTGTTTTTATGTTGTTTTGTTGTTGTTTTGTGCATCAATGCATTTTTTTATTTTAATTGAAAACAACTATGAGCTGACAATTTTGGGAACCCAAAGTCCATTCTGTGATTCAGGGGCAGCAGTTTGGTAGTTTGGGTCTTGGAGCATCTGGCAACAAATACTTCTCCAGAGTTGATGTCCAGAGTGTCACTCTCCAGGTTAGATTAGTAGATAGTGATGAATCGGAAGTCCAAGTTGAGATCTTGACAGCTGCTGCCCAGGGCCCAGTCCTCTGCTGAGTTCCAAGAGGCCAGGATCGTCTTGTCTTTGCAGGCCACCCTGTGAATGCCATCTCATTGTCCCACATCATAATTGTATCATTACACGTCATAACAATAGGACTGCAACAGTTATTACTGCACATTCTAATTATGTGATTACTCAGTCTTTCACCAATTATATAATTAGATTTAATTATACCAATTGCACAAACAAACTATAGTCAACTACACACTACTTAAAATAAAATCCAGAACTGCGCGTATGTCAGCAGTTGCCCTGCAAACAAGAATAGAAAACAAGAAAAGAAGGTTTTTTGAAACCATTTTTTAAGTGGAAGCAATTATATGATCTGGTAGATCTTTAAGGATAATGGCAGGAAATCAACTTATCATGAAGTATTTTTTTAAAAAACCACATTTTCTTCCAAGAAAATACGGAGTATGCCAACCATGCCATGTCCCTTTGCCATGATTTATTCCACTACCCACAAAGCTTACTTAGAATGGCAAAAAGAAAAGAGCAGAAATGAGGAGAGAGAAGGAGAAGTTCATATGTGGGAGGTGGAGTATGGGGGGTGGGGACAATAGACATGTTTGACAATTAGTAATTAAAAATCATACTGTATAATTTGAGGCAGAGTACATTGTCATGCCAACCCAACTCAGACTGATATATTGACCCTTAGCCCTTCTTACCTAACTCTTTCTGGTATTTCTGACTTCTTCCTTGCTCCACTCTCAGTTCGTTCCCCCCTGGATAGGAAGTCCAAGTATAAATACTGAGAATGACTACCTAAAACCCCAAATCAATACAAGCAGGGCAGGAAGGTTTGTCCTTTACAAGTTAAGACGTCAGGGACAGTACCCTCTTGGGTTGTCTTTGAGTATAATTTGTGAGACAAAATTTGACTAGGAAGGCAACTTGGTATTTGGTCCAATAAGATATGGCGTGCTCATGATTGCTTGTTCTTTGTATAGTCTTGAGGTTTGGAGAACTCAAACTTGGTGCCATAACATACAGCTAATCTCTGTTTTCCCTACTTTGTGGAAACAGGTGTACTAGAAGCACAATATTTTCTGGAGAATAGGTTTTTCTTTGAATTAATTCTGGGAACCCAAATAAACCACAGCACTGTCTAGGCTTAGTTAATAGAGTGTTTGCCTCATGTGCAAGAGGGCCTGGGTTCAGTCTCGAGCACTATAAAAAAATAAGGTGTCACCTATTCGAAATGAAATATGAAGAATGAGTTCCAGGACAGCCAGGTTTACACAGAGAAACCCTGTCTCAAAAACAACAACAACAACAACAACAACAACAACAACAACAAAAAGGAAAGAAAGAAAAGAAAAGAAAGAAAGAAAGAAAATCCAGTCATTTGGAGCAACATGGTAGACATTGTGTTAAGTGAAATAAGCCATGTTAAGAGATCAATATTGTCTCATATGTGGAAGCTAAAAAGTTGATTTCAGTGCCCAATAATGATTTCTAGAGGCTGGGAGGGGTGAGGGAAATAAAAGGAGGCTAGACATTAGACCAGCAAGATACGAGGAATAAGTTTTGGTGTCCCACTACACATTGGAGTAGCCATAGCTCACAATAACCTAGGGTGATGTACAGGAGTGAAGTTCAAAGGCTCCCAACACAAGGAAATGACCAAGAGGAGGAAATGCTAATTACACTGATCGGCCCTGTGCATACCAGACACTGCACACTACAAATATGTGCAGTCAATACATGTTAATGAGGATGAAATCAATAGAGAATATTGACTATTACCCCATATGGCCTCTACCTGGTACAGAGCCCTTGCTATTGGCTGCTCCTGCACCCTAATGGAGAAGAAAGAGTCTTCATTGTTAGGTGGCTGGTAAGAGCACATCTGGAATAGTGGGCCCACCACAATTGCACCCTGCTAGAGAAATATAATTGGTAGGTACTGCTTAAGCACATACTTAGGTGAAATTATCTGCTGAGCTCGGCTGAGTACCAGAGTAGTTCAGCTTCTGCCCTGGGATCTTCACAAAGTTTGACAAAGGATATGGATTGCTACAAGTACACACAACATCTGTGATGTGCATTTAACACTTCTATTGGAATAAGTCTTGGTGCTGTTCTGGGTCACAGTGAGGGTGCAGCATACTTAGGCAGTTTAATGCATGAATGAAAAATTAACCACCTTAGAGCTGCCATTACACATGTGAGATAGAAATGTGCTTTGAAGTCTGGGATAGAGGTGTGCATGTCCATTTTATTCTCCTGCATATTTATTCATGTATGCCTCAGATGTGGGCCAGGGAAGTTAAGTGAATTTTCCCCCTGGATAATCCCATCTGCTCTTCTGTTACCTGGCTTTGCAGTCCCACAGAAGGCTTCCATTTTTGCACATAGACTTATTTGTCCAGTGGGAGCCCTAGAAGGTGATGCCCAGCATAAGGAAGTGATGATAGAAATCCCAGCAAAGAATCCTGGAAAACTGGAATTTAGGGGGGAATTGCCCTGGCTTGGCACAGATTACACATCCTTCCTCATCTTCCAAAGCTCTCCACCAGAACCAATATGGAGAAACTGCTTCTTATCAGTGGGATTGCAACTGGCTGGCATTTCACAGAGCACTTTGTTAGGAACTGGGAATGTACAGAGCAGAAGATGGACTAATGCATGGTGTGAAGCAAATTCAGCCATCTTCTAAAGGCCAGCAAAGCTACACTGTTTCTACAAAGGAGTTGAACTTACTGAGCAGATACTATCTGTTTTCCTAATTCTCAGCTCAGAGCCGGCCATCTCTGGTTAGCTTTTCTCTACAGAACTGTCAATGGAAAGATTAGAATCTATGTGCTGGTGGAAAGAGAGCTCTGAAATCTGTCTTGGACTTCTCCTACTTCAGCATTTATGGTATGCCTGCAAGCCCAAGTTTCATAGGATCAAGGCAAGAGTCTACAAAATGCCCTCTGCAGGAAATGTGGTAGATCCTGAGTAAGCATCAGTGAAGAGGGATAAAGGAACTGCCACATGGCCAACTAGGTAGTCAGTGGTCACTGTGGCTATTCATATAGCAGGTGTGTATCAGATAGTTACCAGTCAGGTACAGACCTAGCTGACAGCCACTGGGCATTCTGGTCACATAAGTTGCTCTCTGTAATTCTACACGCTGTATCGCTAGCTAATGGGAACTTACTCTATGTAAATTGCCAATCTGTCTTTACCATCCCGTTCAGTAGCACCACTAGTATTTGATTTTTATTTTATGATTTGTATTCATTTGGTGAATAAAGGGAGCCTAAGTGGTTGAGATCATGTTGTGGCTGTCTTTTGCTACTTTGTGGGGTTTTTTTCCTTCCACCCTTTTCCCACCCTTTCAACCCCTAACACAAGATAGGAGAGAAATAAGGACAGATAGGAAGGGGGCGACATTACCATTAGACTACTTCCTGCTAATTGGGGTATCGAGTTCCTGGGAGCATTTGATCTTTGCCATTACGATATCTAATTTCTTCTGTTTCTTTCTTCTTTGCACACAACTACTTAACAAACCACAACCAACAGCAACCAATCAACAATCGACATGCCTGCGCCCCTTCCCCCCCCCCCCCCGCAACAACCCACACCACCTCCGGGGCCCTAGCATTTGTATGCCCTCTGAAAAGACCCCAGAATTCCAAACATCATACCACGTGTGCGGATAGTAACTGAGACTAGAAATTGAGCCCCTTATCTGGATGAGGAGTTTCTAATCCTGGCATGACACATTCCACTAGAGTCCAGGATCTATGTTATCATCATAAGCACACTCTAAGTATGGGTAAACACTAAAGTGATGATACTCCTCAATTAATTGTACATAATATGGAGATCTTTGGACTAACATGGGCCAGACTGTCAATGTGTTCTTTGCCTAAACAAGATAAGCAATTGACAAGGAGATAATTCTGTTTTACTTTGAAATGAGATCGGGAGTAGTGGTTAAGTTATAACTCAAAATTAGATGTCAGATGCCTTTCAAAGTGTGTAATAGAGATGATTAATTATCAAATGACTTGTGTTGGTACAAGAGAAATGGAACTCTCATGTGGGTACAAAGGTCATATATAGAGAGGAATTGGGATTAGAGGGGCCTTGTGCTGGTACTGAGACCTGACAGTGAAAGTACTTGCAGACTAGTACTGACTTAGTTTGGTAAAATCAGATGAGGACTTTAGCATTCGATCTTTTCCAGCGTTCCTTCCGATGTGCCCTCTGTCTATTTATTCGTCTAGGATGGTTTATGGAATGTGTATTGGTTAGAAGCAACATCTAAGCTTTAGTGAAAGGTCCCTGTTTTCATGGAGTTGCTTTTCAGTAGAGATGGTCAGAAGTTGGGGTTTGGAGAAAATGTGTTCGGAGCTTTGTGGGAAGGGGGATTAGCTATGGCAATGTGTGCCGGGTCAAGAGTAGACCTTCCTCAGAGCAGCAGAAGCTTTGTGTTCAGCCGTGATGACAGGTAGCTGTCACTTTCTAGGTACCCTGTCTCAGAGTTTACTGTAGTCTACACAATTCCAGAGAACTCCTCCTCGGTGAATTTTAAACTATCTTTACCAAGTTGAGAGAAAGAAGTTTACGTCATGTTGATAATTTCGAGAACTCGTTTTATTGAGTAAACTGCGTTTTAGGACACAATGGGATGAAAATGTTTTATGTTTTTTGTTTTTTGGTTTTTTCAGCTTCACAGAGAAATGAAGTGAACCTAATTTGTCTTACTGTTAACAGATAACACTTTAAGCTGAGGAAGAGCCTCTTATTATATAAGATCATTTTTTTCCTTTTCTTTTCTTTTTCTTTCTTTTTTTTCTTTTTCTTTTCTTTTTTTTTTTTTTTTTTTTTGAGGCAGGGTTTCTCTGTATAGCCCTGGCTGTCCTGGAACTCACTCTGTAGACCAGGCTGGCCTCAAACTCAGAAATCCGCCTGCCTCTGCCTCCAGAGTGCTGGGATTAAAGGCGTGCGCCACCGCTACCTGGCGATAAGATCATTCTTAAGACTTAACTGTGCAATCTCCCTCCTTATGGTGAAACTTTATTTTTTTTACAACATCTCTGATCAGGGCTACGTTATATTTACACCATGATGCCATGTTTCATTAGAGCACAGGTGGTGCATGAATTTGTACCATTGCATTGTTGCTCATGAGACATAAATATAACTAAGAACTTTCTGAATAGGACCTCATTTACCCAAGATGTAAGGGTAACATTCTTAGTTCTCTACTCACAATAATTACAAGTAGTTCCTTCAGAAGTGTCTATTGACAGCACACTACTTCAGGAGCTACGGACAACTTCAAAATGTTGGTAGTTATTTTACAAAATAATCCTGATTTATACATACGGCATTTAGAAAAGGTGATGATGGACTAAGGTATAGGCCCAGGGAATTTAAAAAGTTTTGCCACATAAACATGAGGATCTGAGTTCAAATCCTAAGAGCCTAAACACGTGGATATGTAGCATGAGCATTTGCATTCCCAGAGTTCTTACTGAGAGATGGAAGGAAGGGGGAGGAAAAGTTTAGTCCAGCTAGCTTGATATGTGCGGGGGAAACACAGGGAGAGCCTGTCTTAAACAAGGTAGGAGTATTGTTCTACCTTAGAAGTAGGTTCTCTGACCCAGAACATAGGTTATAGCTTGTATGAGTCACATTCATACGCATGTCCACATGCACATGTCCACATGCACATGTCAGCATACACATGTCCGCGTACACACCAAAAACAAAAAAGTGGTAAAAAAAAAAACAAAAACAAAACAAAAAGCAAAACTAAAAACAACAACAACAACAACAACAGCTCTCCATCAAAATCATTGCTGCTCTGTGAAGACAAATGAAATGGAAAAGTCAGTATTTTGTGATTTATGTGCATAAATTTCCTAGTAGAACCTCCTACTACAGAAAGAAGTGAAAACCATGCCAGGTATTTTCTTTACCTGTGTAAGATTACATAGCATCTGATATATAACTTAACCTGAGTAATTAGAGCATGTTGGTTTATATCCACTAAGGGTTGTGTCTTCCCATGGAGACCCTGCAGATCTAAATCCTTACATAAAATCCTTTGCTGTGTTTGTTTTTTAATGTGCTTTTCCAATGTTGCTTGGATCCTTGGCTCTTTGTGTTGAATTCTGAAGGAGTGGACTCGTCAGATAGACCCAAGTTGAGTTCCTAACTTCTGATGTATACATATCTCTGGATTTCTAGGTTATACTTCTAGTATGTTTAGTGTCAAGTTTTGGTCCAGCTTTCTGAACTAAAGCACAAACGTACAAAAAGAAATTCAAATCTAAATAAAAGGGAGATACATTTTTCATGGTTTTTTTTTTTTAATCCATGTTTGCTTGTTTTATATTTTCTCAGATGAAGAGGAAATGGCCATCTTTTGATTTAAGAGAAATTAATTTAGCATTGTGATGGCTAATGACGCAGATCCCAAAGCATTTAGGATGGAATCTTCCTAATACAGGATTTGAAATCCGCCACGGCATCTCTGGACTTTGGCCTTTCTTGGCTGGTGAGAACAGATGGACCTGTTGGGTGGTGAATGTGCCTATCTATAAGTGTTTGCTCCCCTTTTATCCTCGGGTGTGTTGTTGTTAGGTAAAATAACTCGTACTTTTCCTGGGACATAGAAGGACTCCATAGGTCAGTCTCTTGGGCCATGACAGCATCTGGGGGTGATATTAATGTGGGTGATGCAAACATCACCAGACTTAAGTTTTGATCTATACATAATTTGGGGCTACTTGGAAGAGATTTCTTGACTGGGTTTAGCAACTCACAGATTACAGTCTGCTTTCTAGAGTCTTCGCATTTTCTTCCTCCATCCTTTAATTTCTCTCCTCTTTTTAAACTCTTATTTAGAGCCTACCATGTAACCTTGTCCACCTCCAGTAGAGAACTCCAGGTGCAGCAGGTGAGAGAGAGATGGAAACAGAAAGTCTTACCCAGAAAAGGTCTCAGTGATTCTAGGTGAGAGGCAGATGCAGGAAGACTTCCAAGAGGTGGTAACCACTGAGCTGAGCGTTCAGAGTCACAAAGTGCATTTGCTTTTGAAATGTGCCAGCATCGGAGTCAAACCAGTGAGGCAGCAACCAAGGTCCTTCGCTTGTGCGTTCTTGTAGCTTGTTAGACCCCTGGGATCCTTCTCTTAGTCACTGCTTAGGACATTTTTTTTTTTTAAGTCATTGTAATTTGAAAAGGCCCCCTTCTTCACAGCACATGCTTCCTAGCTCTTTTGGGGAATGCTTTGTATAACTAACTAGCTTGTTCCCAGGTCAAGCTGTTCCTGGTTGCTAACCCTTTAAGCAGAAAGGTGGAAGCACCAGGTTTTGTAAAATCCGGCAGCCACCTGCAGGTGAAATTCCAGGTGGCCACCAGCAGTAGCAGATGTTCTGGTTCAGGGAGGGCTGGATCTGCTCGTTCTGGTTGCTCATCTGCTAAGTGTTCAGTTCCAGGAGCTTTGAGGCTTCACACACTTCTGTATTTCTTTCATCTCTCACAGAAAGATGCTACCTGTGGCCATGTTCTTTGTAGTCTTTGGTGGACTAAGGACTCATCTTCATGGCTTCATTTTGTGCATTGACTTTACTTCCAACAGTATTTGGCAGAGCAAGGGTAGACAAAGTGGGTAGCACCCACGGCAATGGCAGAAGGTGTTGCAAAATGCCTAAACTCTAAAAACTCTGCCTTGTCTCTCCTGCTCTGCTGCTTATCTGCACTTGCATGGTTAGCTTTCATTGTTGGAGCAGTTTTCAGTGGTAACTCCTCATGGGAGTAGACCTTCATGCTCTTTGCTTCTTAAGTAGACATCAGTTTTACACTTCTTCGTGGGGTTAGCATTGAGGTTTTGGCAAGGAAAGCGATAACTTGGAATAGCAAGTACAGGGTAGCCTTATGGGGACTGACAGAAGCAGCGTTGTACACCCTGGTACTGCCCAGCACCTATTTGCCTGAGGAGATTGCCATGACTTCTTCATATATTACTGACATCATCTATTAACAGTTGATTTCTCTCTTGAGAAAAGTCTCAGAGACTTGGAGTCTCTGAGAACCCATGTGGTAAGTAAATGATGCTTTTGTTTAAATTAATGTTCTTTTTGAGACAATTGGTGCTTCTGTACATCTCTGTAGCTTCCTACACCTCTTTTGTGTATGTTCTATGTGCTACTATACATGCAACAGGTGCCTGATGTAGGCTTTCTAAAGAAACCTACTTGCAGATTTTTTAAAAATAGATCCTAATCTTTAATCCACAAATAGAGATTGCATTGGTTCCTCAATACATTACAGGTTTTTTAATTTTTTTTTCTGTATGTATGCATGTGCACTCTGCCTGTGCAGTGCTTATGGAGGCCAGAAAGAACATGTCAGATCCTCTAGAAATGGAGTTATAGACAGTTGTAAGTTGTTGGGAACTGAACCTGTGTATTCTGTAAGAGCAAACTTGTTGAACGATAATTTTATTTCACAATACTTAATGCCTACAAGAGGGTCACGAAAGTTACAGTACAGCATTTCTGGGTGCACCACCTCATCTCCAATAATTCGTTGTTATATAGCCGCAGTTCATTGTCTTAACTTCTGACACATGCTGTTAACTTGAGGGGATTTTGCCAGCTGTCTATGTTTTTGTTTTGCTTGTTTGCCATATTGATTGATGATGATTTATCCCTTGCTGGTTTGTGTCATCAACTTCCCAGTCAGCAAACAAAAATTTTCCTTGCAAGACCACATCATTCTCTTAAGAAAAACTGAATTTGAGAAGGAGTAACAACTTTGAAAAGACACACTAAAGTTTATATTAAGTCACAGTAGTGGATTTTGACATGGTCCAAATCCCAAAATGTTGTTTAAAATTCAACAATAAGAAAATAATTATTAACACAACTACTTTTAGACTTAGGATTATGGATTTGAAATAAAAAACACCTATTTTCACTTTGAGTATTTACCAAGCCATGCACAATAAAAATGTCCATGACCCCTTGCTTTTTTGGTTAATCCAATATGAAGCTATTGTCAACTGAATAGTGGCTCCTTTTTGATATGTGCTCATCTGGAATTCCTAAAAAACGTGTGTGTGTGGAGGTCCATACTTTCACAATGAGACAGCTGGGGAAGGCACATCCTGACCTTTCTCTATTGTTGGTGCTGCTCAGGCATTTTAGTCATCTTTGCTGATTACCATTTCTACCCCAAACATACCATTGTCACTTGGGGAAGGTGACAGTGCTCTGATGTTACTTTATACATTGTTCCATTTGGTGACTGTGCATGAGTTTGTCTGTTACTGGTGCCAGCAGAGAGGAGGTCACAGCCTCTGTTGGGTTTTCCTATTTTTATTCCGGAGAGAAAGGAGCAGGTATCCGGTAGCCCAGAATAATCCCACTCTTCTCAAACCTGGAGAGACTTTCTCTGTCCTTTAGAGGTGGCAGCTATGAAGATCGGGTCTTTTCAACTTAAGATCTGAGACAACAATGGTTCCTTCTAATGCTGGGACCCTTTAATAGAGTT
The DNA here is from genome assembly GCA_019843965.1 of Rhynchomys soricoides. Taxonomy (NCBI): domain Eukaryota; kingdom Metazoa; phylum Chordata; class Mammalia; order Rodentia; family Muridae; genus Rhynchomys; species Rhynchomys soricoides. The sequence continues at coordinate 107,308 of JADRCH010000330.1, forward strand.
CTTCATACTGTAGTGACGCCCAACCACAAAGTTACTTCGTTGCTACTTCTTAACTGTCATTTTGTTACTGTTATGAATTGCAATGTAAATCTCTGTGTTTTCCAACAGTCTTAGGCAACCCCTGTGAAAGTGTCATTTGACCTCTGAGGGGTCTCAACCCACAGGTTGAGAACCAGTGTGTTACAGTACCTTGGATGGTGCAGGTGGGTGGGGACAAAAGACCCAAACAAAACCATCCTCCAACAATGTTTCTTCCCTTTGAGTGATCCCTGGCTGAGTGAATACTAGGCACCATAGTGGTAGTGGCTATGGGGAAGCTCAGTCTGTTTCCATGGGGAGTTCAGGGCATCATGTCTCCTCTCTAAAGCCACAGGCAGAGGGACTTTAACCAAAGGTAAATCCATACAGTAAGCATGACTGCATGGTCTTGGCGACAGGAAGACAGCACTCTCTTCTTTCTGCTTCAAGAGCTGTGGGGTTTGAGTTCCCATCACAGTTCCACTTCAAAGTTGAGTTTAAATGGACATAAACATACTTGGTTACTTTTTAAAGAGAAAGCACTCTCTGAAAAATATCACCTTCCCTCTTACTCTTCTGACCCGAAGAGAGTCTTTCTCTAAAAATGAGTATTTCAGGTATTATGGGAGCTGAAATGTCCAAACTCCCCAAGGGACCAGGGTTCTAATTACCAGTTGGTTTCCATCCTAAAAGTACGATTGTCAATGATAGTTCTGATGATATATATAAGTCATAGCTCTCCCATATGCCTAAGTTGGACCGCATGCAGTGTATCTATCACTGTAGGCATGTGTCTATCTGTACAGATGTCCCTGTTCAAAGTATAGAGGCAGATCTCTCTTGAGTGCTTGTCTACTATCATTTAACACTGCTTTTGAAGTTGCCTCTTAGTAAGGTAGTTTCTTTCAAAAGTTAAAAAGCCATGTGCTTTCATTTCTTGCGACATAAAGACCATAGATAAAGACATGGATGGCCATTGTGGTTCAGGGAACTGCTTCGGTGACATTATGAGCCTGTCTCTAAAAATCCTGACAGTGCAAGTCTCTGACGAAGCCACTCCTCAAGGTGGCCTTAGCTGTCCTGAAACAAAGAATTTCCCCTTAGGATTTGCATAGACTGGTGTTGAAGAGGTAGATTAGAGATCAATAGTACTGGATGCTCTTATAGAGGACCTGGGTTTTGGTTCCTAGAATCCACATGGCGGCTTACAACTGTCTGTAACTTTAATTCTGGGATCTGATGCCTTCTTCTCAACTTCTCAGGCATCTGACTTGGGCCTGGTATACATATGTACATACATACATACATACATACATACAGGCAAACATTCATACACCCAAATTTTTAAAATGCAAAGTTATTTCTGTCTTCTAGGATTTAATTTGATAAATCTGCCAATCTCCTACATTTGAGTTTCTGTCAGCTTCCTGCTTTCTCTAGGATGAAGTCCAGCCATATTAATATGCACACAGATGCTTCACTGTCTTCTGTCTACCCTCAGTTCTTGCCAATTATTCAAGCCACTAGGCTCCAGAATAGTGTAAGGCTCTGTGTCCTATTGTACACCCAAATCTCTGCCCACACTCAGCTCTCTATTCATTACTCAAAATCCATCTCAACTCACCCAGAGATGGTCCTCTCATTTCAGAGACCTTGGGTTAATGACTTGGGTTGGAGTCTTAGAGTAGGTACTGCAGACATGCATCACCAAAGCTGGCCAGGATCACGGCTTAAATTTACTCTTTCATCTGTCTCAATGTCCCAGATGAGTTGTATCTACATGTAATTGAGGTCTTAAAGTGCAGAGAGATTCATACCTTCTCTACAACCAGAAAATGTACTTAGTAGAACTTTGAAACAAACCACTCTTGAATAGCAACTGTGTTTCATTGAATGTTGTGTCCTTCCAACAAGTGGAGTATATGCCACTAAGGAATGCTGGTGATATCTGTTGAACGAGTAGTCTCGTGTGTCCAGTCTGGCTGTATTTATCTTTATGTTCCTGGGTTTAACTCAGGTCCTAGCAGGTGTTCTGCTCTCAGTGAGTGTGACAGGTGCATACTGCATCCTGTTTGTTCACAATGTGTCCAAGTCTTTATCACAGCTGTCATCATGGTCCGCACAAGCTATGAGCACCAGGAAAGCATATTAAAAGGAGTCATTTACCAACACTCTGTTCCTCACTTTCCTTCCAGTTGGAGAGAGCTATGGGAGAGGATTGCATTGCCAGGATTGTAGCATACAGATCTTTGAGCTGTACTCAGTATCTTGAGATCAAGGGAGGCAGAACAGGTAGGAAAATAAAATGACCAGGATTGTGTGGGGCAGGCAGCCTGTTAGACAGCACTCTTTGGCTAGCTGCTGTGCCATTGACATTGGAAGGGAGCTTGATGCCTCTCCTCAATCAGTGCTGTTTTCTTCCTTCAAAACAAACAAAGACAAAGAAACTTTTAAATGCTTGCTTTGAAAATGGTCTCCATGAACCCACATTAAAAACAAAATGGAACTGGTATCATGTGTTTATAATCCTAGTATGGGGGTGGGGGGTAGGCAGATCCTGGGGCTCTTTGGCCTCCACAACCAAGAATGCACAGATATATACAAACAGAGACAGAGAGAGATGGAGACAGAGAGACAGGGAGAAGAAACAAAGTTTCAAGTGTTTACTTGTTTGCTGCTTTGTCACAGTTAATTAAAGAATGTATCAAGGCATGCCACCTCTATCTAAGGTTCCTTCTCTGAGTATGGTATAAGAAAAAATGGCTTGATTGGGAGTGGATTAAAGTTACAGGGCATAGGTGGCTTTTAGGGGTGATTTTGCCTTTTACAAGCTTTGGATTCTCAACACAATGTTCTGCCTGGAGATTCCCTGTGAACTTTGAAACCACAATGTGGAGGGTGTTGGCACTTAACTGTTTTATATGTTAACCTCAGCCCTGCTTTTGAAATAAACCTTCCCAACAGGAATTCATGGTGTGTATCTTTATGTCACCAATACCTTGCTCCTCCCAAACATTCAAAACTTCTAAGCAATTATGGTAGATGTCATGAAGTTATTTGTCAAATCACACCAAAAATCACTGTATAAAAACACATGCATATGAAGGGCTGGCCAAGGAGACTATCTCACCAGAGCAAGAGTCAGCCTGTGCTCCCCTCCCTGTCTCTCCCCTCCTGGGCTCCAAAGCTGCCTCTTCTTGTGTGAAATGCCAGTGCTCTGTATGGTGTTCCGTTTATAGTGGTTTGAACCTTTTTCTGCCCATGTCTGTCATTGCTGAAGTAACTCACCTCTCTCATATCGACTCTTACCCAGGAGCCGCACAGCAGACTCTTTGATGTAGGTCTTTTCTGCATGGCAGCGAAGACCAAGTGTGGTTTTCATTGCATGCTGCAACCTCACCCTTTGGGTTGTTACCTCCAGGTTAACTAGATCCTCTCCCTGCACTGCCCATGCATGCGACATGCTTTTCCTGGTAGCTCTGAATGTAGCAAGCACTGGACGCATGCATGGAATTAAAGCAGCGAGCATTCCGATACACTGAAGAATTGGGGTATATGATTCCTCTTGGATATTCATGTGGGCCTGCAAATTGTTGATATTCCCCAAGGCCACTCCATGCCATGAGAATTCAAGACTAGAAGCACTGGGAAAGAAATAACCAAGTCTCCTGTTAGGCTGGTGCCCACTGGAAGGCTCATGGCCAGGGACTTAGAATCTAAGGTCCATTTCTAAGTAGCAGCTTACCTGATGGTTGGTTCTGTGCCTTCCCAACTTGGCATGGGTGTGCTCAGAGTGCCCAGGGTCCCACCACTTCTCATGGCTTCCTGAACAATGTTTTCTTTCTTGGTTTGCTTAGATCTGATAAATATATTAACTTAATAAAAACCAACTCGTAAGATAAATTTCCCCAAGAAATACAATTATTTGCCTTGCACGTAGCTTATTGTATCTAGCAATAACACTAATTCAACTTTTAAATATATAAAAGGATAGTATTGTAGAGGTTTTTTATATTCACTGAAGCACATTGACACTACGTTCATTATTGATTAATAACTAGGATTGTTTTCTCTCCCCATTGCAACACATGTTTTACTACAGGGCTGGTGATGACTTTCTTTAAATGCGCTTTTAATTCTTTTTATTGTTGTTATGAAATATCTACCTTGTCTTTCTGTCTTGTATTCTCAGGATGGGCTTTTGTGAAACCTGATTGCTAGGATTTTGCTGGATCTGTGGCTGGTGTTATTTCACATAAGTAGGCTTTTTAAGTAGTAGCCATGCTGGGCTGTGAACTCAGGAAAACAAAAGATCAGATTCATCAGGCTCAGATAATCTCACAGAAAGCCCCCTTGTAGTAGCTTGCCAGTATACTTACACTAAACCTATGCAATATAGCAGTTAGAATAAAACAAACCTGAAGACCTCTTGCCTCCTCGGTCCCCCCTTGAAGTTCAATTTTCTTATAGCTGAGGGCGTGGCAGAGTTAAGGCCCTTCTACCCCCCATTCTATTAGACACACCCTGCTCACCCCACTGAAGTGGGGACTTTGCTTAGAATTTCAAACATGTGTTTTGAATAACCACTAAAGAGGTCCTTTGGGTATATTTTCCTTTCTGAAAGGAGTCTGGATGGAATTAGAGGACAGCCCTGCTCAGGCAGGTGATTCTGACCCAGGAGTAGCAGCACTCATCATTAGGAGAGCTTCTGTCTAGGCCTCCTGGAAAGGAACCAGCTGAGTCTCCTTGAGAGGCTCTTCAGAAAAGAAGTAGTTCCCTTTGTTCCTGGAAACACACAGTGCTTCCTGCTAGAGTGACAGAATAGCTGCAGGGAGACAGAGAGTGGGAATGAGAGGATCCATTCACAGGGCAAAGACTCCAGTCCTGAGAAATCAGACCTGGGGCATCCTCAGACCAGGATCATGCTGCTGTGCTTTCACAGGGATGCAGAAAACAACACCAGAGAGAACGCAAAGGCAGCAGTAACACTGCAAGGAGGAGCAGCAGGAAAAAGCTTGCTGCCTTTAGCTCAGAATACCCCTCTCCAAATTTAGATTCAAAAGCCCAGTGCACACCATCCGTCCAGATTGTGGTAAGAGGTGTCTCTATGGCCTGAAGAGAGAAAATGCATTTTGATAAATAAATGACTTCCGGTGGGAACCAGCAGCAATAGGGAAAGAAGAGCTATGAAGGAAACAAATTCTTCCCAGAGCAAAGACATTGAGTCCACGAAGTTGATAAAAGAACATATACTTGGAAATACACTTGTATGACTATATGGTTTAATAAGGAATTCTCTTGGGTTAAGAGGTCACTTTGATTCTGAAGGTAATTTGTCCCACTGACTCCCCATAGTTTTGTTGGTTTCTACTGCCTAGGTTGCTTTATGACATTCCTAAGAAACTACTCTCCCTTCCTTACAGTCAGCAGATTCGTGACCACTAGTCCGCAACATCTCAGACTGTCCTTTTTGGCTGTGATGCTGCAGGCTCTGTGCAAAACTCCTAAATAGGAATACTTAACAAAACATCCACGCCTCTGCTGTCAGCCAAAGACAGAGCTAGCACATAGCTATTTTATTTCCTTGTGCAATAAAGGTATAATTGTTTTCTATGTTAGATGTCAATAAGACTGGTGCCAGGTCTCTCCCAATGTCTTAGGGAATAAAAATCCCAGTAACAAAACAACCTCCGGATACCACAAACAAAGCTATCGCCAGCCATTAGTGTCAAACAGAATTCATCCCAGGCTGGGTGTATGTGTTACTGGTTATTGCTTTTTAGTCTTCAAAGAAAAGCAACAGATAAAAGATAGTGTTGTTGCCTGTGCCTGCTAAGGCTCTCCAGCACTAAAGGTCTTTGTTGATGTAGAGCACCACGAGTGCACTCCTCTAGTGTAGTCATGGTTGAGAGGCATCAGAATGGGAACCATGCAGGCAGGCAGTCAGTCAGTCAATCAGTCAGTCAGTCAGTCAGTCAGTCAGTTTATTAGTTAGATGAGCTCCCCATCCTAAGTCCTTGCAGGTAAGATCGGAGTGAGGTGACAGTGTCAAATGCATGGTATCAAGGACAGGGGAGAGAAGGTATGTAGCAAACCAGTGAATGACCTCCATGTGTCAAAGTCTAACATGTGGAGAAGGCTCATAAAGAATTGTTTTGATCTCAGCCTATAATAAATGGCTGGAAGTCATAGTTATTTGAAAGCTTACTATGTGACAAAATGCCAGCACAGCTGGTCAGACTTGCCATCCCCGGCTGCTTTTGGTGTGTAGAGGGCTCATGGGTTCTCCTTCCAGAGCTCTCTCCATTTTCTGTACAAGGGTGATACCCAGCTATCTTGAAGCTCTTTTCTTTTTCAGGCTGTTTTCTTCATCAATGGTGAGCCTAGATCATTGCTTATCAGTGTGCAGATGTAGCTGTCTATTGGTTATCACTGCTTAGAGATGACTGTCTACGAACCTCTTAGTGCATGTGTGAGATTTAGTGTCCAGAGGGAAGCCATGGGAGCAGAAAGCACAGTGGTTTGATGAATCCTCTTGTCCTGGTCAAGATACCTCTTGCCCGGGGCATCTGTAAGAGGAGAATGTCCTCAGGGGCCAGCATCATCCTCTAACCCACCCACCACATGCCAGGCTGTGGGTCTGAGTCCCCAGCTCTTCGTCCTGACCTGGGATTTTTTCCTCTGCCTTCTGTTCCTGCTAGCTTCCTTGCTTAAGATATCCCATTTGGCAGATAGATCAAAGGTGGAGTTGGGGTTGGAGAAGAACATATGTCTGTGCTGGAGGGCTTTGGAAATGTATGTGCACGTGTCTTTTTTGTGCCCACTACCCACACCTACATATGGCTCTTGAGCCATGCCCTGGAGGGGGCTCCCCACTTGTATCTGAGCGAAGATGTATTTAGTCCTAATTGAACAATTTCTTTTCTATCTCCCCTCTTCTAGACAAATGAGACTGCTAAAGGGGAGATGGCTAGAGACCATGGAGGGAGAGAAGTGGATGACTTGAAGGGATCCATTGTGACTTCACAGACAATTTAGTAAAAACTGCAGCAGGCAGCTCTTGTTTGGCAAGACTCTGTTTTTTACGTAATGGCTTAACTCTGATTTATTACATAAAAGTTGCTGGCAAATATGAACACTAATTCCACTCTGGTAACAACTGTGATTGAAATAATTGTAATGTGTAGTCAAGCTAGAGAAAATAAGCATTAGTGGGTAGGTTGTCTTAGACATCATTCCAGGATTCCAACAGTGAAGAAATACATTTATGGGAGTCTAGCTAGAAAAGATAGTTTAGGGAGGGTTTTCCTGGTTCATTTCTCTGCCTCTCTTCTGCATGCACATTAAGCCAACAGGACAACTAGAGCCAAAGACCTGAGAGGAAGGGCATCCAGCCTCCGTGAGCCATTCATTAAAGACACATGGATTTCGCTGTTACGAAATCTTGATTATTTAGTATTTATGACACAGTATGGCTGTCGTTCTGGTATTATCATTTCCCCATGTTTCTTCTTTAATTTTATCTCAAATTAATATCTTGAAATATAGAATCTCACCATGTGGCAGTGAGCTCTCCAATCAAGAGCCTATTGCATGTCCTGTTGAGTATTTGAATCACATCTGTGTATTTTACAAGGACTCAGCAATGTAGACATAGTGGGAAAATAGAGCATGAACATTACTAGTACTCTCAGTTTTCCTTCATTTGCACCATTGCCTTTGGGGGCATTTCCATTGGCAGTCGCCACTGTCATCTCCACTGTTACTTACAAGTATTATCGATTGAATAGTCAACTGACTTTCTCCTTACAGAAGCCTTTAAATTTTCTCTCCTACCCCCAGTTTACAGACAAGAAAGTCAAGGCTTGGAGAGGTCATGCTACTTCTATAACACAGGTCATAGGTGGTAGAGCTAGGATTTTAGGATTTTGAGTCATCTGTCCAACTTCAAACCAATTATCCATTGCTGGTGAGGCTGACTGGTAATACCAGTGTTTGGCTTTTAAATGATTCAGGTGCATTTGTGTATAAATGAAGGTAATTATAAACACAGATAAAACACTGCTCTAGTTTGTTACCATTTCAACACGAAGCTTGGGGAGGAAAGGGTTTGTTTCACCTTATAGATTACAGTTATCATGAAGGGAATCCAGGACAGGGGCTCAAACAGGAACCTGGAGGCAAGAACTGAAACAGAGACCATAAAGGAATGCAGCTTACTGGCTTGCTTCCCTTGGCTTGCTTATCACCTTTCTTATATAGTTCATGTCCATCTGCCCAGGGTTGGCACTGCCCATAATGGGCTGGGCTCCCCTACGTCAGTTAGTAATTTGAAAAATCCCTCCATGACATACCCATTGGCCATTCTGATGTAGGCAGATACTTGATTGAGATTCTCTTCCCATATACATCTATGTTTGTATCAAGTTGACAAAAACTACCCAACATAGATACTGAATTCTTTTTTAGAGCGAATTTAAAAGTCTCTATAAGAGAGTAGCAAGGCTCTTAATCACCTGAGTTTTGTGATAACAAGTTATCTGTGTGTTTCATTGAGAAATCCAACATGTAAGGAACTGACATGTTTTGTCTCTTTATCAGCAATCTGTGTCATTTTCTTTGTCTCCTAGAAGAATGCTTTATTCTTAGGACTAATTACAAAGGTAGACACCCTGTGCCATGTAAATGCTCTGAGATCCACTGCAGTCATTGTTGCTCAAAGCTCAAGATTACAGAGCACATAAGGACTCAACAGAGCAACGAGGGTTCACAAATCACCCCTATGTACATCCCTGTTCATCCCAGCACAGACCAGATTATCTATGTGTTTGTTGCTATTGGATCCCATTTTATAATTGAGCAGAGGCATAATTAAAAGCTGTTGTCAGAAAGATGAATAAATTATCGACACAGACCATAGTGAAGGACTTCCCGACAAAGCCATTTAACAAGTGGCCTCAGATCCATACTATAGAGTGACAATGAGTGTTTTCTATTTACATTAAAACAAGTGCATTTTCCTTTAAGAAAAATGCAAAGCAAGTGCAGTGTCTAAGAAAAATGTTTCAAGATTAAATGAGGGGGCTATCTGATATAATTATCATTGGCTTTGATTAAGTATTGTTTACAGCCCATCTGTCAAAGAGAATGGTATAGAAGATGCCTTTCTTAAAGATATTCTTGGATGAAGCCCTAATGTCAGTGGACAGAAGAGACTCGACTCTCTGTGTTAAAAAAGAAATATAAACTATACTACTTATCAAATGTATGCCCCACTCTGATATTAGAGAGGTAACCCTTTTTATTTTAGATATACTTATGTTTACTTTATGTGTCTGGGTATGTTGCCTGAGTGTATGTCTGTGCCCCACATCTGTGCATGAGGTGCTGGCAAAGCCCACAAAAAGGCTTGATCCTCTGGGACTGGAGTTACAGGCAGTTGTTAGCCACCATGTGGGTTCTGAGAACAGAACCCCTGTCTTCTGAGATGGCAGCACATGCTTTTAACTGCTAAGTCATCTCTCTAGCACTGAAAGATAAACTCTTAAGTGTATATAACTCTGGGCAGGTGCTTAAAAGGGGATACTAACGAAAGTAGAAAGATACAAAGGCAGATACAACTAGGACCTGAGATGCTGTTCAGTTAGAAAGTAATGGTCCACTTAGAGATGTAAGCTGTCTCAATGATTAATTAGCATCCTGTCACACACTAGTTCCCTTATTCTTACAAGTTCACAAGATATTTTTTGAGATCCAAAGTTATGTGAATAATATCACTGACTATAGGTTGGGATGCATTGCAAAGACTTCTTTCTCTTTTAAAATTAATATAGTCTGGATAGGCAGGTACATTTTTACCCTCATTAGTACACAGGTAAAGTGATGCACTCATCTTGACCAATATATCCAGACATCACCAAGAAAAAACTTCACATTAATGAGGTCTATACTCTCCAGTGGCTGGAGATGAGTTCCATATAATATGTCTAAATGTTTTCATCTTTTCTTTTACTTTGATTAGATAAAATGACATGCAAAATTTATTAATCCAGCCCATAGTTAGAAAGGAGTATTGAAGAGTTCAAATATTATCAGCTTTTACTACATTCACTTTGCTTTAAAAAAAAAGAAATGTGGGGTCTCATGTAGTCGAAGGAATCCTGTAACTTACTAATTCTCCAAATGACATACAATTCTTGATCTTCTTGTAACCTTTGGGCTTGCAGGCATGAGAGAGGAGAGAGAGAGAGAGAGAGAGAGAGAGAGAGAGAGAGAGAGAGAGAGAGA
>JADRCH010000330.1:117622-204481 GCA_019843965.1 Rhynchomys soricoides
AGAGAGAGAGAGAGAGAGAGAGAGAGAGAGAGAGAGAGAGAGAGAGAACACTAGGACACTATGAACTAGAGTAGTTTTCAGAAAGATAACAGATAACTAGACATTAGGGAGGATTTCGTGGGATGATTAACATCCCCCATGCCCAACTTGACAGAACCATGTTGAGTACAGTTTAGACAGACCAGCTTCTCAAACACATGAAGTCTTACTAGGGCAGTTTGACCTCAGCAGTCCATGAGTACCCCCTTGTTTTTCCATGAGCCTCTTGGGATGCTCTGTTGATACTGGATTCTGTGTCGTCCACATCTTCCTTTCCAAGGACATGACATCCCTTCTGGAAAGGGAGCATGATTTTTCCAGTAAAGTTGTTTGATCCTCCTCCTCACTTAACCCCTCAGTTATGTGAACTTGGGTAGATATTGGAGTCTCTGATTTTCTGTTTGTAAATCAAAAAATTTTAGCAAAATACATATTTTATCTAATCCTTTTATAAGGGTCAAATTCATTAGTGTTGCATAAATGCTGTACATCTGAGTTGAAGAAGACTTGAGTATGAACTGAATGGGGCACTTTCTGATCCTGGAGCTGTATAAATTCGCCTCTGAGAGTCTGGAGAGAGAGCACTGTGATTTGGAGGACCTGGGTTCAATTTCTAGCACCCACGAGGTAGCTCACAACTATCTGTGGTTCTAGTTTCTGGAGAGCTAATCCCATCTTCTGGCCTTTACAGGCAAAGCATGCACATGGTACACAAATATTCATGTAGGCAAAATACCCAGATGCAAAATAAATGTGAACAAAAAAATTTTAAAACGTGTCTTCCAACATCCATTATAAAAAGAAACTCCCAGATGAAAGAAGAGCTGTAAAGATACAAGTTATCTGATGAGTCAAGCTTTTAGGCCTTCAGAAAGCTGTCTGAAGTCTGAACACAGAGACAAGAGCACTTGAAGAGGTCACAGCACAAGCGGAGATTCGGAGTTAGCATTATTCAGGTCTCATTCCTGAAAGAACAAAAGCACCAGCCTAAGGTAAAAAAGACTTTCACCTAAAGCAAGTAGCAAAAATAATTAGATTGAGAACTCTAGACAGATATATGAGGCAGGTTTTGGAGTTTCTTCTCAGCCGGGCTCCGAGTTGATTCTTGAGATAAAAGGGTCCCTTAATGCTCCATGAATGACATCTTTTAATTAGATCCAAATAGCAACATTGCAGAGGTGAGCCGGAGGAGTAGAGTCTGCCATCATTAAGTTTATTGAATGGATTCATGTCTGCAGTGCTTTGAGTCTGACCTCTCATGGTCTGTAATCCTAGTGGGGATTGAGAGGGCCCCATTCAATTTTAAAAAGGACTAGCCTTCAAGAGTGGGGAGAATTTGAATGATAGAAATTATTGCACAAAGTGCTATTTTGTTTCTTGACCAGTCCCTTCTCTATTATATTATCCGGAATGCTTGTTGTTGTGTTCCAAAGCTGCTTGGCATTTCCTAATTGCCCGTAAACTACTGTCCCCTGCACCTACCCCATCCAGGTCTCACCATTTCCCATGTAACCTAGAACTGAGAGTGTACTCAGTGGGTTCTCTATGATTGTTAATTGAACATCCACTGTCAAAGCCTATAAGGTAGTGGTATAATTATGTCCCTGTATGTTTTTAATTCTTTCCCTCTTGTCTATATCAGAAACTGAAAATATCTGTTCAATGCCTTGATCTTAGTAATTAGTTAAGTGGTATGCAGCTGGTTATCTGAGGGCAGGTTCAAACGCTTAATCATCTCTGTTCAGGTTTGAATGGGAGTCTTCTTGAGCAATGATACTCATAGCTAGGGCACAGTTGCTAGAAAATTCTTCAGAAGTAGTAGTTCTCAAAGTGGGGTCCCTGGACAACAACATCAGTGGAATTTGGGAGAAAAGTGAAACCCTATATCCCTAATCCAGAGTAGTAAATCAGAAACTCTGGATCTGAAGCCTAGCAAAGTTCTCCAGGTGTAAGCCAAAGTTTGAGAACCACAGTCTGAGAAAAATATCTTCAGGGAGTTGAACAGTCACCAGCAGGCGGTAGAAAAGCAGAGTTCAGGGATATGAGGGTATGTGCGGATGCTTAGTGCATCTCTCTGGGAGAGGACTCAGGATTCAGAAAGATGGGCATTGGCTGGAGGGCAGGAAAGCCCTTGCCTTGAGTTTTGACAAGTTCCATAGCCAAGGTCAGAAAGTTCTATCTATCAAATCCTCATGATCAAGGGCATTTACAGGAAATATCCTTGTTCAGTAGATGGAGATATCTCCTCCAGAGACAACTATATGCTAAACATGTACTTTTAAGAAGTTCATATTCTAGCCAATGTCCTATATTGTACACTTCCTGTCAGAAGGAACTTTTTTCTGGGGAATCCTTGGAAAGGTCTTCAATGTTAGATTATTGGTCAACACACTAAATGTTCTCAAGGCTTCAGTATCACAGCCAATCTGTATAGATGGTGGGAATTTAAGAATGAAAAGTCTATCGGCTACCAAGTATTACATCCTCAAGTTACCTAGTCACTTGTCAGCCAGGAATGAGTTAGGGTTGGTCCGATTACTCCTATGAGAGTTAGAACTGGGTGACTTTTCTTTCAATTCTCAACCCCATTCCCTACCCCCAGTTGGCTTTGCATGTTCACCTAAAGCCTTTTCTGATGTGGGCCTGCCTCATCAGAATGGCAACCTAAATTTAAGAATGTGACTCAGAGTCATTTTCTTTTGTAGTTTTATATAGAAGCACCATTTCCCCACTGCCATCTGCGGGTGTAGACAAGGAAACTCTGATGCTTCACTCGAGACAGGAGAGGCGCTTCCATTTCAGTTTGCTCCTGCAATGAGTATTAGTCACTAAGAGAAAGTCTCATGGGGAGAAAAATAAATCCTGATAGGCCAACCTTTTGGTTGTTGAGTTATAGATTCTCTTTTTTAAAAGATCAATGAATGCCATGGTTGGGTTCCATTTGGGGAATGAAATAATGAGGCTTTGGCACTTCCACTCTATGGTTTCTGATTGTGTGAGAGCATGAACTATAGGCACTCAAGAGGATTTATCTCAGAAGGGATCCTGATAAATAGCTCTGTTGGCAGTTGAAAAACTATGCAGGGTGTTGTTCCTGGCAATCCCATGGCAAAGAGAAGTTGCTGAAATGGATATAAAATATATCTCCAGAATGCTCTGATCCCACCTGTGTTCTAAGGCTCAGTTCAACTTTTGTCTAAGAATTTCCCACCTCTTACCCCTCATCCCAACCATGTCCATAGCTCAGGGTGTGTTCCTGTTACTTTGTGCCTTAACCGGAGGAGCAGCCATTCAAAACTGCCTCATGACTTCTATTTTACTGTTTGAGTTCAAAGTGTAGAGCTCAGTGAATGGTAAGGAGGTGGTAATTACGTCAGTTCTAAAATTGTAAATGACCAATGGCAAGGTCTATTATATTTTCTGTGAATGGGACTGGGGAGTGTTCAGGTATGGTTTTCAACATGGCACCCTTTCGATTCAAGCCTTTTCATTGTTGCACTTAAACACTGGACAATATGAAAAGGACCAGAACAAAAGATGTGACCAGGAAATCAAGGATCAATGAAGAAGAGTTGCTTACACCTTTTTGAATATCTTATTCCACTTATGTTGAACAAAAATAACCTCAGTGACACTGAACTATCACCTCTCTACTCCAGTCCAGAAAAAAAAAAAGTCTTCCAAGGAAATCCCCAAATGACCCCACAAACTCATGGAATGAATAGGACCTAGAGAAGTCATGAGATCCCTCAGAGGCCACCAATGTCTCCCTCAGTGACTATTGGGAAGGCAATACTGACCTTAGTCAAGCAATCATAGATTTTCCTTGATGAATTTGGGACCCAAGGCTTTCCTTTGGTTCCCTATGTACAACAAAATAGTGAATATATACTTTTAGTGTAGACGCCAACTTCCTGCTAGCACAATCCAGCACATGAATGCAACACTTATGTGCAGATCTCTCACATATTCACTCACTTACTCCCTTACACGCACATGTGCTTACACACACACACACACACACACACACACACACACCACTTGATTTTCAGCATACTGTCCTCTCAAGGTCCTTGAGTTCTGTGGTAGCTCTAACCCTGTCAACCTTCATACATATCTTAGGAATATACTATATCCTTGTTATTTATAATACCCCACTATAGCTTAAGAATTGCAGACCTGTCCGTTATTGACTACAGGCCCTTGTTTTTACTTAAATGCATGCTTGTGGTCGGGGTGGGGGTCGGGGGGTGTTCAAGCTAAGTACAGGGGTAGGCTGTTTTTTGTTCCTGCTTTCTTTCAGCACTAGACTAACCAGATTCCATTATGTCTCTCCCCTCATGTTCCTGCCTGAGTGAGAACTCGGCAGTTGTCATTTCCTTTGTAAAAAGAACTGTGTTCTGTTGCTTTTGTTCAGTGTGCTTACTTTGTAAATGCAAGAATAGGTTACTCTTCCTTTGTGTGTGGAGGATTAACACATATCTGTGGTTTGGGACATGACAAAGGGCATGTTTGATTTGTAATCCCAGTGAAGAATGGAGAAAGCCAGTGCATGTCACGTGACTGGAGGTTCCCATAGACTGGCCTACTGTGCCTCTGAGTAGGCCCTGCATTCCCAGACTGCACTGATTCCTGCCTGTTGAATAGCCAAGCATTACTCTTACTAAAGTACAACTATACTAACTGGTATCCAATTGCAATGAATTCTAAAGTGGCCTCGCTGCTCTGCAATCCCGCCTGATGCACCTCCCCAGCTCCCTCTCTCCTAGGGGGAGAGGTCCATGTTGCTTCCCATCTGAAGAAGGATTTGGGGACCTCTCCATACTCCCTCCCTTCTGCTGACTACGCTGTCTTCTATTTCTGGCCTGGGTGCTTCTGTTTGCTTACAGACAGCAGTATATTGGAATTTCTTTTATAGCTTGGAGGTGTCCGTAAGGCTTTACTGCTTCCCACCTCGCCCAAACTTTGGGACTCCTCACATACTGATTCTCTGATCAGTCTGCGGTGGGAAATCTCATGGAAGCTACATACCAGTTTGTACAGTAGTACTCTTTGGAACTGCCTACTCTTGAACAAAGAAGAGTGCTAGGGGTGCGCATTTGGCTGCTTGGCACACACATGAAGCCCATTAGCCTGCATGCCAACTACAAAAACAAACAAAATTAACCCTTAGAGTACTGCTTCCATACATTAATTTGTGGTCTTGAATCTTACTGTTGAACATTGCTTTCTTCCCCAGTGCAGAGTACCACACAGGAAGTCCATGCTTAGTCTAGCCAGAATAGTAACCAGGATCCTCTCCTCCAAGGCTTTCTTGAGATGTTCCTGGGTCCTTTATGAATATACTAACAGCTGTTCCAGATGTGGCTGCTGGAAAAAGGGCTCTACTTCTAATGAGCTGGAAGGCATAGGATCTGATATTTTAGCCTTGGTTTGAGTCCTTTTAATTGAAGATATCAGTTCTTTAAGGGTTAATATAAAATCAAGAAATTTGGTAATCCTTCCTGCTTGTCCTTTCTCCAAGGTGTCTGCATGATCCTCTTTAGAATCTTAGATCAACTCCTGAATGATGATGAAAAACAGTATATAAAATTATCACCAACTCCCAAAGCAAAGAACAAAACACTGAATGGTTGAATGGAGAGCCCTTTGGCGATGCTTGCTTGATGGTCACAAGGGGTAGAAAGACCAAATGTTGTATTCAGCGAACATTCATTTTGTCCTCTACCCCACACACTGTTTCTTGGCATTGTGGAAGCTGTGAGGATATTTTCTTTGTCTTTTATTTACCTCTTGCTTTTTCTTCTTCCTGTCTAATAGCCCAATAGAATCCTGCCAGAATTTCTACAAAGATTTCACATTACAGATCGACATGGCTTTCAACGTGTTCTTCCTTCTCTACTTTGGCTTGCGGGTAAGTTTGGCAGCATCTCCCAGTATACCACAGTGGGGCATGAGAATCCGAAACTGAAGGATAACCCTCCGCCCATGACTGCTTTCCTAGACAAGGTGAAGGCTGAGGTCTCCATGGTGGACAACTCACCTGCATTCTGGTGTTGGATTTGTGGACAAGCTCTTTGCTTAGCTGAGAGCTTTCTGAAAAACAGATTTATATTGGCTCAAGGAAGGGTTTGAAGCAATGGTACACTGACACATTGCTTCTCAGTCCTCTATTCAAACATGAATATGTTTTTTATATTACAAAGTACATTGAAAAAAAAACCTAATGTTAAAATGTATATTTAGCAGTGTTGAGACAGCAGTTATCATGGTCAACCAGGAGTGAAGGCTGGTGGGATTAGGGAGTCTATACCTGATTATGGTTATGGAGATTTTTGTGCAAATTTTGAAGTGCACATGAGTGTGAATGCACATATATGTGCTTTATTGACAGTTAGATTTATATCAGAAAGGCCAAGAAGGTGAGGTTGACTAAAGCCTTCTCCATGAAGCTGTTGGGAACCACAGAAAATCACATTGCCTGATCATTCCCTAAGGCTACTGTGGCATATAGTCACTTCCTAAAAAAGGCTGTGGATTCTCCAAATCAAGCTAGTGATTGATGAACAGGACAGCATGACTAGGAGAAGAGCAGAGTATCACCCTACAGACCCCACAAAAACCCAACGTTTACCATTTGACCAAGGGTCATGTATTAAATGCTGACGACATGCTCCTCATTTTGTCTTTCTGTCTCATTTCCTCTCTCCCCCAACCCCCCCAGTTTATTGCAGCCAACGATAAGCTGTGGTTCTGGCTGGAAGTGAATTCAGTAGTAGATTTCTTCACGGTCCCTCCCGTGTTTGTGTCTGTGTACTTAAACAGAAGTTGGCTTGGTAAGTCCGTCTCTTTTGCCTTTTCACTGGCTTTTAGGCAGGATGGATTAAAGATAAAGGGTCTAGGAAGGATTCTTGCACTGGTCTGAGCCTATGCATAGACAGTTTTGCGTGTAGCCATGGACAATGCTCTTGGGGTGTCAGAACTGGATGGTGACAGCCTAAAAGGATCTGCTGAGGTAGAGCTTTAGATAGTACAGTTTTATCGTTGTTGAAGTCCCATGGTCATCACTGTCACAGCTGGGACTTCTGCAGTTCACGCTTCTGTCACTTGTCATTCAGGAATTGAGAGTCAGGACTGGTTAAAGAAGCCCATGGGAATGAGACCAACCTTCCGAGTGGCAGGTTCTGGTGCCCCAGAAGACTCGCCTGCCACAGTTGGGCTTTGTCTCTTGGCGGGGTTTATTTATAGTTACAATTTCTGGGATGAGAAGTACAAGATGAAACATCTCAAGTCACTCTGGAATCACGGGCTACTCCACTCCCTAGCTGAGAGAATGGCTTAGTGCTTGGTGCTTGACTTAGCAGGTTACTTCCTGAATCAAGACCAGCACAGTAAAACAATTAGTCATGAAAACCAACCAGCTCTGAGAAAGATTAAATTAGCAGCTCCAAGTTCCTCTTTGATGCTGTGTCTAAGTTATAATTAACATGGAAATATTTTTGCTTCCATTAGTTAACTGAGGAGTGGAGGACTTACTGAGAATTTCCTCTGTCTTTACTTGTAGGTTTGTAGGTTTGTTTTGTTTTGGTAGTCATGAGGGACAACTTCGTATTTTTCACAAAATAACACATTCATGTTGAAACTGTTGAAAACTTTCAACTACCAACAAAGAAAGCAGCAGTGGGCATTTCTTCTTCTTTTGTCCTCCTTGGGCCACCAACCCCCACCCTGAGATACCCACTGTTAACACACCTTTCTGCAAACGCATCTCATCCCATACATAAAGAAATGGATGTGCACTTATGGCCACACATTAGAGGAGTGCTGATGTTCCCATGAGAAATTGTTTCAAATAACCATATTCCAGTGCAATTTAGCTCTTATAGTAACACGTGGTGGACATCCCTTCAGCACCATAATAAGGTAAATTTTATAGCCATTTGGGTAAAATTCTGTTATCTGGTTGTTGTAGAGTGGACCTAGCCGTAGGTCCTAATGGATTACCTGGATGCTTTGTTTGCTGCTCTGAACAATATTTTCATAGACGCTGTCATCCATGTATTTGTGAAATTCCATTTCTATAGATATTTCCATATTACCAGAAGAGGCATTGCCAAGTAAAAGAGTATGAATAATTTATTTTGTAGGCATTGTTAGATAATGTTCTAAAAATGTTGTGTGAAGATATACTTGCATCCTGCAAAGCCCTGGGTTTGAAAACAACTGTCATATATTTAGAACATAAGCATCTCTAACATATAACATAGAGTGGTCACCTACACACTCTTCGATGCGTGTGTGTAAGTGCACCTGTGTATGTGTGCATACCCTCAGTTAGATGCCACCTATTCCCCAGATTTCTCATTCAAACCATATTCACTTATTGCTGAGTGGAAAAGTTTTCTTCTTGGCTCTGAGATGTGCTTGCTGAGAATGGTTTTCTAGTCAGTATGTCCAGATCATGAGAGCCATATGCACATCAAAGATGTGTCCTGAGTAGGTCCTTGAGCTGGGGCATCCCAGCCTTCGCAGCTGAGCTGGTGACTGGCTTTGTGACCTGGGTCTCTTGATCTCCACTCAGCCCATGAAGGACATAAGCAGAGAGTGCTACCTTATAATTCTGAGAAGGGCTGGAACCTAGAGACCTTAGAAATCAATAAATGATACAGCCTGGTGGGAAGCATCAATGTTGAAACTGAAAATAGAACAAAGGCATATAGAACTATAAAATTAATAACAATAACAGCAACAATAATAATAGTAACAACAACCAAACCACAATAATCAAAAGAACCTGCCCACCTTTGCAGGAGAAAACATTTAATAAGATGCTTTTGCTTCCTAGTAACTGCCTTTGCGTGGGATCTCAAACCTTCCTGCCTATTATGGTAGAGTCATTTCAGCCTATAGCCAGGAGGTTCCTCTGTCTGATTTAATACATAGGTTATCACCCTGGGAAACAACCACTGAACTCATGAGCCACCACAGAAACTAGTGAACATTCTCAGGAATCAGTCCTACGAAGAAAAGAAACGGATCATTAGGGGTGAACATTTTGGGCAATTTTTCCCTTATCCTGGAACGTGGAGGTATACTGCCTTCACTGGCTGGCATTTGGGATAAGATACGAGAAACAGGTCTACTCCAGTGCTACACAAACTTTTGGGAGTGGGGTTGTGGTATGGCTGGCACCGTGGTGATGAAAAACCAGAGTGAACACTGGGGGCCTGGTCTGTTATCTTGTACAATACGCAACTCATACCGTGTTGCCGTTCTTATTCTCAGAACAGGATTGCATTTTAGATGATAAAGCATATATATCACTTGCATATGTCAGCCAACATAACAATGGTGGGTATTCAAATGCTTCAGTAAGTGTCCCACCACTAAACCTCTTAACTACATCAGCTCCATCTTCAGATTGAACCTATCAGCTAGGAATTGTTAATTACTTCATGTTTCCAGACCAGGAACCTGAAACTCAGAGAGGTTGACTCTCTTGTCCAAGTTCACATAGCCTGTCTGGACAATTTACCCAGTCTGACATGATGTCTACACTCTCTTGCTGATCTTGAGATCTTGACCTTAACCTTGGAAGATTGGGAGTTTTGAGGATTGAGTCAGGAAAGGCAGCACCCCCTCCACTGCTTGATGTTGGCATCCCTCCATCCCTACTTACTCATCTTGCAATGCTTTGCTTGGGGAGGGAGGGAGGGAGGGGAGATCTTATTTAAGAGTGCACACTTCTCTATCTCTTCTTTCGCACTCCTCCTTTGCCACCTCCAGCTTCTAGAAATGCCACCAGGATCACAGAAGCACACAGAGCTGGCAGGCATGGCATCTCCCAAGGCACTTCATCAGCTTAAGGATCTTGCAGAGGACCAAGGGCTTCCATGTGATCTCATTTAGCAGAGAGAAATAGATCAGAACCCTGCTCTCTGTTCTGTCACAGCTCAATTAGCTCTTTCTCAGCCACCGGCCCAGGGGTCCCTTTATGCAAGGTCATACTTACCTCTTCCCAGTCCTGCTTTCTTAGTATTACCCCCTGTAAAAGGTCGGCAACAATGGCAGCTTTCTCACTGGGCTCTGGTGTGGTAGTTACATACTAAGGATGTAGTTCAAGCTTTGCTATCAGGGCAGACAGCTATCCCAGTCCTACTCTCTAACTTGCCCTCCATCCTTTAAAGTGCCAAAGGATCATGCAGAGCAGAATGGGACCCACAAAAGGCAGCAGGATGGGAAGGCATCTATGTCTGCAGATGGCAAGGCACTGCTTGTTTTAATTCCCATTTCCACACATGGGCTCATTCCTTTATAAGATCCTTACCCCGACCACTAAAATAAGTGTGCCATGAAATGAGAGGTGGATCTTATTTGAGACATGAACAACATGTTCATCTGTCTGTTCTTTTAGGAACTCTACCCCCAGGAATGGTCAGCTCTGCCTCCTTTGTGTGCATAGATGTTTGTGTGGAGGATCATCTCCTGTGGTTAGGGGAATGGAATAGGAGAAGCTTACTCACTGGCTAGTTGCCTGGTGTGCCTTTTATTATCTTAGTGCTGGAGTTGAAACCCTGGGCCTTGTCTATGCTGGACAAATGCTTCCCTGCTGAGTCACAGTCATAGCCCCGCCTAACCAATTTTTATTGAGCATGTATTATGTGCTTAGCACTGGGTTACGAGTATCACAGACACAGCCTCCCGCTTTGTTAGCTGTGCCATGGTTTTAAACAGATTTTACCCCTACTCTCTAACAGAATGAGGAACATGATTGGGGTCATCATTGATTAGAACTATAAGTGGAAACCTATACCTCTGTCTTATCCATGCTAGGTCCAATATTAGACCCTAACACCCTCAACAAATTTCACTAGAAAACAGAACACTCTAGTATGAAATAGAAGAATGACTTAGTGGCCAGTCACATAGGAACATCATCATCATCATCATCATCATCAACAACAACGTCAAAACAATTGAGGATGTCTACTTAGAAACATATGACTTTTTATTCTCTCTCTCTCTCTCTCTCTCTCTCTCTCTCTCTCTCTCTCTCTGTGTGTGTGTGTGTGTACACATACTTGAAAACAAGAGCAATAAGACAAAATAGAATGAAACAGTTCCCATTTGAGACTGAGGTTCAATCTTATTTTGGAAACAAGATAAACAGACAAGAAATGACAGTAGGTAACATTGCCTACTATATAATTAAGTCCAGAATTGCCAAGTACAGCAGAAAGTCTGGGAGTGGGTGGCAGTGGTCAGAGGAATGAGAACAGCACATGCTCATGTGTGTGTGTGTGTGTGTGTGTGTGTGTGTGTGTGTGTGTGTGTGTTGGGGATATAGAGGATTCTGTGGAACTCTGAGCCCCAGCTGAGGCTAGTAGTGCAGGACAAAGGTAGGAATCGAAGTGGAAGCAAACTCTCTGAGGGGAGAGGACTCCACTGCACAGAGTAGCATGTACCCATGGAAGATTGTATCATTGACAGAAAGTCTCTTTCTTGGGCTCATATTAGCCTCAGTACCCTAAGGGATGGTTGCAATTGTTTACTACTGACGTAGAAAGCCATCACCACAATACTGTGCCTCAAGACAGCCTTTGGGCCTCATCTCATAATTCTTCAGCCTGGAAGTCCAGCTTGGATCCGGCTAGGGTAAGATAAGGGTGTCTTCAAGGGCTGGGAAGGATAGCTCCCTTAGTAAAAATGCCTTCCTCATGAGCATGGGGACCTGAGTTCAATCCCTAGCACCCACATATAAGGCTGGGCATGGTAGAGTGTGGTTATAATTCCAGCCCTGGGGAGGCAGGGTGGATCCCAGGGGCTCAGTGGGCAGCCAGCTTTGCCTGATGGCCAGTCTCAAGCCTGTGAAAAGCTGTTTAAAAAAAAAATATGGCAATAGCAACTGCAGAATGATACCGGATGTTGTTCTCTGTTCTCCAGCCATGGTTATACACATGTGTGCATACTCACACATTTATGCACACACATACACACACACACAGAGGGAGGGAGGTCTGGCTCTCTTCCCGAGGCTCTGTAACACTCCAGGGAAAGAGCCATGTCTCTGCTTTTTCTACTTTCTATAACCTCCATACTCCTCGGCTCATAGCCCCTTTTCCCACCAGATTCAGCAAGGTTGAGTCCAGGTAGGAACTAAAACAGATGCCAAACAAGGAGGAGTGCCGCTTACTGGCGTATTCCTCCTTGCTTATTCAGCCTGCTTTCTCATACAACCCAAGGGTGGCACTACTCACAGGATGGGCATCCTACATCAATCATTAAAAAAAATATATAATGTGTGTGTGTGTGTGTGTGTGTGTGTGTGTGTGTAAAAGTGAATATGCTTACCTATAGGCCAATCTTATGGAGCCATGTTTTTTCTCAACTGAGAAAAAACATCTCTTTCCAAATGATTCTAGCTTTTGTCAACGTAACAAAAATTTTTAAAAAAATATTAAAAATCATTAAAAACTGCAAGTGTCATTATAGATTTGAAATTAAATCACATTAAAACTCAGTTCTTCAGCCCTGTTACCTATGTTTCAAGAACTCAGTAGTCCCTTTAAATAGTGGTTCCTACACTCTAGCTTGTACATATAAAGCATTTCATCATTCTAGAAAGTTCTATCTGCTCACGATGCTGTAGTGTGGATCCATGATGGATAAGCACCACGACTTTTCACCTTTGCATGGAGTATACTTTTACGTTCAAAGGAGCTTAATAAAAGTTTTCATCAAAGTTTTGATTTATAAGAAAGTGAATGAAATAAAAAGGAAAGGAACGGACATGAGCAGTCCTAGGCATGGCAGAGGAGAGAAAGTTTACTATAGATATAGGAGAGCATAGAAGCAGAGACACCTGGAAGACTCCAGAGTAGCCATGACTCTGAGCCCTGTGGGGAGAGGAGGAGGGGAAGGGAGCCTGGAAAGAGGGACTAGATACAGCAGCCAGGAGGCCAAAGGTACAAAAGGGACAGGTAACCAAAATGTCTGGATTACATAGAAAGGGGCTCTGGGGGAAGGGAAGCACAGCCCTTGGGCTGGAGAGCTCAGTGTAGTAGGTGGGGCATGCCAGCTATACTCTGAAACAGGTAGGGACTGAGAGATGCTGGGAGAACCTGGAGGCAAGGGTCTGCTTTGACATGTTAATAAGCATCTCAGCCATTTGCCCCAGGTTTGAAACTTAGCAGTAAATCTATTTTTCTAAAGAATTAAATAGTTCTCTTGGGATCACCAAGAGGGCTCAGTGGGTAGAGATACTTGCCAACCAGCCAGGATTCATGGGTGGAAAGAACAAAATGACTTCCGCAAGTTGTCGTCTTGTCTTTGTACATGGAGGGAGGGCAAGTGTCCATGCACACATAAACACAGACCGACAGACAGACAGACACACACACACAATTTAAAAGTAATATTAAAAATAATAATTTCTAAAGAAAACTTTTCTAGCCAGGTGGTAGTGACACAAGTCTTTCGTACCCGAATGCGGGAGTCAGAGGCAGGGAGATCACTGAGACATCTGAGCCAGCCTAGTCTACAGAGTGAGTTCCAAGATGGCCAGGGCTATGTAAACAAACCCAGTCTTGAAAAGCCAACCAAACAAACATAGAAATAAGACAAAATGACAACAAGGATAAAAACCTTTCCTGAGCAGATGGTTGAGAAGACATTAGGTAAAAATCACTGTTGAGAAGGAATCACTGCCCCCCCCCAAGGCTCAAATTAAGTCAGTACATTTAAGGACTTGACATCCTAAATGTAAATATTATATATTTTAGTATATGTTATAATATATGACATATAATATTTATATAAATATATACATTAATATTAGATAGATAGATGACATATAATATTTATATAAATACATACATTAATATTAGATAGATAGATAGATAGATAGATAGAGACAGAGAGAGAGATAGAGATAGAGATATGAAGCATTGGGCCTGACTCAGAGCCTCAGCTTCTCAGGCTTCCTGCTCTGTTGAAAAATGGCCCTTTAGGTGCAGAAAAGAAAAAAAGAAAGCTCTCTGTTTCCCTCTACAGGATGGCGCTGGAATTTCTGTATTGAGAGTAAGTAATGAACTAGAGAATACTTTAGCTTCAGTTCATAAGAACTTTTTGGAGTTAGTAGAGGAAGGTTTTCCTTGAACTGCCATCATTCTTCGATCTGCCATCTATGACCATAAGACCCCCTGCTCTAGCTCCACCAATATGTCCCAGAACTGGAAGTGCAGTCCCCAGAGCCCCCAAGATCACTTGCACCATCTACCAAGGTGGCCTAAATTCCACTTTTAGTATTTTCAATTTCTAAGCCCAAGCTTTCTAAGTAATCTCCCCCCTTTAGCTTGTAGCTTTATTTAAAAATAAAATAGGGAAGTCAGTCCTCGAAGCTGACATTTGTAATCCCAACAATAGGAGACTTAGTGTAATGACACACACCTTTAATCTCAGCCCTTGGGAGACAGTGGCAGGCAGACCTCTGTGAGTTTGGGGCCAACCTGGTCTACATAGTGAGTTACAGGGCAGCCAGGGCTACATAGTGAGACTCTGCCTCAAAAATTAAAACAAGACAAAAACAAACAAATAAAAGCTCAAAACAAAACCAAAATACAAAATAAAACAACATACAAGAATAATAAATAGGGAAAAAGAGCAGGTATGATTTGGTATTAGTGTGCCTCCTGTCTTTAGGGAAGAAGAAAAAACAAAGAGGAAGAAATGCACAATCCAAAAGAAACGGTACTTCTGTAACCAAAGTAAAGCTGGGTGGGTGTGTTCATGGTGTGCATTTGCGCATGTGTGTTTTTAATTGTGCATATAATTAATTGGGTTAAGCAGTCTGCCAAGCAAGTCTGAAATGCAACATTTCAGGTCCATTTGAGAAAACCAAGCCTTGTAGATGTTAAGTTACTACTTGCTGAGAGTCACAAAGTTAAGTAGCCAAGCCAGGCTCTGAACTCAGGTAACCCACCTCCAAAGTCCAGGCTCCTCTGTGTGATACTACGATGCCGCTCAAATGCTAAACACACCCACCTGTTACAGTAACACACAGAAGGAGTACCATCCAACCAAACCGACTCCGAGATGCAGCCTCCCTGCTCCAGTGACCTGACAAAACCAGAGGGACCTTCTGGCAGAGTGTCCCACATTGTCCCAGTTGAGAAAAAATAAGGAAGAAAAATAGAAAACCTAGTCTGTTTTTTAATCTGAGCTAATTCTATTTCTATGACTAAGCTGGCTTTTCACAGATCCTCCTCTTTGCAGTTGGCCTTATAGAGTAAGAAGGTTCATTTTAAACATCTCCAAATTAATAATGAAAAGTAGTTAACATCATTACTGTCGGTCTGATTTGCAATGGTGTTAGAGATGTGCTCTCTTGTATTCTAAATATTAGTGTTCCCCAAATTCACATGTGGAAGCTTAACCCTAGACCAGCAGCATTTGGAGGAATAGCGTCTAGACAGCAATTAGGTCATGACAGTGGGGCACCCAGCATGGTATTAGAGCCCTCATAACACAAGCTTTTACCAGATACTGCATTGGTACCCTGACCCTAGGATACTTCAGCCTCTAGAATTGCGAGCCACACATCTATGTTGTTATGAATTATCTTGTCAAAGGTATTTTGGTGTAGATGCTTGAAGAGACCAAGACGTAGGGCCACACCATTTCTTTGATTTTGAGAGAGAGAGAGACAGAGAGACAGAGAGAATTCAGTGATACTGTGAACCTTAGGTGTAGCATTGAGACTAAAGTGAGACTAAAGTTGCTAAGTGAGGCAAGATAAATAAGGCCCTTGCTAAGCTCTGTCCCCATGGTTGGACTTTGAATGAAGGCAGCCCCAGCAAAGCAGACTGGTGAAAGTTTGGATGAATTGCAGGAAGCTGATTGCTGTTCTGGTAGCTGCTGTACTGGCTAAATCTGCTCCTGGAGAAATTGCCCCTCTCGAAGAGATTTCCAGTTGTGTCGCCTTGATATTGCTTGTCAGGGATGTGCTTTAAATAAGATGCACTCTATAGGGAGCAGGGATTCTAAATCCTCATTGACTTGCATGGCTGTTTTATGCCAAATTGGACATAACTTCCTAAAATGAATGTCTTCAAGGAATGAATTCAGCAGGAGGCTTTCACAGACGCCAGCATCTCTTCAGATGGTTCCCCTTGACCAGGGTATTATTAGAACAATCTCCTTGGGCAAACTAAATCTCTGAGACTGGACATATTTACCTTTGCAGCATCTAAAAAAATAGCAATAATAAAAGCCTCAATTCTTTTCTGAGATCTAAGCCTGGTGGTTTGACCTGGGCAGCAAATTGGGAACTGAGAACTAAACACTGGTTAGGAGCTCTGGGGCAGGATTGCTCTTATTCAGCGGCTCCCCTGTGTTCATGAGACTTAACCATGGGAAGGTGTGCATGTTGATTTATTCAAATGTACTCATTATGATACAGTTACAGCAATGTGAAGGAAAGCTAATATGCCAGTGCAGAGTGGATTGCAGGACCCTAAAGGCAAATGTTTTCCCCTAGGTTATTAGAACGGAAACTATCCCCAACCTGCCTGCAGACCTGCAGACTTAGGAAGTGAAAACTGTCAACCCAAACCCAAACCTTCAAACCTGGCTTTCCTAAAAGAGCATGAAGGATGTTTTTACTAACTGTCCAGATATTTCTTATGTAGATTCCAAGGACCTTAGCAGGATTTTAGAATTTCCTGTAGAATGTAGACACCTCCTATTGCTGAGGCCAGACTCTATGTGTTTCAGCTTGACTATATCCCAATATAGGCCACCAGAATGGTTTCAGGTTCCCTAAAGAAGTCCAGTGTGCAGCCAGCATCGAGGAATCTCTCGATGCTTTTTAAATGTGAGACACATACCCAACCTTAGGAAAAAGTTGTACACATACACACACACACACACACACACACAAACACACACACACACACACACACCCCTTCTGTAATCTCTTGTCAGACCCTCTAGAGACAAGTAAGAAGGGTTTCTATAGAGCATGGATGAACATGGATGAATATTTTAGGGTACAGTTGCTCAAACTTCAGTGCCTCTCACAACCACCCAAAGATCTGCTTCAACCCCAGATTTAGGAGTCGGTGCATCTGAGGTGGCATGTATGTAAGGGTGGAGGTAGAGGGTTTTCTTACTGGGTCCCAGCGAAGATGGTCTGGGAACTGTGCTTTGAGGTCTGTGGGTCCATCCTACTAGGATGGCAAACTTGAATTCTAGCAGCGCCTGCTATGCCAACTAACAAGATTCTCTTACTTTCAGAAACATTGCTGTTTTAGGCTCCCAGATGTCAGGTTTTACAGAAATCCCCCCCTTCAAGATACTTTGGGGATTGAAACCGAAGCATTCACTATTGAGATATCTCTAGCATATTGTATCCCATGTTATAGCTTCAACTGGAACAGTTAAGCCCTTTTAGAAAGTCTTTTGATTCCTTCTGTACAGTTCCCTTTAAAGGTCTTCCAAGTCCTGGGTTGCAGCAAGAGGGGATCCCTGGCTCTTATTTCTTGCCAAGTTTGGTTGATGCCCTTCCTCCCCAACCTCCTGGTACTGGGTTAGGGCCAGCTCACGGCATGTTGGAGGTTATGGAGGGGAGACTGCTGCTTCCAGACTCACTTCTTTTCCGTTCTCTGGGATCTGACCTGCCTCCTTTGTCAAGGGAGCCCCTTAGGCTGCCAGTCTAGGGAAGAGGGTTTTTCGGGGGGGGGGGGAGGAAGTCCCTCCTTATTCCTAGGAACTCATTTTAATCAGCTTTGTTCTTTCCCCTTCATCTTCCCTGGAGATGCCTAGGTCTGGACATAGAACTGCATGGCAGAGAGCAAACATCTCCTTTCCCTAAGCTGTATTTGTTATTAATTGAGTTCAATATTGAGATAAGTGACTCTTTGATTTCATATCACAATCACAGAGTTCAGCTTCTCTGGGTATAGCAGTGTATCAGCCTGTTTTACAAAGGGTAAAATTAACTTGATATTTCTTAGAACACAGAAAACATATTCCCCAGCCAGACTGGAGGTACAGAAGATGAAAAGTATGCTTTCTTCTCTTCCTCTCTTTCTCTTCCCCCTTCCTACCCTCCATCCCCTGTTCCCCATTCCCCTCCTTCTTCCTCTCCCCTCTTTTTCCTTCCCCTTCACCTCCCCCTCCCTTTCCCTCTCTTCTACCCCCTCCTCTTTCTTCTCTTTTCATTCCGGGCACTGAACCTAGGGTCCTGCTCATGCTTGTTCGGCTATTAAGATAGATCCACAATTCCCTTCTTCCTTTTTATTTTGAGACAGGATGTCACTGAGCTGTCTAGCTGTCTATGAACTCACTAAGCCCAGTCTTTGAACTTGAGATCTTCCCACTTCTGCTCCTAGGGCAGCTGGGATTGCAGCCATGGCCAGACTCGGATGAGCCCTTCTTTCTTGTCAAAATTCCAGTCTTTGTCTCACACTGTCCACAGCCCCCTTTCACCTTTATTATTCGCCTTTCTGTAGCTGTCTTGCCTCGGATTCCAGCTATCTGGTTGCCAGTTACCAGTTACTAAGCTCTGCTCTGCTTGCTCACATACTCCATCTCTGTGACTTCCATAGTCCCCGTTACTCATTGTGCACTTGAACTCAACCAGTCTAGCCCTGGCCTCATTCAAAACTGTCAGTCTTCTTGTTGTAGGTTGTCTTTGATGAAGCTGCATGTCTACGAGAGGTGGACATGTCCTGGACCCACAACCGGCCTACTGCCTTGTGTGGATGTATGTGCGCGTGTATGAATGTGTGTGTGTGTGTGTGTGTGTGTGTGTGTGAGTGTGTGACTGTGTCTGTGTCTGTGAGAGAAGGATAGGAAGGGAGAGAGGAGAGAAGAAATGATAGTGAGTGTGGAGTTGACCCCATCATTTAGAAACCATCCACCTGGTTTAACCAAGTCAGTAGGACCCAGGCTCGATGATTGGGCTCCTTTGCCTGGTTAGCAATTCCCAGAGATTCTGTGTCATAGCCTCCTTGGTGTTAGAATTTGCAAGTGTAAGGCACTGTGCCCAGCTCTTTTTATGTGGGTGCTGGTAATTAAACTCGGGTCTTCATGTTTGTGTGACAAGCACTTTCCACAGTGAGCAGTCTTCCCGGCCCTTCACTGTTTATTTTTGGAAATAAGATTTTATTGGAACACAGCCACACTTGTTCCTTTGCATAGTGTTGGTAATGTGGAGACCTAGGGTCACATAGCATAAAATACCATTTACTTCTTTGCTCTTTACAGAAAGCCTATTGATAGCAGATGTATTATGTCTTCTTTTGTGTTCCTCTACATGCCTGGCATAGTGTTTTGCTGATAATAGCTACAAATCAGTTTTGATGAATGCAGAATGAGCTTTCCTCTGAGGTCATTGGAACTGTAATAGTGATAAAATAAAAAATGTGTTCGGTCTCTGATATTATACTACTGTGTATTATGTGGCAGGTATCAGAATAAGATCCTTATGTGTCTGTCTCATTTAGTGTCCCTACAAGCTGTAATGATAAGTGGGGGACCTGGAGGAGGCCAGCTGTCTCATTCACTAAGACATTGGCACAGCAAGAATGTGAACCGATGAGGTCTTTGTAATCTCAGTGCCTA
The DNA here is from genome assembly GCA_019843965.1 of Rhynchomys soricoides. Lineage (NCBI taxonomy): Eukaryota > Metazoa > Chordata > Mammalia > Rodentia > Muridae > Rhynchomys > Rhynchomys soricoides. Next base: position 137,288 of record JADRCH010000330.1, read on the forward strand.
AATTTTGAATTATTACTTGAAATCTACTGATCAGTCGTTGCCCCCATAAGTGCTGAGAAACAGAAATCTTGAAAAATCCATTTCAATAAGGTATGTCACAGAAATCAAACAAGCATAATAAAGGCTAAGAAATGAATACAGCACGAGATCCCAGAAGGAGGGGCTCAAACCTTGTTTTGGGGGGTGTTTCACTTAACTCACGCTAGTGTAAATCCTCATTTTAAAACCCTGCACAGCTGTACCATTCACACCAGCACCTATTCAGATGTTCAGTCACGTGACAGACTTTAAAGCAGGTACAATTACAGTGGGTTAGCTGCTATACTCAGAGTTTAAGGTGTGAATGCGGTTTCCCTGCTGTGGGAAAGGAATATGTAAACTCAGACTACAAATCCAAATAGTTACAGGGAAAGGGAGATAGCAAGGTGTTGGCACATGATGTGACGGAGCCAGTCTCTCCAGCAAGAGAGAGAAGATACTTCTTAAAATGGTTGTTGGCTGATTTTTCTCAATATCTATTAACTACCTTTCTTTCACCATTTCTTTATCTGTTTTAAAGGCTAGTGTGTGTGTGTGTGTGTGTGTGTGTGTGTGCTTGTTAGTGAGTACCCATGCATGCAGGTGACTGTAGACGCCCTGGAGCTGGAGTTATAAGCAGATATGAGCTGCAAGATGTAGTTGCTGGGAACTGAGTTCTAGTTCTGTATAAGCACAGCACTGGCTCTTAACCCCTGAGCCATTTCTTCAGTCCCCATCTGAGCCCTTCCTTTTTTTTTCCCCCCTCCTTGTCAGTTATCCTAGAGACTTACCTTTGCAAACTGGGTAGGCTGATGCTCAAGATAGGTAACATCTCAATGTCCTGTGTATAGGACTTGTCTTCCTTCTTACCATATCAGTTGCTCAGAATCTATTATAAAACCTGTAATCTGGTATCTGCTGGCAGTGCCAACCACCTCACATCAGATCACCTCACATATAACTAAACCAACACAAATTCTTACTATGGTGAGTGAACATTTTCGCTGAATTTGGAGACAGGTTCAAACACTCCCTCCCCCCCACCCCCCCAAATGTTCCGAGCAAAGGACTCATTGTCTACGGACCTCTTATTCCCGGTTTAACAAAATAGCTTTGTGTTTATTTTGTCTAATTGTAGTCTTCCTTATACAAGGACTGGCAATTCTCATCTGGCAGGAAGAACCAAAGCTTGGCTCCACTAGCCTCCTAGAGGTCTTGTGGAAGACACAGGAGGCATTAGATCTGCCCAGGGGGAGCCCCTCTTCCTGCAGCCCAGGCTGTTGCCAGTCCCTCACTTCAGCTCTGTTACATGGGCCACACCACCGTATCTGTTAAGCCATTCTGCCATCTAGTGAGGGAAAGCAGGAATGTCGTCCTCAGAAGTCTGTGTCCTTTCAATCCTGACTGATGAACCTCAGATGAAAATTTAACTTTTACAGGGCAATTCAGCAGAGTCCCCAGCCTACAAGAAGAATCACCCCCCCAAAAAAGAGAAAAGAGAAAAAGACAGAAGGCATGTACGTAGCTGGAGTTCTGAAAGTTGGCCCTTGTGCTCATGCTGTGAGCACAGACTGGCACCCCACCCACCCACCCCCATCTCTGTCTAAGTTGACACCCAGGGCAGGGCAAGGGCAAGCATTCTAGACTGATTCCAGATTAAAGATCACACTCAGTTTTACTACAATAGAATACTCGTGTCTAGGTTTGTTTAGGTTTAAGTCTTCCTTCTGTCTCTTGACAGAGACAGTTTTGAGTCTGAAAGAAACACTGTGGTGAACTGCCGCTGCTTCTCGTGAGTCAAGTTATCAGTTCCAAAATCCTAAAGGCCAGGGAGCAGCTTCTCAATGGGTGGCTGTTTCTCAAACCCACACAGAAATGGGAACTTGGAAAACAACAACAAAAGCCCTGAGTCTAGTCACAGAATTTCCACCCCAGTCCAGCAGAACAGATCTTATGAGCCAGAACGTGAGTACTAGGATGAAGCTGTATTTTCGTAGGTGTTGTTATTTCAGGCATTCTTGCTGGGAGGTGTGTTAGTGTGGTATTGTTACTGAGTACCATTTGGCGAGATCCCAAAGGTCTATTTTGTATAAGATAATGGTACTTTTCATAGATAAGCTAATGGCTGCATAATACAAGGCAAAAAAAAAAAAAAAAAAAAAAAAAAAAAAAAAAAAAAGCTGTGAATATTCTTACCCAGAGCTGTTGCTGTTCCTATCAACTTGGTTATAGGAGAAAGAAAACCTCTTTCTGATGCTTTGTTCAATCCCTCTCTCATTCTCTCATACACACAAACATACATACACATATGCACACACGCACACCCACATGCACCCACACATTCACACATACACATGTAGATGCCAGAGACCCTGGGACCTTGGGTTCCGTCTAGTTTTCTTTGAAATGGTCTCTTATGAAATGACCCATAACTCAGTAGGCGGAAGTGATTTGGGTATCTATCCATCTCCTGACCCCTCCTCCCCCAACACCCAGCTTTTAAAAAAAAAAACTTATTTTATGTATATGAGTACACTGTGGCTACCTTCAGACACACCAGAAGAGAGCATCAGATCCCATTACAAATGGTTGTAAGCTACCATGTGGTTGCTGGGAATTGAACTCAGGACCACTGGAAGAACAGTCAGTACTCTTAACCACTGAGTCATTTCTCCAGCCTAGCAGCCAGCTTTTTAAAAGAATGTTCTGGAGATTTAACCTGTGTCTCTCTGCTTGCAAGTCAAGCTCTTTCCCCACTGAGCCAACTCCTAAGCCTGACTATTACTCACTCCTGGTGCCTGACCCCTGTATTTCTATTGGTTTCTTTCTACCTACCTGACACAAAGTGGGGGAAAAGAATGTATTTAAGATGAAAAAAGAAATGGCAGCAAAACTGGTCAGAGCTGTAATCCAAGAAGAACCTTCTAGATCCGTTGCTGTTATGTGGAAAGCTCATGGCTTTCCAGGGAAACATATGGAGTAGTTGGCTTCCTTATTCCAGGACTAGCGGGAATCTCGATGTAGGTATGGTTGTTTGGGGAGCATAGTGGGGATGGCTATAAAACCAAGAGCATGCCAGAATAAGAAAAACAAATGCCATGTGTGTGCAAATATACTTCAGTGAGACCACTTTCCTAAGGTCTAGATAGCAAATGAAAACAAGTGTTTCCAGAAAGACATGGGTGAGGAAGAATTCCCAAAAGCAGACTTTAGGTAGGGGTTCCTTATAGTCCAGAATACGTTTGTGAATGTATTTTAAAGTAGCCACGTCTGTTGAAATAGCAACTCAGAAGTATTATTGGAAGGGAAGTCTTCAAGGTGTTTGGCTCTAATAGGCTGATTACAGAAGTCAGTGATATCTCTTCCCTACTGCTGGGTGTTCAGCCTCACCACCATTCGTGCCAAAGACCTTGAGCAACCTTGGATAAAATCACAAGGTTCATGCTTTGTCCATTGTCAGCCCCGATCTGTGGGATGTATTGACATGGCTGCCTTGCCTTGAGCAGGGTCTTCTGTGTTTTAGTCTCCCAGCTGGGTGGTGCACTTGGACCTCTAGAAGGTACTAAGCAAGAGACATTGAGCGAGCAAGGAGTGGTAAAATAGAGTGCCCGTCTTCTACAGGAGAGAGATCAGCAAAAGTTTCCTATAACTTCCCAGTAGTAAATATCTTCAACTCTGAAGATTATCCAGTTTCCATTACCACTATTCAACCTTTCACCATGGCCTGGAATCCACTCCATACACTATGGACTGAATAAGCAATGTGAAATTATATAATCATGAATGGCACAGTGACAACTTTTTAAAAAATGTATTTAAAAAATGACATTTAAGTTGGAATTTTGTATAACTCCAAGGCTTAGAACTCATCCTTCTGATTTTTAAAAACTATTTACAGATGTGAAGAAACACACTCTTCGCTTTCATGCTGTGCACTAGCTGGAGATGGTCTAGTTGAGCTCACGTGGCAGAGTTTACTTGCCCTTCTGTAGAGGATTGTATACATGGTTAGGGTAGAGACCATATGAAGCTTTAATTAACTCATTCATTCACCAAGGCTTTATTGAGTACTTGCTGTATACCACACTCTGTCCTAGGCACTGGATGTACCAACAGACTTCTGATTAGTCACCAGGCTGAGGAGCAGATCCTTACCTTTCACAGCTCAGGACTCAAAAGGATGAGTCACGACACTGTAGTAAAGAAGAACCCCTCAGTCTAATGAATGTGCATGAAGCACTTTAAAGAATTGGGCATTTCTACCCAGCACCTGCCATATGTCACCAGCGTCTCTCAGGCATTCCTTATTTACGGACAGAAAACCGGTGGAGATGGGGTGATTTCCCCATGACCTCTAATTCAGTTTGATGCCAAACAATTTGCTGCTGGTTCTAGCACATCATATGCCCACTCAAGAGTTCTAGTGGGTTTTCAAATATCTCTCCTTGAAGATCGGGAAGACTTAGGAGCAAATCTCTTTTCCCTCATTTGGCCCCATTCTTCCCATTCTCCACCTTGATCAAAACCATTGATGAGAACAAATCCTCTCTCTGGATTGTACTCAGAAAACAGTGGATTTTTTTTTTTTTTGGTCTTGTCTATTTCATTTCCTGGGGGAAAAAAGCCTAGGAAACTATTAAATACAACAGAAGCAAGTAAGATTGGAGCCTTGAAAAATTTCACATCACATTTTTCCTGCTTTTCTGCTTTGGGCCTGCCTTAATTCAATAATCTATGCAGCTTGAGCTCCAGCTAGCAATGTCTTCCTCTGCCACCAACAATTTTGCAATCCTCCCAAATCCTTTAGGGGATTCCAAGGCAAATGGCCTTAAACAGGAACTTAATTGTCTGAGAGATTTTATTTGCTTATTAGAACAGTTTGGTCCATGGCGTTATCTGTATGGGGAATAATTCCCTTAGCTGCATCGGTTTTATAGTTTCTAGCTCACTGGCTTGCAGTTTTCCTGACATGAAAGGATGCCTGGCATGGAGCCACCCAGAGTGACAATTTTGGGTGCATCACAGTGCAAAGTAATAACAACGTGAACAGCACCAGTGTCTCTAGAGAGCTCGGAAAGAAGGCAAAGGGAGAAAAGGGCAGGATTTAGAGATGTAATTTGGGATTAATAAATGATTCATCCAAAAGATCAGTATTGATCACAGCTCTGTGGTTGTGTGTACTGTGAGATTGTAAGACACAGTTCAGCCAGGAATAGCCTGATCTAGTTATGGATATGGGAAATCAAAGTAGCATGTCTACAATGGGAATTTAACGTCTGGTGAGTAAACATAACAGAGAAATGATAAAGTATTCAATAGCAACACTGAAACCCAGACATGAGAAGATGTGCATTTAAATGCAGACATATGTTTGCTTTGGCTATAAGCCATATGTTGGTTGTGTGATACATAAAGATATCTATGAGTGCACATAGTAGAGTCCAGGTTGGTAGAATAGTAACTGGAGGTTCGAATCATGTTCTTGGCTTTGTCTCAGATCATTAAGTGATTGGCACAATGAGAAAGTCAATATTAAACCAACCATCTATGAGACTCCAAATGAAGAAATCTTACCTGGCTTGCTCACCATGCTCTGAATGAATAAATACAGACATCAGTAAAACAGGTGTTATTTGTTTTCTTAGCCCAGACTCTTTCTTTAAAGACCATCATGCAAACATGGGTCATGAAGTAGGAAGACTGTTTCCCTCAAGTTAGGAATGGAGTGATGATGGAGGATATGACCAGATAAAGGGCCAAATAATGGGGAAAGGTTCTCAGGCTACCTAGAGGTTCCAGTTAGTAGCTTAATCTAGAGATTTGTGTGTAAGTGTGGGCCGGTAGTTGATAGAGCTGTAGTGTTTCTGCAAAGATTTGTACCTGATCATATTCAGTGGATGAAAGTGTCATATGGAGAATGCACAATACTGAAAACTAGACTCATAAGTCAAGAGCCTGGGGGTCAGCTCCCTGTGTGTATTTCCTGGCAAGAGTGAATACAGTCCTAAATTATGGGCTGTTGAGTCTCCTGCTTGGATCTCTTCAATTGTTAATTGGAAAGAAGGCTTGGTGCCAAGCTGGAGTGGCCTTGATGACCAATAGAAATCAGGGATCATTAGGACTGCTTGAGTTTACTTAGGAGCATTTACAAAGCACAAAACATCCACACAGACATTTTATCTAGAAAACATTCTGGGAAAGCCATTATAGTGTGATTGGCATTTTGAATCGAGTTTCATTGTTCCCCTTGATTTGGCAGATATGGATGAGGATGTTTTAAGAGGTGATTAGCCCAGGAAATTATACAACTAGTAAATAGTACTACCAGGTCTATCATTGGAGGCCTGAAAAACTGGTGACCTTCTTAGATGGCATAATAGCTAGAGGATCACTCTGCTGTGCCAGTAAGGACCAAGCATATCTTTTAGTGCTTCTAGTGGAATGAGTTATTATCTGGTGCTGCAGGAATCATGTATTTTAAGTTGAGAAAGTGTTGATATACCTGTGGATGTGGGGACTTCTGGAAGAGGTAGGGATGAATTGAGCCTTAAAGCATGGGTAGAGAAATGGAAGAGAAAGGGAGGGCACAGCAAGGTAAGAGAAAAATTATCCGTGGGAGAAGAGTCTTGCTTGGGGCTATGTAGGAGATCCAGTGAGAATGCAATCTAGATTATTTTTGTGTACCTATGGAGGGACTGGTTGAAAGAACCTCAGTGTTACATCTAGGAGCAGGAGTGTATGAGTCTGGGCAGACTGGTCTGTGAAAATCACTGGGGAAAATGGAGAAAAGCCTTCCCTGAGACAGTGTTACATCCCTCACTTGAAATCCCTCCTGTAGATATAAAGTAGGTGGAACTCTCCTACCTGTCCGCCCACCCAATACTGCATTGCATGTCATCTTTGTCTGCTCAATAGGCACTTATCACATCCCTACTATATCTCCAGTACTGCGGTAAGTCTCAGATAATGACTAATAGGAAATCCCTACTCATGTTTAGTGAATGTATACAGGAATGAAAGAGCAAAAGAGGAGAGATCTGAGTTACCGTCTTCATTCACAGGAAAGAACAATTACATTACGGTTTCAGAGAATGGCAGGGCAGGGCTAGAGAGCAAGGACAAAAGAGACAGCCAGGGTCCCAAGGAAAGGAGAGACAAAGAAAGGCAGTGTTTGGCTGGGTAGACTCCTAGATTCTAGGACTTTGTTTGCTAGAGAAGAGGAGAACACGCAGATAGAACCAAAGATTAATGAGTTCCAGAGAACCAAAAGACATAAAAAATGATGAAAAAAAAAAAAACAAACAAGAAAATAGGTACAACATAGGATGAGGGGAAGCAGAAGGCACAGGAGAATGTTTCCATGTCAGAGAGAAGAGGACCATCTGGTCCAAGGTCATCTCTACATCTCCTTAGGCAAGCCCTGGGCAGGAATGATGCAGCTCTGGGAAGCTTTCCAACTCCAAGGCCAACTCAAAGCCCATCCTTCTCAGAAGAAGGCTGAGGATGCATCTATCTAAAACTAGATGCCCAGTTATCTAAAAAAGAAAGAGAAATAGCCACAATATGCTGCAGAAGGAAAGAGCTGATGCCATTCAGAACTGTCATTTTGCTAAAACAGAAGCCAGAAATGAACTATCCTTTAATAACTGTCTTGGGATTTTATTCTGGGGGCTTAGGAAAGGGGGGGAAAAGTGTATGAGAGCACCTTCAGACCGTGGATGGTTTATGGTAGAGTTTGAAATTGCTGGTAAAATTATGACCTTGTAATTCACAGCTGTGTCATATATTCCAGCCCAAAGTATAATTTATGTACCCAGCCAGGTCCTTTGAAAATGAACAAGGGGAAGTCTCACATAACACACAGTTTATAAAGTAGTGCTGTTTTTTAAGGTAAAATATCCTTGGCTTAAACATGTGTTGTTTAATGGGGTTTACTGTTGGTCCAGGGTCAGGACTGAAGTTCCTGTAGAACAGGAAGGGGTTTTAAGGAACACTCATGACCATCTTTGCTGGCGGGGCTGCTGTTCTCAAAGTACTCAAGACGCTCTCTTTCCCTGTCTGTATCACCCCAAAAGAAGTATCACTATAAAAATCTTCTTGATACAAAACCTGGGCAACTACATAAGCTTGGACTTAGCACAGACTTTAACCTGACTAACACAAAACAACTGTTATATGCTACAAGTGGCTCAAGCCAAGCTCCTTGTATCAGTTTGACATTGACCCCAGTTTCAGAGCTGGAGAGGAAAGCAACTAGGAGCCAGCTAGGACTGACTGCTGGAGACAGAATGCTAGGAGCGTCTCATCTCCCAGAGAAGGTGGAAAGGACGGGAGAAGAGTCTTCTGCCCTGCAGTTACAAGAAAGAAGCCCTGTGTCTGAGGCTCAGAACCTCCTTGAGGGCCAGGCTATAGTGCCATCTCTCTGGGGTGATCTTTGACAGCAAAGCAGGGACTCTGCAACCTGTCATCTTCATCTGTAATAAAGACAAGCTTCTAGTCTTTGCTACTTAAGGGGATCATTGTTAGGATCAAAGGAGAGTTTTTATCCCTGACCTAGAGACCAGAGTCACCTCTTTCTCTTCCTGTTTCTTCCCCCCCGCCCCCACTACCCTGTTACCTGTACCTTAATAAAACTTAAGGACAATGACCTCCTTTGACCTCAGGCCATTCTGTCCTATCTCCTTTCTGTCTTTGCAGTCATTCTCCACTGATTCTTTCTTTCGCAAACCTGTGCCCATTCCAGTCTTCACCACCACCCATGCCATGGCAATGCCATGTGGTTTTCTAGATCTGATTCTCCATTCTTTCTGCTTTCTCCTTGCCTGTCCCTGCCCTCTGAGTGCTAGAAGTGATGATAAGAACTGCAGTTGGAGCAGAGAAGGGGAGAGGTGCTTGTGATGCAATGACCAGGGCTCCAGCCATTTTGGAACAGGCCCCAGGGTACTGTTCCCATCAAAGGCAGTGGAGCTTGGAGGTACTGCAGCCTTGTGCTTGGGAGTTCCTAGGTGTTCACTGAGCTGTGAACCTTAGCTTCCCTCAAGGGAAGGACAAGGGGTCAAGCGTTTTGCTTGATTCATAAAAGTGGGTCCAGCTCCACTTAGCCCAAGTTAAGGGAGCTCTCATTTTGTTCCACGTCTTTTATTTTATAGGGTTAAATAAGCCTGGGCCTCTTCAATAAGTATTTTCAAAATACTATTTTGTACATTTCTTTTTAAAAAAAAAAAAAAAGGAAAGAAATGGAAGAGGTTACAACAAACAATATAAAAAAATGATTCCATCACTTGAAGGTCATTGTATATATGGAAAGAGAAAGAAGCTAAATAAACTATGTCCCATTCCTGTAATCCTGGCACTTATTGGTTGGAGGCAGGCAGATTGGGCTTAGAAGTCCAACCTTGACCTATGAAACCCTATCTCAGGCTAAAAAGTTAAACAAGCCAAAAGTTGTAATAAAAGATCTTATAGTATATTGTAGTATACCTGGTTTTTTGAAGTAAAAATGTCAAATTTACATTTTCTTGAGCATAGAAAAAAATAGAGAAATAGAAATTGCTACTTTTCATCCTTAAGATATTGCTAGTATGGGTATAGGAAAGCCCTTCCGAAAAACAATATAGCAGAGTCGTGTTTTTCTTTAACTGTAGTGTTGGCTGTGCTGTGGTGTAGGTGGTCTTTTGGCTGAGAATGAAGAGAATATAGCTGTATTTGCCTTTCCTTTAGCTCCTGTCCCTTATTTACTAGTCATACTATCTTCTTTACTTTGGTCAGGGCCCTATAACCTTCCCTTCAGGTTCTGTAATTTCCAATTTTATTTGGTCTTAGCAAAGTGTTTTTAGGTATCCAGCATTCAAGTGAGGTGTATTTTCTACAGCATCTTCTACTGATTCCATTTAGTTCCTTATGGTAAAGAAGGTCCCTGAGGACTGAGGTGCTTGTCTTGAAGTTCAGAGTCATGAAGGATGAAGTTTCTGGAGCAGGATGAGAGAGGTAGCCTGAGCAGTAAATGAACATGCTTAGAACAGGGCAAGGGTCAGCCAATAGCCGCTGGAGCTAGACCATGTAGCCTGAAACTCCTTTTTCATCCCCTGAAGTCCAGGTAACTATAAGAAATATGTCCCCTCTTTCTCTGCTCCTCCTACAAGATTCTCTAAACCACTGTGGTGGTTTGAATATGTTTGGTTCATGGAGTGGCACTATTAAGAGGTGTGGCCTTGTTGGAGTAGGTGTGGCATTGTCGGAGGAAGTATGTCACCGTGGAGGTGAGCAATGAGACCCTCTTTCTAGGCATGTGGGAGGCAGTTTGCTCCTGGCTTCCTTTGGATGAAGATGTAGAACTCTCACCTCCTCCAGTGCCATGCCTGCCTGGATGCTGCAGTATTTCCTACCTTGAAGATAATGAACTGAACTTTTGAACCTGTAAGCCAGCCCCAATTAAATGTTGTCCTTATAAGAGTTGTCTTGGTCATGGTGTCTGTTCACAGCAGTAAAACCCTAAGACAACCACCTTTCCTAAGTTGTTGTGGGAATAAAAGCAACTATAAAAAATAGACTGAAGAAGGCTTCAACCTCGGAGTGGGTGCTTATTCTTCATTTATGTCCTGGGCTTTGCATGGTGGGTATCGGCTCTTTGTGTAGTCACTGAATGCTGCCTTTGGGCCTTCTACGGGTCATGGTCTCTAGACTCCTCAAGCAAGAACAGGATGGAGGTGATCAGTGACTGAGTAGCACCCTGGGCTCTGGCCTCTGCAATGGGAAAAACACACATATGTACATGTTAGTCATGTGCAGAAACTGACTGCTGCAGTTCCCTGGGAGCATGTTGCTTTAGTTACTCATAATGACACTTGTTTACAAACAAATTCTTTATTGCTACTTACCCATCTCTCCTTTCACTTCCCCATTCCCTTCCTGGTGCCCCCTGAGATCAACTGCCCCCCAAACCATTCATAATTAGATCCATGTCTCAGATTCTTCTTGGGGCCAAACTGCAACATCCCACTTTCTAAAACAACAACTCTATATACTCACATTCTCTCACATACACAAAGGGGAAGAGAGAGATTCCAGAAGGTTCTGTAGGTCTCTGTATATAGATGGTAGAACCAAGATTTTAATGTAATCAACACACCAATCCAGTACATGTTACATGGCTTTTGTTATCTCTGGTGATAAAATGACAAGGTGTAGGAGATGGCCTTGAACCCCCATACCTTTTGCAATATACAGAAATAAACAGATCCAGACCTGCCTACACCGTCTTCGTCCTTAGTCCCTCAGCAATCACTCAGTTCCACATACTCTCTGTTGATGGTGATGGGTATTGACTCCTTTTAAGATGGGAACTCCCTTTCTGGATCTGGCTTGTACTGACTTCCATATGAGGAGCTGTGATATTCAGCTCCTCTGTGACCCCAAGGAAGCAACTCAGCAGATTGATTTTGAACCAGATTTCAGGTTCATGAAACATCTAGGAGAAAATGGCAAGATTTTCCAATTTGGTGATTTTATTGCCTGAAATAATAATAATATAAAAAAACTCTCTTAATTAGCAAGTACAATTAGCATTTATAAAAAATAATCCATCCACAAGGTGAATGCACTGAGATTTAACATCTTGTTCCTGATGCTGTGGTGCTGGGGTAAGTGGGATCATTCAGGAATTAGGAATTCTAATGAGCCAAGTGCTTCAGCCTTCAAGTGCATCTGGCCCAGCTGGGAGGGCAGAATCTGCAGCAGCCAGGAGCAAGTTCACAGGACTGATTCCAGAGAAGGCCCTTGTTTGTTCCCAGTTGCAAAGGAGCCATAGAAACTGCAGGTTTATGGGGGTGTTTTTAATTTTTTTTTTTTTATAACTTGGCTATGTTTAGTACTAATATGTCTTTGTGGGTCATATGACCTTCTGAAGCATGGAGCTGCATGAGTGGAGAAATTTGATCTTGTGTTAGCTTTTCATTACTTTGACAAAACACCTAACATAAGCGACTTCAAGAGCAAAAGGTTTATTTGGTTCATAGGTTCTGAGGTCTCATTGCATGGCCTGCTGATTCTGTTGCTTTTGAACCTGTGGGGATGTAGAACATCTGTGCAGGAGCATTCAACAAAGCAAAACTGCTCACCTTCCGGTGACTGGAAAAGGAGGGAAACAGGAAGGGGTTATGGTTTCAATTGCCCCTTCAAAGGCAAGCTCTCAAGGATCAAACAGCCTTCCAGGTGCCTCAGCTCCCCAAGGCTTCACCGCTTCCCAGGAATGCCACATGTTGGCAGCCAAGCCTTTAGCATGTAAGCCTTGGTGCTACAGAGTCATTCTGTAAAGTGGTTGCTATACAAGCTTGGAGACCTAGTGAGGATCCCTAGCACCAAGGTGTGTGGTAGCTCACACTGTAAACTCACTGCTGTGGGATGGAAGATGGGCAGACTGCTGGAGTTCACCAGCCAGCTTCTCCAGCCACAGGAGCTTTTAAGCTATACTCCAGATCCAAACTACCACAGGTGTAGAAGGGACATATTTAGGTCATCTATTATCAAAACTCTTAGGTCCTTCCTGCCTCTGAAACTTAATCACAATGGGTGAACGTGGCGGGGTGAAGGCAACTCCGTGAGTTGAAGCACCCCTGAGAGACCAATTAGTTCTTCCGGTTCCCATAGTCACCAGAGATCTTGAGTTTACTTTTGGCTGTCTTTTTATTTCCCTCGGCAGTGCTGATCAAAGAATTTCATGCAAAGATATTTGAATTGCCAATTGCCCTATGGTTTTGCAGTATCTGCAGGTTTTAAAACACGGAGTGTGTTCCAAAGAGTGACTGTTAGTATTTGCTTTGGGGGGGTTACTATTTATGCTTCTTGAGAGACAGCACCATGCCTTACAGTATATCTCATTGAGCAGCTCTCAGGAAAGAACACCGTGTGTGGTATGGATGCTGCAGCTTAATGCCGATCATTTAATTCCTTCCAGCTGGACATATCGTCCTGCTTTGCTTACTAGGTTTGAAAGGCACAGGTGTTTATTTCCTCCACGGCTCCTCCTTGCAGGTAGCACAATGACTACCAGGCAGGTATAGGCTAGAAGAAGAAAGAATGGTCTATTTCATCTTTTCATTAGATAATCAGTCCAGAATAATGTCGGGTTGATTTGGCTTGAAAGCCTACACCGCAGGCTGTTGGTAACACCAACAGTATAAACCACAACACGAGTGAGTGCGGCATACGTTTACACTAACAGTCCCACTGTGGTGGGAGGGGCGGCTCTACTTACCGAGACTGGTAAAGCAGTACCTGCACCTTACTCATCTTCACATAAACCATGGCTCAGCAGGCATTGTCCCAGTCTGAGCCCCAGAGACTGGAGGTTTTCTTATCTATGAGATTCTTCCTCTGGTGTGTAGGTTGTACACAAGGATCAAGAGTCAGAGCTCAAGAGTGATCTATCTTCATCAGTGGGGTAATAAGATGTGAGGACATCTGAGATGTCCCCTGTTGCCACATGACCTTAAGGCCACGTGGACCTCTCCCACTGGTTCCGTGAAAGGATGGAAATGTCAGTTCCCATCCCCACTGAATGGGTGAGGCAGACAGATTTGTTAGTTAATGGAGCCTGACATTCAAATTGAGATTCCTGACCTCCTTGTACCCAGGGGACAGCTAGGATACAGGATGCAGGTTGTGATTGGACATGGATATTTTCTGAGGTGGTGCTTAGTGGGTCTGAACACTGCATCCTAACATTGAAAGAAGCTGCCTGACAGAATATTTGAACTGTTTAAACGAATGTAGAGAATATTTAATGACAAAAGGAGAACCCACTGTGTATCTATTTCCTCATTCCTAAAGCACTTCATCTATTTATTTAGAGATCCATGTATCACTGATTCTGTGTCCTGCTGCCCCAGCCACCCTAGTGCTGAGATTACAGGTGTACGCCAGGAAAAAGAGCTTTAATATTCAGTTAGTGAATGTCACCAAAAAGTGGATATTAATGACATGAGTACAAATAAAAATTGTATGCTTATATGAAAAACAATTGCTGAAATAAGTACATGTTGTAAAGACTTTAGAATTAAGAAAAGGGACTTCTAGCTTAGTTAGTGAGATTTTTTAAAATTCTATGCATATGTTTTGGCTGTATATGCTTATGTATACCTCATGTTTGCCTGGATCCCCTGGAGTAGGCAGGAGTAGTTGCGGATAGTTGTGAGCCACCATGTGGGTGCTTGAAACCAAACCTGGGTCCTCTGCAAGATCGACAAGTGTTCATAACCACTGAGCTATTTCTCCAGTCCCTCTAACTTAATCTTGGCTAGAACTAAATAGAGCTTTTAACATACTCAAGACCAACTAGAAGCCTAGACCCATATTTTGAGAGGCTACCCATCATTTGCAAGAAACCAATTCTCCTTTTACATTTTACATTACGAAGAAAACACAGAAGTTCTCGTGTGTGGAAATCAGAGGTGAATCACTCTAGTTCATCAAGCTGCCTTACTATAAACAGATGCAAGGTTCCCGGCTGTGATTACTGCTGCAGATCTCAATGTATTCAGCATTTACTGGAGTGGAAGTTATTTATATGTACAGGGTTGCACTAGAAAAATCAAACAAGAGGATCTTAGGTGTTGTAGTGAATGTTTTAGGGAAAAGAAGGAGTTACCAAGAGGTGGTCATCCCCCAACCTTTTCAGGGAAGTCGGAAGCACCTGTTGATTCTTAGCTACTCCTTTCTCTCTTCCAAGCATTACCTTCATCAAAAGTTGACAGACTAGGGTCCATTGGCTGAATTGAACCCATCAACCTATGTAAGGGAATACATTTTTATTGGCCCAACTCTTTATTTTCATATTGTTTGCGGTCAGCTTTTGCATTCCTACGACAAGGCTAAGTAGCCATGGTCGAGGTTATGTGATGTGTAAAGTCAGAGTTATTATCTGATTTCTTTGCGCTCTCTCTCTCTCTCTCTCTCTCACACACACACACACACCCCACATTTATGATGCACACATGCACGTCTGGTTTGGATATTCTAGGTTGATGGTGTTAATACAGAACCTTGGAATACACTAGCAGAGTCAACCACCACAAGACCGCCCGTCAAATCGGCTTCCTCTCCTAACAGAGGTCAGGCCATGTCCATTTCCCAGGTTCACCCAATGTTAATTTTGAGCATTGGAATTAAATTTAGCTTAATCCTATAATAATAATCCTGGGGATCTTGTGAAATGTTTCTTTTGAGAGAGAGAGAGAGAAAGAGAAAGAGAGAGAGAGGGCTAAATCAAGAGTTCCCACTTGGAAGGATCACCTCTGTTCTTTGTAAACTGTAATTGAAGCCATAATCCACCCAGCTTCTCAGTCTTTATTCAAAGCCTGTGGCACAGACATTCTGCTTGAATTTAATTTTAGGATAAGGTTGATCGTTCGGTTGGCTTTGTAGGTTTTTCCTGTTCATGATTATTATAACCCAATATTCTTCTTCCTTGCCATAGGTGACAGGAGGTACGAGACCATTTCAGAGATGAAGTTCCACTATAGACTCATTGTCCAGGCAGGGTGAGACCAGGTTAAAGCAAGGGAAAGGCCTGGATGTAAGCTTTAAGGAGGCTCCCACTATAAAGACTATGCAAGTACAGAGTCACCCTGAAAAACAGAATGTCTCCTTAAATTTTGTTCTTGCAGTGCCTTCTCACTCTGCTTCTTGTTCCAAGGCACCCAGTAATGTCCAGCCCCCCTACAGTTAGAAGGTTTGGGGTTTGTCTTTATGTATTTCCAGACATGTTTCTTGTTGTTGTTGTTGCTGCTGGTTTTTAACCATGTAGATACATTTGGGTCCTGCAGTATGCTGAAGTACAGATCTCAAAAATCTGATTTATGGGTACTTCAGTGACCTCAGATGGCCATCTGTCACTTATAGGTCCAAATGTTAGTCCGGAGGGAAGCCTAGGGCCATGTGTCAGCTTCCCAGTTGGGGTTCCCTACAGGAATCAGATTAGAGAGGATTATTCCATTTCTTTTCTTAGTCTTTCAGGGAAGAGGAGATTGCATGAGTCTGGATTCTTTTATCCCCAGTATCACACCTATCTTGCCAGTCCACACAGTGCCTCTGAAGCCATTTCCTTGGAAACAGTAGAAACAGCAAGGACCAGCAAATTGGTGATGTTGATTGCTACCCGATGAAGAGGGGTGGATGAGGAATGTGCTGAATATGATTGACTCGCCTCTAATTAGATGCTTAGTTAATCAAGGGAGTTATTGTCCAGGAGGGAGGAAAGATGCAGCAAATGGAAGGAGAGGAGGACTGGTGAGGTGGGTAAGCCATGTCACTGGAGATGGAGAAAGAGTCTCCTGAATAGTTCAGTCAAGGATCAAAGAGAAGCATACTCTCTCTTGTATCCTGAGGGCTGAGCAAACAACACAGGTTCTTGGTCCTTGGTTTTAGTGAGAGAAAAAAGAGGTTTACCCAAAGGCATTGACTTTGATTGAACTGCAACTCTGATAATAAATCATAGCACAAGGAATACATGTTTGATTGTAATAGATTCGGTCTTAACGCTTGTGTTCTCTGCTTCAAGCCACAGACATTGGGTGAGTCTACTGTTGGCTAAGCGTAGAACTCACTTGCCAACAGTGGATATAGGTTATCAGTTCACTTCTAGCTTCAGAATCGGCCTCCCTCCTTCCCGTATACCTTCCCTCCTTTATCCACATCCCTCTCCCACTGTGACCAACAACTCTCAGGAAGATGTTTGTTTTAGTGAGGACCAATCCATTAGACCCCAGGAAAGTGGGCCACCCACAAAAGACCTTGGAGAATGGGAGTGGCTATGTAGCATGTTCTACCTGGTGAGACATTTGGAAACACACATGAGATCCACAAATCATCACAATCTTTAGCAGTAAAAGGCTCGCAAGTGTCATAGAACCAGCCTTCGTTCTCACAGAGGAACAGAGCTAGAATTCAGGAGGATTGTCTGACCCCAGACTTGACCTCCCGTGGAATGCCATCTCTACAAAAGAGTATCAGGTATCAGTGAACATTCAAGGAAAAAGAGCTAAGGTGTCTAGTGGATATTTCCTTAAAATAAAACTTCAGGTGATCCATCTTTGTAACAAGATACCTGAGATTACTAGGCTTATTTCAAGTTCGTGGTTTGGGGATTCAGTCCATGACCCATTGCTTTTAGGTCTGTGAAGAGACAACACACTGTGGCAGGAGCATGTAGCAAAACCCTTCACTCCATGGCTAGAAACTATTAGGAAGAAGAAGAACCCAGACAATGTCCCACAATCCCTATTTGTCCCCAGTGACCTAAAGACCCCCTCACCTCCCTCTTAAAGTTTCTACTGCCTCCAGTAATGCCTTCCTGAGGACCAACCTTTTAATGCGTGGATCTTTGAGGGATATCTGACATTTAAACTAGAGCACTAGCCTAGCTAAATACTGTGATGGGTTGTAATGTTCTCTACAAGATAGGAAGTTGCTTGAGAACTATTTAATTGAAACTCCCATCTGTATCCCCAGCTTGCCAGGCCCCGTATCTGCCTCATATTAATAACAGCAGCAAGTATATCTGGACCACCTGTGTTATGTGCCAAGGACAATTGTGATGGATGGAGATGGGTTTGTTCGCCCTTTACAACAGCTCTATGCCTCAGGCTACTATTTCTATTCTTATCTCATAGTCAGGGAAACTGAGCTACTTGGAGTTGAAGGAATGTGCCATAGTTTATTCCCAAATATTGGCCGCGCTGGAGAATTTTGTTTTTTATCAATGTTGTTGTTTGTTCTCAGTGTAAAGTATTGACAGATATTGACCCCAGGGCTTTGCGTGCAATAGGCACTCTACTGCTTGGTTACATCTCTTGCTCTGTTAATTTTTTCTTTTATTTTGACAGAGGGTCTCTCTAAGTTACCAAGGTTAACCTCTAATTTACTATGTGTTTCTGGCAAACCTTGAACTTGTAATCCCCCTGCCTCAGACTTTTAAACAGCTATGAATACAGGCCTATACTACCAGGGTCAAACCAAAGCTGGAATTTAAATCTCTTAACCCAGATTTTAAGCCTTTCCTCTTTTTTCCCCTTTGATTTGCTTTTTAATAAAAGTCTGTGGTTGAATGAATTTACCATCGCTTTTACATGGTCTGGGGAGATAGTATGACTTCACTGAGGTGGCCAACCATATCCAAACCCATTTCTTCATAAATATTTTTCAATGAATGAATGAATGTCCTTCTGTTCTTTTGTCATGACCACCCCTCTCTTAAAGAAACAAATCTGGTACAGAAGGGATGGGCCAGGGATTTCAACACAAGCATGTTGGCAGCCAAGTGTTTTCAGAAACAAAGCCTCTTGGGACTCCCTGGGGCAGAGGAGTCAGGGTAGTACTTGGGCCGTGCTGGGAGGGGGTGCAAAGCCCATGCATAAGTCAGGGTTTAGGTTCTGGTTCTTAGGCTATTATTGTTACTTTCCTCTGTAGACGCATGTTCAGAGAGAGGAGCCGGCCCTTCGTGTACGTTTCCCCAGGACGGAGACATTTCTGTTTAACATTTGCTTATTTGATTCTTTACAGTTTTTGAGACAGGTTGCCCAAACTTGCCCAAACTTGTCCTAATTTGTGATCCTCCTGCCTTAGCCTCCCTAGAATTGGGACGGCTGGCTGCTCCCTCTCGGTCCTCCATTTTAAAAGTTTCAAGAAACTCGGATTTATCAAGGAGGTTCTTAGTTACTTTTGTTTTTTGTTTTTTGAGTCTTGGCCTGGAGACCAACCAAAACTCTTACAAACCATGTGTCCAAAATGACATGCCCCCTCAATGATCCACGTGGCATGAGCAGCTCCAGATGTCAGTGACATCGCCAAACTGATAGAGTCGTAGGGAGAAGCCAGAGTCTTGCCTCATGGGGATGGTGGAGACTTGTGTTATTGATAGCAGAGCACCCTATTGTCCTGTTATGACAGAGCTTCTGTGAACAGCACCTGGGGTCGTCTGGCTGGATCTTAGAGCCTTGGTAGATAGATGGAGAAAACTGCTGCGAGTAAGTTCCTGGGTAGGGAATGGTGCGGCTCTCCTTGTATTTAATTTGCATGGGGGATGCCGCAGCATTTCAGTGCTAGGGTGCTTGTCTGCTGCAAAGTCCTAGGTTTGATCTCTGGCATCTCCAGACTAAAAAGCATTTAACGTGTATAGTTATGTGGGGGATGTTGTTACCTGATTTTATAGCCATTGCAATGAATTACCAGTTGTATCTATCTACTTTTATATTGTAGTTCCATAAGCTATTTGATATGTCAGTTTATGATAAATATTTTCTCGTGGTTTTTATTTTTAACAAGTTTTGAGGTTTATTAAACATGTGGATCAATATATCTCATCAATAAATAATGCCCTCGCCGGGTTTTGGCATCCTGGTACTTCTGTCCACATGAAACAAGTTGTGATGTTTTATTTTCCTGTGTTTTATGAAAGAACCCAATAAGACCAGTAATTCTCTCCATAAATATTGAGAGACCTCTTCAATAGAAACCAACTCAATCTGAAGGTTTGTTTGTTTTTGTTTTTTTTGTTTTGTTTTGTTTTCTGAGTATGCTTCTAATTGAAATTTGGAATTTTAAAAGAAAAATGGCTGCTGCTTATATCTTCTACTTCTTGTATCAGTTTGAGAAGGTTGTACTTTTAATTGAACATAATCCTTTCATTTAGTTGTCAAAATCGTATATATAATATTCTTCATATTTTTTAAATTATTCCTTTAGCTCCCATAGAACTTATTCTGTCCATCATTTCTGACTTCTCTGTGTTACAAAGCTAGCTTCCTGACAATTTTATGTCATTTTATATACCTTGAAGTTTTGTTTATGTTTTAAGCCAAGAGATCAAGGCCATTTTTCCACCTTCAAGATATTTGTAATGCTCTCTCCTAGTCCCTGGTCCCTGCCTATTTATTTATTTTCATTATTTATTTATTTATTTATTTATTTATTTATTATTTAGAGACAGACTCGTATGTATTGTGTATCTTTGGTTGGCCTGGAACTTTCTATGAAGACCAAGATGGCCTTGAACTGACAGAGATCTGCCCCTGCCCCTGCCCCACCCTTGCATGCTGGGACTAAATGCATGTGCCACCATCCTTGGCTTGCCATCTCTATTTAACTTCCTCTCTGTTACTTAATCATTATGATCCAGAAATAGTGTTAAGCACTTTCTAGTAGGCACACCACAACATGTTCCATATGCATACACATATATGTAGCATGCACGTATGTGCATAATCAGACCCGCAAAAGGAAGACTTTGAGCAGATTATTCAGTAAACCACACTGTGGGAGAACCCTTCCATTCTCCTCTCTCCTGTAATGTAACCTCTCCTGGACTTCTATGTTTCTTTTCAGATTGCACAATCACTCAATATCCAACATAACACCCTGTATGTCACAAATGCTTAACACTCCCTGGTAAGGTGAAGAGTTACCCTTGGATGAAAATTCTACTTGGTAATTTTAACTCTTCTAGAGGTCTAGAAACAGTAATGGGGACCAATTATGGTATGCTACGAATTCTAAGTATTCCCTTGTTCATATCTTAGTACTTTCCTTCTTGCTGTGGCTGCTGTGTTTCTGTGTACACTTTGGTCTGGAGATACAGATGCAGTCTCCTTGGGTTGCCATGGCACCGTGGACTAGCTGGCTCAAAGAGCACAGATTTATTTTCCCACAGTTCTAGGGGCTGGAGTCTGAAATCAGGGCAACAGAGAAAAGGTTTCTCATAGAGTGCTCAAGTGCCAGAAAGGAGGGAGGAATACTCTCACTGGTGTCTCATCTTAAAAGGGTGCTAATTATGTCCTGGAAGCTCAGCCTTCATGGATTCACCTAAACCCAATTCTCTCCTTGATTTTAGAGCTTGAGCATGTAGCAGAAGTGAGAGAGACTGAAACCAAGACTAGGTTTGTAAGGAGAGTCGATGCTGAGGACGGAGAGTGTTGGGGAATGGGATAGGTGCACTGATGGCGAGACCTCAGCCCACCATCCTCTGACAAGCAGCTGCCTTCCCAGCCTACTGCTTCTTAGAAGAGGATTTTCATAAATGACTTGTGTTGGTAAAAGGAAGGTGTGACAGAAGAGATGGAGTCTTTCTGTTTTTCTCTCTGTATAGCACATGTTACAAAGAAATCCTCCCTATCGGGCCCCCCACCAGAGTCAAATAAGATCACTAACATAAAATAAATGACTTGGTGGGACCTGAGTAGCAACCCCTCTCACACCCTGTTCTGTAGCTACTGATTTCAAGGATTATAGCCTTTTTCTCTTCCCATCCCCTAAGCCATGTCCAAAGGAGCTTACATGGTAATTCCCAGGATGAAGCTGATGGATAAGCTTGTAGGACATACTGTATCTGAGCATGCTCCCACCCTTCTCTGGCCTTCCTGATATGGCCGGCACACCTGAGTCCACTTGCAAATGGATTGATGGTCAGAGACGACATAGATGCTATTGAAACACATTGTGTGGGGCAAAAGAACTTGTCTGCAGAACAGGTCAGAGGAGCATAAACTCCTTCCAGATCTTTCTAGAATCAGCTCAAGTGTGAACAGACCAGACCCAAAGGGCATCTACAGCTCAGGCCTCCTCTCTACCTCTACCATGATTCCCAGTAAAATTCTGGTGTACCATCACCCACCCAGCAGCAGCAGCATCACCACAGAGGTGCACACTCCAAGCAGGCGTCGCAGGAAGTCTCTGGGGGATTTGTTCCACAAAGGTTACAGAGTGAGGTCTGGGCCAGCAGTTCCTGAGAAGGAAGAACCAGAAAACTTCTGGCAGTCACTGGTGGCTTGCAGCAGGGTTTGTGCTTCTTGGGGTAAGGTTCTTCTGAACTACAGTAATTCTTCCAAAGTATGCCAGAGGCAATGCCCTTCTGTGGCACAGCAATTAAGGAAGTGTTGTGGTATATATGTATGCATGTGTATATATGTGAGTATGTAGATGTGTATGTGTGTGTCTGTATCTGTGTGTGCTGTATGTGAAAGGTGTGTATGTGTGTGCACATGCATGTGGGTGTGTATGTGTGTATTTGTGTGTGTGTGAATGTTCATGTGGGATGTGTGTGTGTGTTTGTCTGTATGTCTGTCTCTGTGTGTGTGTGTGTGTGTGTGTGTGTGTTGACAAATGGTAGCCACCTTCTTTTCCTGTTTTGTTGGCATACCATGTACCAGGCAAGACTGAAATCTCTGCCTTCCTTTTTAGATGGACTTAACTCGCTTCTACCTATCCTGAGTGCTACTGTGCTTTTAAAGGGAGCCCTTGGGAAAATTTGGCAGCTGACTGGTGCTGCCTTCTTCTACTAAGTGGCAGTGATTTTTAGTATAAATTTCAGTGTTTCCTGAAGAGGCACGGGTGATGTTTTTGCCACACAAGCAGTAAGAGCTGCAGTTTACTTTCCTCCGTCCTTTAGTGGGACTCTGGCAGTGCAGTCCTGCCTGCCTTGTGTGGTACTTCATTATCTGTACACGGCAGGAGCCAAACCTTTAGGCAGATTTTTCTTTCTCAACTACTTTCCAATAATAGGGATTTGGTTTTGTCTGGCCATCTATAATGCATAACGGTTTCAGATAAATGGCTTAAATTTACATTTTCAGACAAAAAAAATTCCCAGTTTTAGCTCTATCTGCAGAACATCGGCAGTACCAGAAGCTTCTTTAAAATGAAATATTGTCCCTGTGGAACCCAGCTTAGAATTCTGATGTGGATAGGCATAGCTCAAATAACCCTGCATAATCTAATTATGCCTAGCAAAATTCCAATTAGCAAGCAAGTGATGGGTGAGTCTAGTCAATCTTTTTCATTAGCAATGACAAAAAGCACGTCTTTCAGATGAACTGTCTAGAGTCAAACTATTCATGTGACTGTGTCTATTTGGCTTAGTTTTATTTCCTCTCCCTTTATTGCAAAGAGTTGCTGTGGGCTTCTGCAGCAAGCAGCATTGGTAAGGACCAGTGTGAAAGTAGCTAGCAAGAGGGGTATGAGCTGTGAGATGTTCAAGAGGAAAGAAATTGTTGCCTGAGGATTACTTAGTAATCGACTAAACCTGTGGTTTTAACTTACTGTCCGGCATGTGTCTGGCTTTTCTCTTAAGAGCATTTCTCATGAGTGCAGTCATTCATTTTCAGGGGGCCATAGATACCCCTGTTCTTGGGAACGATGAGTTGGGAGGTAAATGGGCTCCCATTCCCATGGAGCAAATGTGGTTCTTTGGAATATGCAGGAAATGGTCCAAGAATCAAATATAAAACCCAATTAGATGGAGATAAATGTTTTGAAGATGAATAGAGTCATAGAATTGAGGGATGCACTAGATAGACTGACCACAGGCCTCTGGGATCCAACCCTACAATGAACTGGGAGAAGAACACTCCAGAGAGAAGCAGAAAGGAAGGCCTTGTGCTGAAAAAGAACCATGGGATGTTCCTGGTACAGAGGCAGAGTGTGAGGGACAGTGAAACATTGTCCCCTGGGAGCCCAGCTTAGCAAACACCCTGAACAAAGAACAGGCTGCAGAAAGCGCTCTAGTGCAAAAGAAGGAAGGAAGAGTGACCATCATTGATATGGCAGTCATGTGAGGGGTTTGGCCAGGAGACATGTGCTCTTATCAATATCAGAAAAGCTGTTTTTTCTATGAGGTGGCTGAGGAGCTGGGTGGGTTGGTGAACTAGGTGAAACGGGGAGACCAGTTTTCAGACTCTTGGCCCAGTTAGAGGTTACAGTTACTTAACTCCAGAAGCAGATGTATCATCCTTGAGCCTTCATTGACTAATGCAGAGTGGTTAGAAACCAGCATGAGTGTGTTGGCAAATGAATGAGTCACTGAATGGATCAATGGATAGATGTCGATCCCACTGTGACAGTGGCCTGATGTTTAGTATCTGTCAGACAGGAGTCTGGATTGAGAAAATGTAAAGCCTGGACTGTCCCCCTGGGAAAAGATTGCTGAGCATGTTACACAGGCAAGGAGTGTTTATAGAACACATTTTCTGGCTAGAGGAATGAAGGTCTAGGAGGGTTTCAGAGCGAGAAACAGGTCCTACACCTCCACATAGGAAGGAGAGGCATGAGTTTAACTATTGGTTGGGACAAAAAAGCAGGCGGCCCCAACAGCAGCCAGGCTGAGAATACAAGGTGGACCTGTAATGGCTGAGCTATGGGAGACTTCCCTGGAAGATCCTCCCTGTGCAGGGTACAGCCCTTTTCACTCTGGTGCTCATAGCTGTGATTTGTCCTTCCCTGGTCTGCAAGGCCAGATGACAGTGACCTTGTCAGATACTGCAAAAATAATTGCTCTCTGGGATTTGCATGGGGCTGTAGGGATTGGAAACTATGGAGGTTTATTAGAACCTTCCAGCTTTGGATTTAAAGATTAAAGCATGGAAGGGAAAGGAAAATAGTAAATTGCAAAGCTTGGGCAGACTTTCTACTTCAGGCCAGATGTGTTTGCTCATGTGTTCTGCCCTGTGTTCTCTTGGGACCTCAAACCTACAGAATTTCTAGGATACCAGGGATCTGAACAAGGAATGACTAATCAATTACCAATTTATCTGTTGATCTCTTCCAATTCCTCATCTAAGTGAGGGCACTTAAATCTCTTGACCTGAACTCAGTTACTCCTGAGATTCTGTAGCTCCAGCTCTCAGATAGCTCTAACCTGGGGGTCATGCCTGGGCCACCAAATTGAATCCTTCCAGAGGATAACCCTGACTGAGGGGCCTCCTTATCTAGAGCCAGTGGCTCCAAGTGACTAAGTCTTGGTACAGGACTAAGAGCCAAGAAAACTAGAGTCCTGATTTGTCACTGACTTCACAATGCCACCAAAAGTAAGTATAACCTAAAATCTTAATATCAATATCAATATTATTTAAAACATTAAAAATGGAAAACATCTCAAATCTTATATAAGTAATACAACCTACAACCATTTATATATATATATATATATATAATTTTATGCTTTGTCTTTTTGGAAAAAAAATTTCCAAGTTGCTACTTTTAAAAGCCTCCTGAAAAGTAATTGATTAAGAGGCTGGAGAGATGGCTCAGCAGTTGAGAATATGTACTGCTCTTAAAAAAGACCCTAACTCAGTTCCCAGCACCTATGCCCTGTGGCCCACAACTGCCTTTAGCTAGCTCCAGCTCTAGAGAGTCTAACACCCTCTTCTGACTTCCTTAGGTACCTGCATGCATATGAACATACCTATGTGAAGACACACATACCTAAACAGAATTTAAAATAAAAATAAATCTTGCAAAATTAATTTTTAAAATTCATACATGTGGTTTCTGTATGCTCACATGCATATGGTTATGAGGTGCTCACATGCATGTGTGGAGTGCCCACAGGAGGCCAGGGGAAGATGTCAACTATCCTACTCTGATGCTCCCTGCCCTATATCTTTGAGACAGGGTCTCTCACTGAAGCTGTGGCCAGGCTGGCAAGCCTCCTGTCTCTGCCTCCTTCCCACAGCACTGGGGTTCCAAAAACCTGGATGTAGCCATACCTGGTGTTTAATGTGGGTACTTATGTTTGCACAACAAACATTCTTACCCACCGAGTCATCTCCACAGCCCCTTGAAGACTTGTTATAGAACATAGAACTTATAAGCTGACCATCTTAACTACTGTAAACATACTGTCAGTTCAGTAGTGCTTTGCACCTTTGCAAACAGATGTCTAGAATATCTTCTTTTTAAAGTATAATATTAAATACATTATTTATGTAATATATAATATATACATGTAGTTTAATTAAAATACAATTGCAGTTTCCCCCTTCCTTTTCCTCAGTCTAGCCCCTTCTGTGTGCCTCCCCCTGCCTCCTTTCACCATTCCTGGCCTCTTTTTCTTTTATTGTTATTGTTACATATATGTATAAGTACACACGTGTATTAATACATCCGACCAGCCACTCTGTTTAGTGTTGCTTTTATGTATATAATTTCAGGGCTCATCACTTGGAGTTGGGATAACCAATGAAGGGGCCCATCCCCTGGGGAGTCTTAATTCTCCATCTCTCAATGTCATTGCTTGCCCGTAGATTTTTTTGTCTAAGGCCCTGTGAGATTTCCCCCTTCTATCTTAGCATGTCTACTGATAATTGTTGTAGGTTTTGCTGTTTGGGATTCCATATTGTTGAGGCATAATGGGTGTAGGTTCCCTGACATTTCTAGGAAACATCCTATCACAGCCGACTTCCTGGTCCTCTCTGGCTCTTACAATCTTTCCACCCCTTTTCTGTGATCTCCCTGCATCTTCAGTGTAGCAGTTGGGTTGTATTCATTGAGAACAGGAACCCCATGATTGGTTGGTCTCTGCGCTTTCACCCATAGTAGTTTCCTGTAAGTGGTTTCTGTCTGTTGCAAAGAGAGCTTCTTTGATAAGGGCTACGAGCTACCTACGCTTACCTGTGTGTGTAAAGACAGGTATTAAGAGTTCAGGTGGGAATTAAACAATTCCTGGCTTTGCCTTTCTTAGCTCCTGATACCTGCCATTCTAATTTCTATGTCCTCCTGTAACTTAACACTATAAGCATGTTCCTTGTTACATGTTTGTGCATGTGCACTATCTGTAAAGAAGATGTGCTATACTTACAGAGACCTACTTGTAGTGCTAAGCTGCTTTCTGTTTTCCTTAATGAATAATTTTGCAATGAGCATCTTTCTTCCTATATTATTTGTTGTAACGTCTTGGGCTTTATTACCAGAAATGAAATTAGTTTGATTCATAGTGTTAAATTACTTCTAAAAAAAGGTTTTCTATCAATTTGTAATTCCATCCTCAAATTATAAGATTCATTGCAGAGTCGTCTCCCTAAACAAAACTCACAGATACTGCTGGTGATGTGTAATGAATGTGGTGCTTACTGCATTTTGTGTGACATCTTCCTTTTTCTTCAACCTTTCAAAAGCATCTTCACAGTGCATGTATTGATTATTGTCAGCACATCGTACAATATGCATCTTGAACTGATTCCTCTTGCCCAGCTGAAATTTTACACCCAAGAGCTATATCATACCAGTTGCCTCTCTATGAGCTGCCCCCACACCCCTGGGAGCCCTCTGTCTAGCCTCTGGTTCAATGGGACTAACTTTTTCAGGTTCAGTGAAAGAGTGAGACCAGGTAAAATATTTACTTCTCCTCATCTGCCTATCCCATGTAAGGTCACATCCTCCCCGTTTATCCAAACAGGCTTTTCTTCTCCTTTTATGCCTCCATCATTTTTAATCTATCCACACTGGATGGAACATGGGTGGTTCTTGTCTTGGCTCTACGTGTAAGTCTTTGGTCTATTTTCATTTGAGTTTTGCGTGGGATACAATTTCTTTTACTTCAACCAAACATAATTGATTCAAATGGCTCTTTCCTAGTTATATTTTCTGTTCCATGATTTTCTATTTTGTTATTTGGGGTATAGAGTACTTTTTACAGTCAAAGAAATTATTTTTAAAAACTAACCTGTTTGATAGATCTTGCTGGTCCATGTTAGTTGAGGCTTCTGGTCTTTCTGGAGTTGCCCTCCTCCTCAGCTTCTTCCAGCTTTTCCCTAAATCAACCACAGGGATCCCTTTGCTTCTGTCCATTGGTGGGGTGTAAATATCTGCATCTGACTCTTTTTAGGTGCTTGTTGGGCCTCTCAGAGGGCAGCCATGCTAGGCTCCTGTCTATAAGCACATCATAGCATCAGTAATAGTGTCAGGCCTTGGGGCTTCCCTTTAAGCTGGGTCCCATTTGGGGCCTGTCACTGGACCTCCTTTCCCTCAGGCTCTTCTCCATTTTTGTCCCAGCAGTTCTTTTAGACAGGAACAATTCTGGGTCAGAACCTTATCCCTCCACTTTATGCCCTGTCTTTCCACTGGAGGTGCCCCTCCCCGAGATCTCTCAGATGCTGAGACACCAGCCAGGCAGCATACACCAGCTGATATGAGGCCCCCAACACATATACAGCAGAGGACTGCCTAGTCTGGCCTCAGTGAGAGAAAACGCACATAATCCTTGAGAGACTTGAGGCCCCAGGAAGTGAAGAGGTCTGGTGGGTTGGAGGTGAGAGGGGAGGGGACATCCTCTTGGGGACAGAGATGGGGGGAGGAGGTTTGGGATGAGGTACAGTCAGAGGGCAGACTGGGAGAAGGATAATGACTAGACGGTAAAAAATATTTAATAATAATAATAATAATAATAATAATAATAATAACAACAACAACAACAACAACCACCTGTTTGGAGTAGTAAGGATTTAGCCAAGGACCTTGCATTGCTAGGTGTTCTACCACTGAACTGTGTCCCTAATTTGGAAATGATCTTTGTTACACCGTTTTTACTGTTATATCATTTTTAGCCTGGAATCTTTGTTTTAAAACTTGCAGAAAGTTGATCTTACTTCATAGTCATGAACCTGATATTTCAGAAGTTTTCTGTGTCTTTTCACCTCTCGTTTTAGATGGACTAGTAAGTGTACAAGTTTCATTATTTTTCTACGTGTGAGTATTTACCTGTAGATTTTAACTCATCTTGAGTCGTTTTCGGTTATGATACAAAGTGATTGAAGTTCTTTCCAGCTGTTGACCAGATATCCTAAAAATTAATCTCACACTGGACTGGCGATTACTTCTTTATTGAATACTAACTTCTTATATGAGAATATTTCTCTGCTGTTTACTCAACTTTCTGTCCCTTCCCTCCCTCCTTCTCTTCTTCCCTCCTTCTCTCCCCTTCTCATTCCCTTTCTCCAACACTCCCTTCTTTCCTCCCTCCCTTTCTTCCTTTTTTTGTTTCTTGTTTTTAAGTCCAGGAATCACTGCATAGCCCAGGCTGGCCTGCAACTCTCTATATAGACCAGGCTGGCTTCTTGCTCACAGAGACTTGCCTCCCAAGTGCTGGGCTTAAAAGCATGTGCCACAATTCTTAATCTGCTTATTCATTTTCTTATTCTTTTGTTAGATTTTTATTATTTGTGGTAAATCTAACCTGGATGGTTACTATGGTGTGAATTTAGTAAGATTTCTTTGTAGCCAAAGAGGATGTGGTCAGTTTTGGTAATTGGTCAATGGTTGTTATTAAAAAAATAATTTACTGACTATTGAGAGTGAATGCCTGTGTGGGTATACATACATCCCAGGATGCTCTCCCTTGAAGGAAGCAAGACGTCAATGTTGGCTCCTCTGCCTTTGTTCTCTTGGCTTCTCACTTCCTTACTTCATTTCCCTTTAGTCCTAGGGATTTTAGATTACTGTTATTTTATTATTTATTTTTAAAAGACTCATTGTACATACAGACGATCAGTTGCTTTTATGTTTTCTTTTACTGCATCCTATATCTTGTTTCTGCTGGGATTATTTTCCTTCTAGTCAACTCGGTGTCTACATTACTTGGCAAAAAATAATTTCTTTTGAGAACCGTGAGGGAATCTGTACCTTGCTTTCTTGCATCTATTGGAAGAAGTATATTTTTACATTAAAAAAATTAAATGAGTATAGGATCTTTGAGTGGGAAGTGATCACTCTATTTTTCAATTCATTTCTCAGTTATTCACCTGTAATGGTTTCCTTTGTTAGTCTGAAGTTCCAAAGTTTCTGTGTTTACAGTCTTCCCCACTGGCCTAATTTTCAATGTCAGAGGTACAAAATCTAATCTCAATTTTGTTGTTCTCTTTACTGTGACTTGCCTTCATAAGATGACGCAGAATTCCTATCACTGTTCATCATATTGCTTTTCTAATAGCTAACCGTAAAGATGAAACAGTAAGTGCTATTCATACTGTTGACCATTCTCCCACCAAATCTCTGCCAAATGCTGAATTCTCTGTGCTATAAGTAATAACACATTGCATTGTTGATTTCTTTCTAAGTGGCAGCTAAATAGCATGATCCTCAAAAATTGAGTTTATATATATAGGTAGTATGCTGAGTGGGTGAATTATTGGCTTTACTGGCTTTTAAGTGACTCAGCAATTACTCAGGTATAGGGAAGTTTGGGGGAGGCATGTCAAAATAAAGCATGCTTCTTTAGGCAGCATAAATAAATGTGTCAATATGAAGTGATAAATTGAAGGTTTAAAAAGAAAAGATACTCTAAACCAGAGGTTCCCAAACATGGTTGCATCTTGGAATCTGAACTTTAAAATGTTCTATGCTCAAACTGTACCCCTGACTATTAAGTTAGAATATCTTGAGCTAGGTGGCAAACTCTGTGCTGGCTTTGACTCTTCAGCCTGCAGATGTAGCAAGATGGTGCAGGATCTGCTGATCCATAGGCTGGTACTTCAGTGTGATCTCATAGCCAACAGCCCAGCCTCAGCTGAGAGCTTGTTCAGAGCACTGAGCATCAGGCCCCTCATAGACCCACTCAGTCTGAGTGTGAACATCTACAAAGCCTGGAGCATTCTTGTGCCGACTAGATTAGACTGGAATGCCTCCAAAGCAGCTGTAGCCAACTAATCCCCATGGTCTATTTATATGAACAGAATGGCACAGCAATGAAGCTGTACCTGCTTGCTTACATCTTATTCACAGCAACATTGAGTCCTTGAACAGAAACTAACATGTTTATCGACCTCTGATCTCCATAGCCATGTGCATACACACAGTACAATGCGCGCGCACACACAGACACAGAAATATGAATAGGCTTCTTCTACCAACCCCCCCGACTCCCACCCCATGATGTTGAACTAGCTCACCATAGTCCTAAAACCAGGTGACAAAACACAAGTTTTCTTTATAATATTGTTTCCAGGGTGTTTTGCCACAACAGTAGAAAAATGACACAGCTTTTGTGAGCCCAGTTTGGACCTGGAATGGTCTGATGATGATCTGGTTCAGAGAAGTGACCACAAGTCTGGGGTTTTGGTGTAAAACATGGCCCTGTTGCTTACACATGTATGTATAGTATATAACATATGTAGTATGCTAGGCACACTATCCTTAGATGTTTTCCTCTATTGTAAAGATTTTTAAAGATAAGACTTTTATAAATAGGAAGTAATTAAAAGCATAGGTGCTCAATAATACGAATTTGCTTTATTTTTAATATCATTATTTTACTACTAATTAAAATTGCCAGTATAATTATATGCTCTGTGTGTGTGTGTGTGTGTGTGTGTGTGTGTGTGTGTAGGTGTATACACCTGTATATGAATGTGTGGGGGCAGAGGTGAACATTGGCCATCTCCCTAGTTTGCTCTCTTTCTTCTTTTTCCAGACAAGGTCTCTTACTGAATCTAACTCTCACAGACTTGGCTAGACTGACTGGCTGGCAAGCCACAGGTACCTTCACATTGTGGTACACATATACCTATAGTCTTACACGCATACATTTGTCATACACACATGTATACATGCAGAAAGATTAAAACAAATAAATAATAAAAAAGAAGGTGTCAAGATGGCTGTGTATCAGTTAGCAACTTACAGAAGGTGAGAGGCATGAAGGCAGGGAGAGAGAGAGAGAGAGAGAGAGAGAGAGAGAGAGAGAGAGAGAGAAAGCATAGACAGGCAAGTGACAGGTGAGGTTATAAACCTTCAAATCCTGCCTGTTGACACACTTCCTCCAGCAAGGCTTCATCTCCTAAAAGATCTATACCCTCCCCAAACACCACCACAAGCTGGGGACCAAGGTCTGAAATAAATAAATCCCAGCGTGATGTCACTTTCCGTGTCCAAAGGGTTTTGACTTTTCTCGGTGTGAAGAGAGAGTTTTGAGCAGAGACCCCAAGAGTTCCAGGTAAAAAGCCACTAAGGAACCGTTGTGAACTATTGACCAAAGGTTTAGGCTACAGACCACCAAAGTCTGATGTTTTTATCCTTCCTAGGACTTCTCTTTTGTTAGTAAGACTTGATGCTAAGGCAGTGACCTCTAGAGGCCATCAAAGAAACAAGCGGATTTCTCTTCAGCTCCCAAGAATCTTGATCTCCCAGTAGCTGGGGTTCCTCTTTGTGGTAGACACCTTCCTGTACTCGCCACTTCGGGAGAGCCCACATGTCCTGCCTCTTTCCCACAGACACTATTGGCTTTTCACTGTCTTCTGAGTAGCTCCCATTAGGAAAACACTCAGGGCTAGCTGAGTGGACTTCCCTAACAAGATTATAGCTTGTCCTTGTTTGCTTTCTGTTGTCATAAACACCATGATCAAAAGAAATTTAGAAAAAAAAGGTTTAACGTATTATAGTCATTATCCAGGGAAGCCAAAGCAGGAACTCAAAGGAGCTGTAAGTAGTAACCGTGGAGGAATGCTGCTTACTGACTTACTTCTCTCTGGTTTGCTCAGCTTGCTTTCTTATACAGCCCAGGCCTAGCTGCCTAGGGAAGGTACTGCCCATAGTGGGCTGGTCCTTTCTACATCAATTAACAATTAGCAGAATGCCGCACAGACATGCCTACAGGCCAGTCTGATCTGGGCATTTCTTCAGCTGATCTCGCTCTTCTCAGATGACTCTAGGCTTGTGTTAAGTTGACAATTAAAGCTAACCATGATCTAGGTAGGCTCTCTGCCCCTTCATTTCTTTTATTCCTAACTTCATATTCACCTACCTCCACCAAAGAAAATCCTTTATTGTATTATATTCTTGAAAGTCATTGGTATGTGGCAATCTGCAAACATCAGCATTTAAGAATAACAAGAAAAAGTTCAACTTAAAATTTAGGACAGTGGTAGTCCATCTTTGGTATATATATATACATATATATGCACACCCAACTGCACTCACAAACATACAAACAAGAGCATGTGTAGCTAAACCAGGAACAGCTGCCACATTGCTAGCAGGTCTATCCCACCTGACTACTTCAAGTTCAGTACTTGTCACTTTATGACATGGTGATGTGAGATAACCAGGTGACCTGAAGTCTGAAACTGTATTCTCCAACCTTTCATGTCTGACCTGATTTAATGTCTTGTTTGTTTGACTGATTGGTTGATTGGTTGATCGAATGGTTTGCACAACTTGAGGAAACAAAGATGGGATATTCGAAAATGTTTTTGTTGCTACTGATTTTAGTCTTGCAGAGCTACTCGAGCAGTTGTCAAAAAATGACAAAAAATTTTGAGTTTTGACCAAGTGTTATCAGTGTTCAATTTTCATCTGAGATAGATAACTAAGAAGTAGGAAAGATGGATCTGGGGTTGTAATTTTGGAGGCTCCAGTACAAGGTCATTTGGCCATTGCTTCGGACTCAGTGCTTTGGTGGAGAGTGTTTGTTGGAATGCAGCTGCTCACCTAGAGGAGGCTGGGAAGTGGAGAAGAGAGGAGGAGGCTGGAGTTCCAACATCTCCTTTCAAAACATTCCCCATAAGGTCCATTTCCCACTGGTGCCACAGCCGGGACTGGGCCTTTCAGACATGAGCTTCAGGGGAATACTTAAGACTTAAATGAAAGCATTTGACACTTCCTGTTTACTACCCTCCTCAAGTCTGATGCTTATATCCAGTGTTTAACTGATTATTATTCTTGAAACATGGGAACAAACGAACAGGCAGACATGTCGTGGCTCTTTTAATCTATTACCAGTTTTCATTTCTAGACAGTTCTTTTCTGTTGTGTTCTGGCTACTGCTTCTGACCCTGGAGTTGCCTGTACTTCCTTTTACTCCTCTGTTGGGTCTCTGTGATCTCCACACCATTGCCATTGGCCTGCATTGTGTCCTCCCCTGACCTCACTCCCTGCTTCTTTGTTGTTGTAGAAAAATTTAATCCCAATCCAGGATTTCTACCCCCACCTTTGATAATTTAGTTCCTGGATAAAAGACAAATATAACCTTTATATTTATAATGGCTTATCAGCATTAATAGTGGGTAGATATCTATCCTGTATGCTATTAAAATCTATTTCCTATTGATAACCTTGAGTTATTTTTTACTATGTTTCATCTGGGCTGATCTTAACTCCAAGTGGCCAGGCCTCAGACCCATGCTTTCCTGACTCCTAACCCATAGAAATTTTTCTCCTCTTTCTGCCTTCTCCTCTCCTTCCTCATGGTCTCCTGTGACCCCAAGGCGGGAATACTAAGCTTCGCCTATCTCAATTCTGCCCAGCTATAGGTTTTATTCACCAATCAGAAATAACTTGTGGACAAGATCACGTAGCTTCTCTTGGGTCTACATGCAGAAAAGGACCCTCTCATCTTTGGGGCAACCAGGTCTTGGGGGCTGCACTTAGCATTACAATACATAGCAATAGATCAAATCTCAGTATTTTTTCACTGTTTTGAGGCAACGTCTGTTCAGATTTGAATTCCAGCAGTGTTAGCCTTCCAGCAGTCTGGTAAGACTGTGTTCTCAGCTTTCTAAACCTCCTTCCTTTCACTTACCTTGAATCTCATGCCTGCCTGTTGAGGTTGATAAAAACTATATAAATATACTTTAGCAAAGTAGGAGCATGCTTTCTGAAAATCACCTCTTGTTCACAAGGATGGATTCTTTTCTGATGAGAAATGCTCCCTTTGAGCCATTCTCACTTTCTTCTTCTTTCTGTATAAGTCCAGCACTCCCACCCCTGGACTGTAAGTTAGTTTTGACTAATAAGCAAAACAATTCTACACTGGGCCAGTTAGAGCACTTTTTGTTCAAGGTGATTGGTACCTGTGCTTCATTGTGGAGGAGTGGGGAGCGCTCTCTAGTGAAAATTGTGACCTGCTTCATTTCACCACACACATTAAGCTTCATTCATTGCCTCCTTTAAGGGGAACAGAATAACTTCTCACCCTGTACATGTAGCTACCAGCTCAGTCCACTGTGCTCAGGGCCACACCTAGCACTTGAGGTGCTTTTGAACACATAGTAGAGGAAATCCCTTGGGAATGGGCTCCCTAAAAGCTGCGGATGCCGTTTGGTGAGCAATTCTCCAGAGCAGTGGTTAAAGTCTTGAGATCCATGGCTGATTCAGATCATTTTTGTCACATGACATAGGCAGAAATAGAGTGAACCTTGAAGAAAGAAAGAGAGACGAAGTAAGAAGCTGGCTGTGTCAGAGCCCCTCTGCAATCCTGCCACTTGGGAAGTGGAAACTGGAGGATCTGAAGTTTACTACAGAGTGATTTTTTTGTTTGTTTGGTTGGGTTTTTTTTGTTTTTTTTTTGTGGTCAGCCTGGCTACATGACACCCTGTTTCTGAAAAAAAAACCAAACAAACAAAACAAACAAACAAAAAAAACCAAACCTAAAACAACTCATTGATTGTTGTCCCTCTCCACTTAGAAACTGTCACTCTTCCATTCAAGAGCGGCTATGGATGCAAAAAGGGACTGACATCAGTTAAAATGGAACTGCTAAAGTTTTGAATCCCAAAGTTGTGAAGTGTGATATCTTATTGGTCTGTGCTTATTTTCTTTTCTCCTTTATCTTGTTTTTAACCAGGAGAAAATAGAAAATATTGTAGAACATGGGTAACTCTCTGTGCTATAGTCTTTATTTTTTCAGGGCTGAAAAATAAAGATTAAAAAAAAAATCTCAAAGACATAAGGTGATCCGATTTATGCTTAATCTGCTCTTAAGCACAAAAGTTACCCTGAGTGATCCCAGTTCCCAGTATTTTTCAGAGACCCAAATTCTGCCAGACCATTGGGTAGCTTTGGAACAGGGCTTTACGTCAGAGCTCACCAGAGGAGACAATCTTTCTTAACAAGGGCCCCCTCCTCCAGCTTGTCCCTTATGTAGTTCCAAACAGCCCACATTTAACTGGAAAACCCATTCAACAGCTAAGATTAAACCAGTGAAGAAATGAAGAGACAGGTCCAAGGTACTGGAGCATTCATCTTCTGCAGACACTAGTGGCTTAACTCAGACAGCAAGCTGTGAGCATGACAACCACGCCTTAGAAGTAATATCTCTGTTTGTTTCTCTTTCTAGGCTTGAGATTTTTAAGAGCTCTCAGACTGATACAGTTTTCAGAAATTTTGCAGTTTCTGAACATCCTTAAAACAAGGTAAGCTATTCATTCTTGTCCTCTGTCTGTCTGGTTCCTTAGGGCGAGGTTGTAAATACCAAGTGTATCTGTTTTCAGTTAAAATGATAGAGTTACATTATCCACAGGAAGAGCAGCATATCATAGAGCTGGAGAGCTCACCTACTAAGGTAAGGCTTGCAGTGTTCTCTTCTGCAGGGTCAAGGAGAAATAGGAGAAAGGTGGAGATGTGCTTCTACGTGTTGACAAGTGGATCTGGCAAGGTCTCATGGCTGGTCACTAGGCACCAAGGCAGTCTGTAACATAGGCATCCTGGGAGAGGCCCATCCATCCTGGATGAGGGATGGACTTGCTCACTGACTGGGAAGTCCTTGATGCTAAACACCCCTTTAGTTACCACTAAATAAGAAATTGAACTTGTCCATAAAGCCAAGAGAAGCAAATAGAAAATCATCTCATTCCTAAGATTATTTGAGCTGTCTTGCTTTAGATCTATAGAGTTCTGAGGGTGTGCTCTGCAAAGTGCCTTGTGGAGGAAACCCTAAAAACCTCCAGTCAAATGCACCATGACTGCCTCTGTTAACTGCATTATGATCTGGAAAATACAGCTAGGACAGGGCCAGAAATTTCCTAGCGGATCCCCTGCCTGATGACCTGTCGGTGCCCAGAGCTGGTCTGAAACCTAGCCTGTGCTGGTAAGGACAGTAATAAAAGATTCAGGAGCACTCTAACGGGGAGCGACTGCAGCTCATAAACTTCTCTGCTAGGAAATTACATTTTAAGAAGACCCCTTCTAATGTTCCATTTCCTCTTTGGTTGGCCTTAATGTGTCTGATGAGTGACAGAAAGCAGGACACCTCTGTGTGGGTGTGCCTTGTGTAATTAATGTACTGCTGCTCAAGGGCTTGGATTCGGTTGGTTTCCTACTCGTGCTATCTGGAACCCAGCTTCTTGAATCCAGTATATCTGGCAAATGTGCTTTTATGTTGTTATTGATCTTTATTTTATTTCCAGATCGTCCCCCTTCCCAGTTATTCATTTGTATCAATAAGAGATAAAATTCACTGTCTATAGACAGGTGGAAATGTGCAAAGAGCCATGGAGCTCTCCTAAGGTGTATCTTATCCCTTTGTATTTTATCATTGGAGGTAAAAATGTATTTCTTCCCTCTTTTTGATTTATAATACCATTCATAGATAGTAATTTTTAAAATGTCCTTTGAATAGTTGTAGCCTTTACCATTTGATAGCTCCTCCATGCAGTAGGCTTGTATTGCTTTGAAATAGAAGTGATTAACACAGTTAGCGTATCTAACTAGATTCTTTAATCCTAGCACTAGGGAGGCAGAGGCAAGTGGATCTCTGTGAATTTGAGGCTACCTGGCTTTACATAATAAGTTCCAGGCTAGCTGGGCGCACACACACACACACACACACACACACACACACACAAAGCATATCTAGTATGAATGTATACTGAACTTGTGTTACAAGTTCAAGGCTGTTCCTACCCTTCCACTCCTACTTCCAGGGATTGGTGGGTATCCAGTTCCAAATGTGGGGCCTGTCCTATAGATTTGTGTTCTAGCAGGGGTTAGGTGGGGGTGCTATAGTAGAACTGTACACATGCTCTCACATGCCCTTGGGTCTCTTTCTTCTGCTTGTCATTGACCTCATAAATCAGTAAGACTTTTGTTCTATGACACTGGGACTCTAGGAAGATCCTAGCAATAATGCAGTGAGAACAGAGTTCCGACCCTCCTCTTCCCATACAGATCCCCTCTGAATGACTATGATGTGCCATCTGAGTACCTTTTACCAGCCTTGTGCTAGGGCATTCACCCATTTCCTACCCCTCAGCAAAGATGGCCTTTTTGAATCAGAAGTTGGATATGGCCACCTTGGAGAGCAGCCTCTTTAAAGCTGTGTGATTATGCTGCTGCTTCATTTTCTAAGTAAAGGAGGAAGAGAGTAGACATTTCTGGCTGGAGGACGATGGGGCTATTCTTCTGGGGTGGCAGCAACTCTCCAGCAAAATAGCAGGAATTGGGTATCTACAATTCTAGCCCTCAAACAGTATTTTCTCAGGACCCCCACTTCTCACACAGGAAATGCTACTCTCAGACAACGTCTTTCCTCAGACTGTGCACGTCCTAGGTTCCTATCATTTTCAGTTACAACCAGGTGGCCACACGAACCCTGTGAGTCTAAGGTGAGCATCTTTGTATGAAAAAGTGATGGTGGATATGAGTGCCCAACAAATATTGTAGCTAGAGGCCTCATGGGAATGGAAGCTCAAAACCAGACCTCCTGCCAGACTGTAGGTGTTAGAACAGGAGTGAGGCCAGCTCTGGGATGCACAGAGAGTTGCTGCTTGGGCCTGGCAGGAGCTGTGCAGCAGGAAGGGTCTTGCGCAAGGAGAAGAAAGAACCCTTGAGAAAAATCAAATGTCATTCTAGTGGGGACTGTGGGAGGGTCACATGAAGGTAGGGAAGATGGGATGAGTTCTATCAAGAGATTTGTAGAAAGCACACAGTGAGAGAATATGACACCTGTGGGACCTTTGAGTGATTCCATGCTCCTGAACATGTCATTGACATAAGGAGGGTGAGTTTAGGGTAGGGACCAAATCTCCAGGTCCAAGGAAACACTTCCTTCAGCTGCAGGAACTCTAGAAGTGTTAGGACACTTTCTCCTTGGGGTGCCTGGCTATGCCCTGCTTCGTCCTTCAGATACACCAAGCTCGGTTCTCAAAGCTCTGTGCAAGAAATGAAGCCCCAGGTTTCTAGGGTTTTGGCCTTGGGCAGATTCTCTTGTGAGTCCTGTATACTCTGATGCTTTCATGGTGACTTTATAGCAGGATAGGGAAGGGGAATGTGGGTAGGGAACCTGTGTCTTCATTGTTAGGAAAGTCCTCCTGTCTGGCTTTCTTTTGTAATGATCCCTTGCCCATCCGGGGTATTAGGGAAGGAGGGAGACTTTACAAATATCATAAAAATAATGGTTTGAAAACCATGGTTCTATTTTGTATTCCATTGCTTAGTTCATCTTAGAACTGAAAGAAATGAGACACGGCATGACTGGGAGGGGAATTAAGAGAACAGAAGGGGCCAGAATGACCAGGAGGCCAGGCAAGAGATGCGTAGCCAGGATCGGGGCAAGTCCCTAACCTGTAGGTTAGCAGGGGACCTAAGATTTTCTGTACCCTGAGATGGCCTATTTAAGGAAGGCCAGACTTTCTGGGTCATTTGTGTGAGCTTCAGGAAGCTCCCTAGTCGCCCTATAAGCTGGTGAGTCAACTTTCAGTGCTGGATCATTTGCTCCACCACGAAAGCCAGATGGAATCTGCTTAAGGGCTTTAATCCACATCTCGCTGAACATAGTTAATAATGTTTATTAAAACATGGATTTGCTGGTACATTTTTTTTTTCTAAGATGAAAATGGCCTCATGGTTTCCCCTAATTGTTTAAGTAACATGTGCTTCCGGTGAATATTTATACCATATGTAAGAGTGAAAAGGGTAAAGTGAAACACTCTGCCCTGTGCTGTGCTCAGAAAGCCGTTGCTCTCTACCGTGAAAATGTTCTCACCTATGTAGCCTATGTGCACAGCCACTAACCAGCTACCTAAACAATATATGCAGGGAACATTTTTGAAATTACTTTGATTACATATATAACCCTAGAAATGGCTCCAAGGCAGTTTGTGAAGCAGGAGGTTTGCTATGGAGATAACAGGGGGTACAAGGTGATAGCCTGACCATGAGGGTTGCTCAGGTTGATAGGTTATTTGGGGAGCAAGATGGAGATGTTAAAGGATTTTAATTGGGAGAAGTATGGACATAACATTCTGAAAATCCATGATTCCACTGCTTGTATAGAATTGGTTTGAAGTATCAAAGATTTAATATGACTTAAGACCAGGCTGTTGAGGTTAAGCCTCAGAGCATGTCATGTGGACAAGAAGAGACTGATACAGAGATAACTAAAGAACAGACTATAGAGCTAACTTAGGGACAAACATGACACAACTTGATTTTGATTCATTTTGTATCGCAAAGTTCATTAATCTCAGTGTAGCCTGGTTCAGTCAACACTTCAGTTTGGGACACTTCTTAGCCACTATTGCAATGAAAAGATAAAAATTGCTATTGGCTCCTGGCTGTGCCCTCAACCAGAAGCAAGGTAGCAGTCAGCAACAGGGCCGAATTTGCTCTTTCTTCTGCAAAGTGGCCGACATTTTCAGAGTTAACTAGAACTTGTTCTATTTTCTGTAAGGGCAGAGATGAACCCTTGGCTGCTCTGGCTTTACTGCTATAATCTTTGGAATCAGGCTGTCTCTCCCAGCACCCAGGAGTCCTGGGAAAGGTCACTGACCACTAAGGTTCTTGCTTGCCTA
Source organism: Rhynchomys soricoides (assembly GCA_019843965.1). Taxonomy (NCBI): domain Eukaryota; kingdom Metazoa; phylum Chordata; class Mammalia; order Rodentia; family Muridae; genus Rhynchomys; species Rhynchomys soricoides. Next base: position 177,625 of record JADRCH010000330.1, read on the forward strand.
TTGATGAATCACCCTGTCCACCCATATCAATGACTGGAGCCCAGTGTTAGTCAGATTGTGCCAAAATTCCCGAGAAAACAACTTAAGGGAGGAAAAGAACTATGTGGGCTCAGAGTCTCAGAGGTTTCTGACCCACGGCCAGCTAGCTTTGTTGCTCCTGCCTGGTGGTGAGGTGGAGTATCCTGAGAAAGCCAAGTTGGTCACCTCATAGCTACCTGGAGAGAGGGAAAATAAGTAGAGAATGGGAAAAGACATCAGAGACAAGATGCAGCCGCTGGAAATACCCTGCTTCTCACCTACTTCCTCCATCTAAGCCCCATTTCTTAAAGTTTTCAAACCCTCCCAAAATGGTATCACCAAGTGGGAGCAAGTCCTCTTAACATAATGAGCCCTTGGGAAGCATTTCCTACTGTGGTAGTTTGAATAAGAATGAGTCCTAGAGGGTCATAGATTTGAATACTTGCTCCTAATTTGGTGGAACTGTTTCAGAAGGATTGAGAGGTGTGGCCTTGTTGGAGGAGGTGGTGTTATCTGGGGCGGGCTTTGAAGTTTCAAAAGCCACATCATTCCTTTCCTCCTGTCTGTTGATAAGGATGGATGCTCCCAGCTTCTGCTCTAGGGCCATGGCTCCTTCTCTGCTGCTGTGCTCCCAGACATGAGGCTTATGGACTTGCCCCTATAAATGATTTTTCTTTCTATCAGTCGCCTTAGTCCTGCTATCTTAGCATGGCAATAGAAAAGTAACTAGCTGGGCAGTGGTGGCAAACGGCTTTAGTCCCAGCATTCAGGAGGCAGAGGCAGGCGGATTTCTGAGTTCAAGGACAGCCTGGTCTACAGAGTGAGTTCCAGGACAGCCAGGGCTACACAGAGAAACCCTGTCTCGAAAAACAAACAAACAAACAAAAAAAAAAAACCAAAAAAAAGAAAAAAGAAAAGTAGCTAAGACATATACCAAGCCAGAACAACCATGCAAAATTTATGGATGGGAACTCAGATGTTTCCATGGAAACAGAAAAGTGACATTTAAAAAAAGAAGAAGAAGGTCCGGTTTTCATGATAGGATCACAATCTCTCCTTCAAGGCAAGGAGCTAGACTGTGCATGGTCGGTGTCACTCTAACTACTGATGATTTTATGTTTGATCCAAACCTTTGGGCTTGGCCATGAAGGCTGCACATAGCTATCTTCAATGACTCTTTCTACCGCAAACACACAATGTCTTCCCTGGCAAGCCCCCCCCCCCTCCACGTTCTAAACAGTCTTCTTCCAGAGGGCAAAGTCCACATCACCGAGGACAGAGAACATTCATCAGGGTTAATCTTGCAGGTTTTCTATATAGCTTTCAGATATTTACTTGGTCATAGAGTTCAGCTTGGAAGCCCACTTCCTCATGCAAACAATCTGTGATATTGCTGATGTCATACAAATAATCAGATTTCAGCAACAAACCTGGTCTGTCTCAGCAGTGGTGATTAAATGTTCTGTACTCAGCAAGAGCTCCCTTAAGCACCGTTAATATCCCAGTGACAATCATTTAGAGATTAATAATCACCATATTTAGGCCATTTTCCCAAAGCACCAAGAGACGTCAGTAGATTTAATACCTTGAAAAGACTCTACATGGTTGTTGATGGCACAGTGCTTTTTCAGACCCTGGGGATTTGGGAGTCTGTAAGTGATTCAATTAGGTGTTGACTTCTCCCCCAGAAGGCAGGAGCAGCACATACCTCCCCTCTCTTTGCCACAGGCTACCTGTTCTCCCTACTTGATTCTCTTCGATATCAGATTGCATCTTAGGGGATTTGCAGGTAGAGACAGGGAGATGGGATGTTCTGCTTTGGTTTTCCATTGAGAAATTTGTTAGGAGCAAGATTTAGTAGTAACCTAGCTGATGAGACAGGATGAGCTTCTGGCTTTTTTTTTTTTTTTTTTTAATTGGTAATTCAATCTCAGTCAGAGAACTTAGTTTGAGATGAGGTGAAGCACAGAGTGACTCATTGAGGTGTCTGGAAAAGGCCTGAAGGTCAGGATTCAGCATAACCCTGCCTGCCCTTGGAAGTACCAACTTTAGACCACAGCATCTAGGCCGTGGAGCTAACTGCATCAGGCAGGTCTGGCCAATTATTATATTCTCTGGGAACATTCTGGATGGGAGCCATTTCTGTTGTGTATAGGCAAGTAGCAGAATCACTGGGTCCCAAAGGGAATGGCAGACTTTCTGCATATCTGCACTCAGGCTGTCAGCGTCCCTTCTTGGGATTCTGCCTCTCTCCATCTCTTTTGGACTTGTTCTCAGGAGGCCTTCTATAGGGTGGATTGTTCAAGTATTGTATCTGAGAAGGATTAGGACTCTCTTCCACAAAGTTCCTGGAAAGTGTGTCTAACAAGCTTATGTGTTGGCTGATGCTTATGTTGGCCACATTCCACTGGACTACTTAGTAAAGGGCATCCTTGGTTGACTCCTTGGTCTCCCATGCCAGGAGCTGTGAGGAGATGGGTCCTTAGGAGCTAGTGATGGGCAAACTACAGAGTAAGGGAAAAGAAGGTCCCAGAAGCTTCCTATACTGTGTTCCTGAATTACTTATATGAGGTCTGACCACTTTACCAGCTGTGTTTCCCAGGCAAGCTATCTAAGCTCCCTAAGGCTTGGTTTCCTAGGTAGTGAGTGACGGTGGTGTCTGTACCTACCACCTACGTCAGAGGAAAGGGTGAAGAGGGGGAGGACTCAAGAAAGTACTTACTATATAACAAAGCTTCAGCAGTCCTCAGGAATGACAAATGGTAATCCTGGCGAGGACCAAGATGCCCAGGATGGACAGCCTGTTGTTTTTCTGGCATATGGTTTCAATTCCAGAGGCTGTCATCCCACACACCTCAAAAGGCCAGCGTCACCCACAGCTTTGGAAGTATTTACTCATTCTTGTCCTGAGCCGAATCAACTCCAGGCAAACCGAGAACTTGGATTCCTCTCTTCAGTTATATACAAGCAGAGGAAAGCTCCATGCTTCATGCTTCAACCAGGAACAGTGATCATAGCCTTTGTTAGGAGGCCTCCCTTGCAAAGTCCCCAGGCTGAACAACAGCCTCCATCCTGGCCTTTTAGCAGTACGTTCAAGTTCCAAAATCTAACAGCCGTCAATGACATCGACACTACAGCGTGGCTGTGGTGTAATCGATCTGAAAGTGACTGAATTGGCCATCGTTCCATTTTCAACTGTGTGGCCTAGTGAACTAAACTTCTGAGTTTCCTAATCCCCAGATGATCTTGGAAGATCCTATGAGAAATTAGTCAGTATACATCAAATATGAGCTTGGTGGCATGCGGGTTAGCACTGCATACATACTATGTATGGTATGTCACCATTGTTAACCTTCTAAGCTATTAGAAAGCAGATAATATATTACCCAAGAGAAAGAAATAGGCAGAAAGAGGGCAGTGGTATCATAGATGGATTACCCAAAGAGAAGGGTTAGCTTCTTCAGAGGCTGTGTCTTAGGGTGTCTATTGCTGTGAAGACACCCCGACTACAGCAGCTCTTATAAAGGAAAACAATTAATTGGGGCTGGCTTAAAGTTCAAATGTTCAGTCCATTATCATTGTGGCAGGAAGCATGGCAGCAAGCAGGCAGACATGGTGCTGGAGAAGGAGCTGGGAGTTGTATATTTTCATCCACAGGCAGCAGAAGTGATTATGTGCCACACTGGGCATAGCTGGAGCATATGAGACCTCAAAGCTCACCCCTACAGTGACACTTCCTCCAACAAAACCACACCGACTCCACAAGGCCACACCTCCTAATAGGGGCACTTCCTATGGGCCAAGCATTTAAACACATGAATGTATGGCAGCCATACCTATTCAAAGCACCACAGGCTGCACTGGGCCAGTCATAGGAGGACAGGAGGTAGGAGACAGAGTTCTTTTCTGCAAGATGAAAGTGATAGAAACATTATTAAACATAACTTCAGGGCGACTGGCATTGAAATCCAGATTGTATGCCAGATCACATTGCTGACTTCAGTTTGTCTTCTGAGATACAACTGTGTCCTGACTCTGCTTCATGGTGTCTGTTCTTCTGCAATGACTAGAGGCTGTGCTATGCTGTCCATGACACAGTGGCTCCAACAAAACAATTATAACCAGAAAGAATTGATACACTGAGAAAAATAAGACAGACTATGCAGAGATGATGAAGACATGGGGAAATGTCACGCCATTGTGAAGGACACACCAATTTTATTTACTCTTCTCTCTGATTTCTTTTTAACGTATATTTGAAGGGTTTTGTTTTAGACACATTAAGTTTGAGCAAAGTTTGAGGGTCCGGCTGTGATTTTCCTACAGACTCTGTTGAGGCCCTCATTCCTGACCAGTGAATCTCACCTGAGTCGAATTTTCTTATGATGACAGCAGTCTGCCTCTGCCCCAGAGGAGACACTGTGACACCATCAGGCAGTTCCAAACAGGTCTTCTCTCTGTAACTTTGGGACTCTTCTTGTCTCCTCTGCACAGTAATTCCATCAAGCTGGTGAATCTGCTCTCCATATTTATCAGCACGTGGCTGACTGCAGCTGGATTCATCCACTTGGTAAGTAGCTGTGAAGACCCTGCCTTTTTGGCTGGCATGGAGCAGGCCCTTGCTGGGCCATTTTATTACTTAACATTTGTTTCTTTGGAAAGAGCCAAGTTTAGTTGTACATACAGGTAAGACGGACAAACTACATAGTTTTCAGAATTCCCTACCCTATACGCCCATCCCGAAAACTAGTTCTAAACTGTGAGTAATGTTCCTAGGATCAACCTGTATTTTTCAGCTTTACCTGTATTGCTTCAGGGAGACTTGCCTAAGGCGTTTTTTCATTCTGTGTGCAGTAACCTCAGAAGGCCACAAGATGGCAGTGCTTCCACAGCAAACACCCAGAAAAAGCCTGGCGACTATGCTGATAGTTTGAATTTCCTCAGCTCTTTGTGGACAGCAAATGCAGATCATGGGATGTGTCCCTACGCCTCTTGCACAAAAAGCTGCCCTTGACTCTCTCGCTAGATGACTTCTCAAGTTGTTTCAAAAGCCCCAAATGTTTCTGGGTTTGTTTTTTTGTTTTTGTTTTTGTTTTTGAAATGAATGACTCTTTGAATGCTATTACCAAGTCAAACCCTTCTTACTTCCCAAAGGCAGGTTTCTGTAGCCTGCTTTCAGAGAGCATAGTTACTATGAAATGCACATTTCACCTGCACATAAACTGTTACAATCAGAAGGAGCCCCCATCAGACTATAAAACTTTGGTGAGTGACTTTGTCTCTGTCTGCCAAGCAAGACAATTATGGATTTTACACAATGCCATATATATTTTTAATTGTGTGTATGTCTGTGTGTTAGTGTAGGGATATGTGCACATGTGTAGGTGTACCCATGGAGGGAAGCAGAGGGCTTCAGGCCCCCTGGGGCTAGAGTCACCAGAAATTTTAAGCTACTAGAAGTGAATGCTGAGAACTGAACTCCAGTCCTCTGCAAGAGCAATGGTTCTTAATCATTGAGCCATCTCTCCTGTCCCTATGCAACTAGTCAAGTCTCACCCTTTATCATTCCATTCCTTCTGAAGCCAATTGCCCAATTGCCAGTTCTGGGCTCAAGTTCCCCAAATCCTGCTGTAGAACCCACTCTCTGCTTCCTGCTGGGCTTCAGCCAAGCTCACAGGGCTGAGCAGCTGGCCAGACCCCAGGAACTCTGCAGCCCAAGCAGAAACTATGGACTCATGGCCCTTTACTGAGGATGTCTGAAGCCATTTAGTCTATCGTGTGTGTGTGTGTGTGTGTGTGTGTGTGTGTGTGTGTGTGTGTGTGTCTGCGGTTCCCAAGAGGTCACTCCTCTTGTTCTAGAGGAAATTTCCAAACCTGGAAGCTCAGAATTGCTGCTAAGCTTGGGTGAAGAAAGACAAGCAAGCCCAGAAGCAGAGATAATGTCTGGGATTCAGGCAGTAGATGTGAGGTTGGGTCTGGTGTCCTTAGTTACAATGATGAAAGGAAGTATGGAGCCCCTTGTGGAAGATCTAGAGTATCAGCAGGAATTTGCAAGGGACTGGCAGAAAGCGGTATCTCACACCTGCCTTAAAGAGATGCTGTAAAGGGTACCAAGCATCAGTGATGTACAGGAAAGCACACCCCAGTGATGCTCCACCCTATCCCTGTTCTATCCTTGGTGCCCTCCGTAGTCCGAGGGCATTCCCTGTTGCTATATCTACTTCCCCTTCTTTCATACCCCTTGAGGGTTTCTGGTGCATCATGCCTTAGTGACTAGCAATGAGAATCATCTGTTCTGTACCGAGAATAAGGAGCTTATGTAAAAACAGCTTTCTGGAGATCTGGGCATCCTGGTTGGCATATACTATACATATGAACATCTGATGGGTTTCTTTTCTCTCCCTCCCCCTCCTGCTGTAGGTGGAGAATTCGGGGGACCCATGGGAAAATTTCCAAAACAACCAGGCACTTACATACTGGGAATGTGTCTACTTACTCATGGTCACAATGTCTACAGTGGGTTACGGGGATGTTTATGCAAAAACCACGCTTGGACGCCTCTTCATGGTCTTCTTCATCCTCGGGGGACTGGTAAAAAAACCCTCTTTCTTATTGTGTCCATTTTAATGATTATTAATATTTGACAATACCCACTTCTTTAGACATAGTGCTTTTATGTGTTTTGCATTGGAAGCAACCAGGCAAACTAAATCCAAATACCATAGTGACCTTATTGCGTATTTCTTTAATGTTATGCTTTGTCCCTCGTTGTCCTAGCCAAGTAGCTAGGAACAAACCTAATTGTCTTAAGAGAGGCATGCCATTAATAAATGAGAGTGTCCTTTAGTAGTGGGATTCACTATCAGATATAGTAGCTGTAACTGATTATGGTAGATGCTGTCCAGACTCTGTAGGCAGATGGCGGTTTCAAGAGTTCCCCATCCCCTTTACGTTCCTCCCCAAACTTCCAACAAACACTGTGGCTGGTACCTGCCCCTAAAGAACAGGGTCCTCTCATTTAGGAAATGTCATTATAGTCGGAACATGACTGTGTCCAGAGCCCACTCCATATGTCTCCTTGCAACAAATTTCACTGGTCCCTCTGTCAGAAGAGACCACTGCGTACGATATCATTCCTGGGAACTTTTAGGCAATGCATTGGCAGTTGCTACATTTTCTCTTCCAAAGTAGCTCATAATGAAGTATGATTTTTTTTTTTTCTGGGTATGAGGTAAGTGACTAAGATTCTAGTCCACACACAGCTGTCGCGTATGTGCACCACACACACATTTATATGAAGCGATGCATACATTTCTCTCTGTTTTGTATGCATAAGATATATACATTTCGAAAATGTATATAAACGTGTGTCGGGTTGGACATTAGCAGCACCCCTGCAGGGCCCCATAGTTAAGGACACCCCATTTTCCAGCCACAGGATAGTCTATGTTGGGCAAAACATGGCAGTTTCGTGTCTCCTTGCTAACCTTTCCTCTTGTGTGATTTCCAAAATTGACCTCTTATGCTTTTTGGTCATTTTAAAATGAAAATGCTTATTTTTAACCGTCTTTTAGTGTTTAGTATCTTTAGCCACTCATAAAAGAAATCTCCTTTGTGTGTTATTTGGAAGGATTTTTTGACAGACATGTATACATGTGTGTGCAGGTGTGTGTGTATACATCATGTGTGCATGTAAATATGCACATGCATGTGTGGGTGTGTGCACATGTGTGTATGTGTGTGCACATGCATGTGTGCCCATGCATGTGTGTGTTCATAAGTGCATGTGGTGAATGCATGTGTGTGTGTGCACGCCTGTGTGTGTATGTGTGTGCGTGCGTGCGTGCGTGCGTGCATGAATACTTTTGCACCGTTCTACAAGCCGCTTATCTACTTCAGGAAGAAGATGCCAGCTCATTTACTCTTGTCTTCTTTACATTGTTCCTGGCTGTGGTTTTTTGTTTTCTACTGTCTAGATCGACTCACGTTTGTTTCATTCTGTGTATTTTCAGGAGCTTTCCCCTTTGTCCTGTTATTGTTGTGTAATCCAACACACGAATCCGCACCTTCGCCGGTCTAATCCTCTTGTGTTTTCAGATCTTAGTATCCCCCTTCTGAAAAGGTCACCCTTTCTTTGGCCTGTCTTTTTAGTCTCTCTCTGTCTCCCCTCTTCTCCTCAGGCCATGTTTGCCAGCTACGTCCCTGAAATCATAGAGTTAATAGGAAACCGCAAGAAATACGGGGGCTCCTATAGCGCGGTTAGTGGAAGAAAGTAAGTATGCGCTGCGTATGCGCCTCCGCTGCGTAGGGGCCTCTCTGCATGCCATTTCTGTTTGGCTCTTGTTTCTTTGTCTCATGCATGTAGGCAATGTTTGCCCGCTACGTGCCCGAAATTGCTGCTCTCATCCTGAATCGGAATAAATTCGGCGGGACTTTTAACAAACATGGAGGCAGAAAGTAAGTCAGTGGTACCTGAGGACGTGTGCCTGAGTGACTTGAAAAGTCCCTGCAGCAGTGGCATTGTATCAAGCCCTTCCCCGTACCCTGCTTGCTTTTTAAACAAGGGAGGGTGCACATTCTGCAGGAGAATGGATTTGAAGCATGGGAGATGGCTGGAGCATCTTGAGGTCTTGTGGCCGTTCTCAATTTCCAAGAGACAGTAGCAAATTTATTTAAAGGTGTCCATGTGTACCTGGAGCCCTATCTTCTGCTCTTATACCTTACCACAGACACCAAGATCATTTCATGAGCTAGTGATATGATCAAATTCTGGTCTCTGCAACTGAGGTCTCATGACCTCCTGGTAGGTTTGGCACATGCTCTAATGGGGGCCAGAACTCTTCCCACTGCCCTTTGTGTCAAGCACAGGAGAAGGCCTGGCCCATTCTCCCTCCTGGAAATCCCAGTGGCTGCAAGGAGAACTTTAACAACATTACACGGTGGAAATGCCTCCTGGGCAGGAAGTATTACAGTTAGGGTGTCAGGGTACCACAGGCAATCAGTGATGTGGTTTTTTTGTTTGATGTCCCCAACGTGAAGCTTTCCTTCTTGGGAACTATTTAAGTTTCTGCTCAGGTGACTTTATCCGCATCAGTATCAATATCATCAGCACCAGCATCACAGCATGAGTCCAGCAGGACCGGACAGTTTATTCTGATGTTGATGCTGAGACCTTGCTCCTCTGACCCTCTCATAGGGCTATCTCAATGGAAGAGCTAAGGTAGCAGGATGGGATGGTTGCAGCTGTCTTCAAAGTCAATAAGTGCTTGTGTTGAAAGCTCTTGGGGGGCCATTCAGCTTTGTTCTTAATTCAGGGTATGATGTGCATAGAGTAAAATGGTCAAGCATGCCGTACACCCCGAGAAGATTGTACACTGATGTACACACCAGGGAATGACACCCGTATCTCTATTAAAATGCTGAAAATGGTCCCATTCATGCCAGTCCCCTGTCCCCTATCATGGAGCTGTTTTATCTTGTACCTTATCCCAATCGATTGCTAAATTATTACCTTAGTTTGATGTTTAAGAAAACTAGAACCTGGCCTGGAGAGCCTTCTCCCCAAGGCCGCCCCTCCCATCATGACAGTTGGCCCTGCTGGATGGAGCCCAGTAAGCCTCGCTCTGATTATTGAGTCCAACACATCCTGAGCTCAGGTGTCCAGTCCTCTGTTCAGAAAATGAGGAGGTGGAGAAAGGGCTCATTTCCTTGAACTACCCACAGGACAGCAGTTTCCTTCCATAGACACAAAGGACAGTGGGAAAAGAGGCCAGTTGGCGCTTTCTCAGTAAGGTGGCGTGTCTTTCCATCTCCCCTACAGGCCCCTTTCTATTATCTTAACAACCCTGGATGAGGTTAGAACCAAGCTGTTCTGAGGTCTGGGCCATTGGTTGGTTCCAAAAGGCCAAATAAGCCCAAAGATTTTCCTCCATCATTTATCTCAAGCCAAGAGGAAAACAGCTTCCTAATTCAGTGTGCTTTTAAGATATAGACAGGTCTCTATAAAGCAGACTGCATCCCGAGAGTCCCAGGCCCTCATTATAGCTGTCCAAGCCCATTGGTCTCAGCCAGCATCTCCTTACCCCTGTCCCCAGTGAAGTCAATAAAATCAATTGCTTTGAAATCTAAGTTGAAAGTATTTCTTGACTCTAATTTCCAGGTGGGATTTTTTTTTTTTTCAGAGTAGTGTTTGTGGCCCAATATGGGTGGGCTGTTGGCTGACAGATTTTATTAATGGGTGGCCCAAAATGAGGGTCTGAGACCAGAACTCGCTGGCCTGCCCTGCCATGATCAAGTGAGGTTTAAAGTCTGGCATGTCCACTCAAAACTCCACGTGCTGAGGACTTCAGATCTTGGACCTTCCTTCAGTTTTGTTCTGGCTCTGTAATCTGTTATCATCACTTTTAGCCTGGCCTCCTTCTATCTGTCTCTGTCTCTGTTTCTGTCTGTCTGTCTGTCTGTCTGTCTCTCTCTCTCTCTCTCTCTCTCTCTCTCTCTCTCCCCCACTCTCCTTTCTCTCCTTTGTGAAAATGCATTTTGCCTTTAATGTTCTCTTTTGAGTCTCCAAAGTCCCCAGACCCTGCAGGATGTAGTGTACGTCCTGTCATCAACACCGGGGCTGTTCTCATTACTTTATGCATTGTTTCCTGGTTCAAAAGCTAATTACCAAGTAGTTTAAAGAAGCCCTTGGTCACTTAGATCTTTCATCAGAAAATATAAGCTTGGGAAAGGAACCGTAATAAAGGGCCATTAGCACCCTTTGTTTGATGTTGGTTCTCCAGTCAGTAGAACAAGATTGATGAAATGTTATGTTTGGCCAAAATTTGAGTTTTCATTTGGAATTCAGTGTTGAGAGAATGGGCTGTCAGAATCAATAAGTTTCCTTTCACTTGGGACGTGGGCATGTGGTAGTAATTAGCAATATAAGGTCTTTACTTGAGCAATGAAGCATGGATTCTGGCAGCAAACATAATGAGAAACTACAGTTGTTCTATTCCGAACGTCAAAAAGTTTCCAGATAAAATTAAATGCATTTGCAAAAGGAAAGGGGCTTAACTTTGTTGAGAGCTGGAGTTTAGACTCTTAAAATAGCAGGCAGCACTTTGAGTTTTGGTGCATGCAAAAATGCATGTGCTATCCTCATCTGCACAAGTGTACATGCTACCCCCCAGGACTGAATTCAGCAAATACCTAGGAAACAACTTAAATGTATACATAGCTATGAGTTTGGTTTTTTTTTTTTTTTGGTATGTGCATATTTTATTCAGCAGTAACTACTCATAACAATATATTAACTTGTCAGACAACCAACCATAACTTATGACTCACAAACTGCAGAGACACAAAAATGTGAAATCCAAAGATCATTCAGGATGGAAAATCGGTATGATAGAGCAAAGTAAGGCTTGAAAGACACAACAGCCACGTGCGGGTGTTGGAGCATGTGGAGGTTCCCTTGGTGTTTCCTTGTGACTTTTCATCAATGTGTTTGGCACAACACAACTGTTTCCTGTGGCATTCCTAAAACTTCCTCCCTGTCCACGGGAATCAAGGGTCTGGTGAGGCCTTCTTCACCCTTTTCATTTGGTCATCTATCCCAGCACTAGGTGCGGGTACCCATACATATGCCAGCTGCTGTGTTACATATCCGGGCCCCTAAGAATAGAGACCAAAGTGTTAACAAACAAAGGGCTCAATCAGGGACCAAGAAAATTATGTTGGAAATATTGGGGACAATTAGCCCCTTGTGCTGAGATCCTAAATCTTACTCAGTATAGTAGCCTTCCTGTCTCCCAAGCCTTTGACTTTGCCTCCTTCCCTTCATGTACAATGAAAACTGCTCAGAGGTGGCAGAGGCATGGGGGATACTGAGACTCCCATGGCCTTGGGGTTCTTGGTTTGCTGTCTTTTCCTCCCACAGTTTCTTCTGGTTTCCCCAGAGGTTTCTTCTCTGAGTGTAATTCATTCTACTCCTGGTTAGTTTATGAGAACTGACAAGATCATGGTCCAAGGTCATATGGCCAAGGGCCATGGAAAATAATTGGCCACAGAGAGGAATCCATCAGCTTTAACCCCCTGGATAGAGACAGCACAGCTGGGGAGCCATCCAGACCTTGTGTTTCCCATGATGTGGCTTCAGTGGCCCCAAACTGAGGTAGTTCTGGCCCAGGTGTTTGGGACAGAGAGAACAGGATGGATGTAGAGGGGGCCACAGATTTTTGGTAGCCAGAAGCTGAGAGGACATTTGGAGAGGAAGGAATAATAAAAGACAAGGGGTGGACAAAGGAGAACAGGAAACTGAATGTAATTAGCATGGAAGGAAATCTCCGTGGTGACGTCCCCATTCTAGAGTGGGGAGCGGTTTCTCCATCCAAACCCATATCTTGCTCCAGAGCAATGAAGCCATCTCTGGAGCTTCAGTGTTGATCACATAGATACAAATACCATACTGTTTTATCTGGGCCAATTTCCACATTTATAGGTTGGTGCATTTTGAGCTCTTGATTTCCAAGAGATAACAGTGAATTTATTTAAAGGACTCCATGTGTACCTGAGACCATATTTTCTACACTCATCTGGACCCAATGCTCCAAGAATTCAGAGAATAACTATATCTCCTTCACAATCTCCAACTTGCTAAGGCATTCCTCTCTGCCTGCTAGGCATGGGGCTGTATGCATCTTCTTCTGATTTCTTCTGATTGGGGCCTAGTTTAGCTATTTATTCAAAATAGACTGTTCTTCTTATTCATGTGTATGCTCTTCTCTCTCTCTCTCTCTCTCTCTCTCTCTCTCTCTCTCTCTCTCCCCCTGTATATGTTTCTTTCTGCCCTACTTACTACCTTGGATCAACGTGGGCTGCCCCTTCAGTTTTTCCTACTTTCAAGTTTTAACCACAGTGCTTCCAGGCCATTTTTAAAGGCCATAATATGGCTATTCCCTCACAAAGATTCTTTTTATTTGCTTCCTCTGTGGTCTACCCTTGCCTAAAGAGAGTCACCATGTGCCATACCTTCATGTTTATTCATTCCACATGTGTTTATTGAGTGTCTGCTCTGTGCCAGGCATCAGGGACAGACACATTCCAGCATACCTATTAAACCCTCCAGCTGTACCACAGCTCTTGCTCTCTCTTGAGTTCTGTGCTATCTGGCCACCTAAGTGGCTGGGAAGTTCAGCTTAAGAGCTTATTTAAACCTGCCTCAGATCCCAGGGAGTCTTCCTGCAATGCTGTGGCTGCTCTCAGCCTGGCCTCCAGTGTGCAAGATTGGGATGTGGGTTGATTCATGTGGTGCTATCTTGGCTTGAAACCACGGGCTTGCTTTCCTTTCCTGTTTACGTGGCTCTCGGGTGACGCTCACTCTCACTTCTCCCAGGCCTGCAAGGGCTGGACTGCTCTTGGGAGGGATGTTTCCTATAGGTTGTCATTTACGATTTCTCTGCCTCAGACATCGCTCAGGTTGAAATGGGACTGAAGTCTTGTATTTTACACAATCTTTGATCCCTTGTCAAGAAAGGCATTGAGCACTTCTCCTCTCGTAGCCCACGTGACTCCCCTGCAATATCTCAGGATTCCTAGATTTTAAAAACCATAAATTAGCAAATCATCAACATATCACCGGGGAGGTTCATCTGGTAGCGATTGTACTCAGAAGGAAACATGGGCCCTAATAACTGATTTTCACAAAGATACAAAGAATTGTAGACAGACAGATACAGTAAATAGGAAGACAAATAGATAATTCAAGCTGACAGACCATCTTGAACTGATTAAGCATTCTGCTTTGATTAGTATTAAACTTTTTGTGGAAAGAGGAAAGAAAAAAAGAAAAAAAATATGAGATTGCCCTCAGACTTTGGGAAAATGACCCCTGATGACTTCTGAAATCGGGTACCCAGAGGCAGATCAGCATTTGGCATTAGATGTCTCAAATAATGTAATGTCCTAGGAAGTTCTTTCCAATGGCAGGGGTCTTGGTGGGTGAGGGTATGGATCCTTCCGCCTTGGCATCTGCTTTGGATCCTTCTAAGGCACGTCTTTAGTCCTTTTCAAACTTCAACATCTCCTGAAAAGAGACTTGGCTGCATAGTCAATCAAACTCCAGAGTGCGGATGGGATGAAGGCTTCCCCTCTGCCCCCCTTTTCTGCTGTCTTTCTTCCCTTCTACTTAGCAGAAGGTTTCACCTATTGTTCTCCAAACAAGAATAGAAATGTAGGTGGGAGATGAACTGGGTACCTTGTGGGGAAGGGGCACACGTTCAAGCATAGACTTTTGCTTTCAAATATTCTTCCTTCCATTTACAAAGGAATTCTGATTATGAATTTTCTAATTATAATCCCGAAAGACTCATTCTACTCAGCCTCATGTTTGATGGAGTGAGTCCTTGCTGGGTAGATTTAGAATCCCAGGAACAAATGCAAGCATCCGAGACTAAGTTGCACCCTATTTTCTGTCTTCCCGCCATGCCATTCATTCCGATAAAAGTCTTTCCAGAGTTGTGACAAGCAGTTTCTCATAGGCTTGGGGTTCTTTCCACCACTGCTGTCACCATGCTCTGAAAATAAAACAGCAAACTTTCTAACTGGCCAAGTCCAGCGTCTCTTTGTATTAAATTATCATAGAAGCCAATGCAGCATGAAGGCTGTGGACATCTGACTCGTTGCTGTCAGAGTTGAACCTCCACACAGCACTAGTGTTGCATGGCAGTGGCCTGCTTCCTCCCTCACCACCATGGAGACTTGCTCTGAATGTGGGTACCAGTTGTCAGTAAAGGTCAGAAGCTCTCCCTCCTCTGTGCCATTCCAATAAGGAGATGTGGAGGCAGATCAGAGATACATGTATGCCATTCTAAGAAGTTTTATGATGCTTCTCATATAGATGCCAAAGGATCGTGCCAGCTTGCATCTAAAGCAGATTTAGGAAAACACCCATTCCAACACATTGACTCAACAATTATTCAAACCCTCCTTTGAGCCAGGAATTGTGCTGGACTCTGTGGTTAAGAGAATGTGATTGTTGTTCTCCTGAAGAGTATGTGAGACCTTGCCCAATCAGAGCTATTGAAGGAGCCGGTGGCAGCTAAATGGGAACTTGATTATGTAGTAACAGCATCCCAGTGACCTGTTCTTTTGGCTGGAATTTGGTACAATAAACTCAGGAGGGTGTGAAATAATCATGAAGGTGGGAAGCACATTACAGGAAGTATTCCTAAGAGCACAAGATAACTCAGATTGTTGAATGTGCTCGCTGAGGCTGTTTAGGGCAGAGGTAACAGCAGAAACCAGTGTGCCTAAAAATCTTACAGATCTAATAAGGAACCCAGGAAAGGGGGTGCAGAGACATTCAGGAGAACCTGGGGCCTGGTGATGATATCGGGAAGTCTGCTTCTTCCTAGGCCAGACAGGTATCCTTCTGTGACATGTCACGCCTCAGCAGACTTTTGAGTGTATGGCTCCTTCCAAATCCCCTTGGAGTTGCAGATACTGACATTCTATGGAGACTGATGCCAGCAGAGATGCTCTCCAACATCAGATGGTTGTTACATCCTGATAAGCCCATTATAACTGGAAAATAATCTGTATATAAAATGCACTCGGTATACGTAACCTACTGAGCATACTAGTTTAGACCTGCCTACCTTAAAGTCTACATTAAGGCATTAGTCCATAGTTGGGCAAGGCCATCTAACACAAATCCAGTGTTGGATAAACAATGTGACTTGTTTGCTGACATTGAAATTGAACAGAATGGCTGTACAGGTAGCCTTTGGCATCAGTCTAGTAGAAAGCTTCTATGTGGACCCTGACTATTTTGGAGAGCATCTGTATGTATTTTGAGTATGCTCAGAGAGAATGGTCAGTGGCTTTTGCTGACTGAGGCAGCACCCTTTGGGTCTAGTGGCCATTAAGGGGAGGATGCATCAGGCTATCATGATGAGACAGCCAGTCCCAGTAGCAAGCATAGGGCCCATGACTTGCCGAGTGTTAGGGAGAGAAGCTGGACTCACCTTACAAATCAATATCTTCCCCAAAGATAAAACTATAAACATTTTACATGCTTGGAATCATTTATTTTTCTAGTCCACCTTCATTCCCAAGGGGTGAGGCTAGCCTGTCTGGGGCAGTGTTCTCTGTGTTTGTCCAAGTGCAGCAGCAGCGGGTAGAGACAGGTAAAGCTTCTTTGATCTAAAGAAATATGCTACTCAGGAAAGGAAACTGCCTAGGATGAAAAAGATCACATCAAAGGTGTCCTGCTCTATTGAGAATAGCTAAGGGTCACTGAGTCCCAAGTAATGAGATGAATGAAATGTAGAGGCCAGAGTATGTTAGGAGACCCAAGGAAGAATCAGCGTAATTTGTGATCAGTCACCATCGTAAGATTACTTATTAATAAGGCTGTCTAAGGTTTGAGATAATGGCCAGTTTAGAGTGCTTGCTGTACAAACATAATGTCCTGAGTTTTAGATCCCTAGAAAGTTTATTTTAAAATCCAGACATAGGAGCATATACCCATAATCCCAGAGCTGGGGAGTGAGAAACATGTGGGTCCCTGGAATTCACTATTTATCCAGCATAACCAAACCTGTGAGCTTCAGGTTGAGTGAGAGACCTCAGAAAATAAGGTAGAGAGTGATTGAGGAAGATGCCCAATGCCAACCTATGGCTTCCCTGTGCGCAGGTACCCACCTGCACATGTCCAGACACAAACTCCCCTCTCTGAAAAGAAATAAAGGGGAAAAGAAATAGCAAAGTGGCAGTGATGTGATCATACCTGAACACTGGATACTTGTAAAAACTAAATGAGAAACAGAAACAAAGATCAACAAATCTAACCTTAGGGTTCTATGCTTGTAAGCAACGGAAATGGATTTTTGCTGACTAAGCAATTTTTTAAAACATTGGACTAGAGTAACTTATAAAACCCAGGGGAAATCTGAAAAGCAAGGTCCCAGAAAGGACAGAAAACAGCCAGAAATGAGGCTCTGTGATCCAGGAAGCAGAAATTCATGGTCATTCATTACAGAATATGGCCACCAGCATGGGTTACCTCCTGCCATTATCTTGAGCAAGGATTAGGCTCACTTGAATATGGAAACTTGATTAGCAAAAACAAAACCATGTGTAATTAAAAGTGAGATGTTTTTGACAGAATGAGTGGTGTATGCTTGATAGGTGGAACCAGCCTATGCTAAGGCTCTCTTTGTCCAGCCTTGGATTGATAGTCCACAGAGGTTACAAGCTACAGCAAATGTATAGTCATTCTTTACCCATACACCACTCTGATCCTGTGTCCTATCTGATTATGGAGATCTTATTATGGTTTGGAATGGTGGCTTAGTTCTCAGCTACAAATGACAAAGTGCATCAGTTTTGTGGGCCAAGTTCTAGAAAAAGGCTCCCCAGTCTCCTCTGCTGGGTTGTTCAACGCTCTGCTCTCTGACCTTGGAGCTCTGCTTCATGAAGGTGCCTTTGCTGAGCTGTTTGGATCTGTTTGCTCCACTGTCTGCCCCATTTAGTGAAGCAGTAAAGCAGACTGCCTTTTCCAAAATACTCCTGTTGACAGCTGCATAAGATGATTGCTCCCTTCTCTTCCTCACCAGGAGGCAGATCAAGTTTCCTTTCTTTCTCATTAGCAAAGCAGTAGATGTGGCCAAGAGTAGATGATCTTAGCCTTAAACCTTCTTGGCAACCCCTCCTCCTGCTTTCCTCCTTCCTTTCCTTCCTTTCCTCCTTCCTTTCTTCCTTCTTTTTTTCCCCTTCCTTTCTCTTACAGGAAATAGTTATAGTCAGGTTGGGACTGTGGGCATGATAAGTACTCCTTGTTTTTTGTTTTCATTTTGTGCTCCTTTATGGACTTGGGAGAAGATTCCAGGAGTCTGAGTTGGACAGCCATTCTTACAGTTTACTGTTAAATGTTGACCACGTTTCCTCTGGCTTAGTGTCCAAGCCAAGCGTATTTTTTGCAACAAATAAGTCTTGAAAGCAAATGGCATGTGTCTCTGTGTGTGCTGAGCTACAGCTAGATCCTGGGGTAGGATGGAAAGCTACAAACAGCAGGCTCTATAGTCAGTTTGCTTTGATTGTTAGTGACAGTATTTCTCCATAGTCAAGACAGATTCCTGGGAACAGGTTTTTTTAGAAAAGAAAAAAGGAGGGAGGTTTGAATGGATTTACCTTTTATTCTGCAGTGGAGCCACAAGCCAGAAGGAGAGAACTCAATAGAAACTGTTCTGAAGGCACAATTCAAGTCAGGGCTGGTTGCCTTAAGGCAAAGCAGCCAGAAAGACATGGCTCGGTGACGTGGGAAGTGAAGCCTAGCTTTCATGAGAAAAGTCCAAGTTCAACACAGCAGGGCAAACATGAGCTTGGTACTGACTACCATGTGGCCGTTTGCAGGGCCTCTAACTACCCAACTATGTAATGAAATGCTACCCATTCCTGCCAAGCACTCCTTAAAATCCAATCACCTCATGCCAGGGGCTACTAATGGTGGGAGATGCTGGGAAGAGGTGGGATGAGAGAGGCATGATTAGAAGGCTCAGCAGAAAGACAGAAGGGAGTCTAGCATATGTATTTGATATAAATATTATAGTTTCACAGAGACATCTAGATCAATACATGCCACATTTCATCTACCTCTTTGACAAAGTGAGTGCAATGTATTCAGAAAAAGCTGTATAGGATTTTCAATTTACTCTGTATGATTTATTGTGACAGGATGGCTATGGGTTTCTTAAGTTCTTTATATTTGTTCCAGTAAAAATGGATATAGTATCTTTAAAAATAAACATCCCAGAGACATGCATTTTATACTATCTTCCTGGTGCAAGGCCTGGCTAAGGAGAGATCTAAGACCTCCCCGACCTTGGAAGACTTGATTGCGGTCAGATTTGCCTCCGTCTTTGCTCTTTGGCTTTTGGGAGACTGAGGAAGGGGGGGGGGGGAGGAGTAAACAGGGAAATCAATCAGGAAGGGATTGCAGACGTCTAGACAAGATAAAATGATGACAAGATCTAGTGGATAGGCAGGGAGCAAGCACTCCATAGGGAATCATAAGGGTCTGGTGGATGAGGCCATGTCAGACTCTTCACTTATGGTGACTGGCTCCAAGTCACAGAGGCCTGCTCCTCAGTTTCTTGATACCTAGCCAAGGTCCTTTCCACATCATTCAATGATGCTTCTTTTTAGAAGGCATCACATAGAGAGGTTGTTCTGCCCTTCCTAGGTGTTTACCTTGCACCAAATGGCTGAGCATGTTTCCTCATCAAATGAATAGAGGCATTAGACAAAGTACGTGCCATAGACCCTCTGAAGTTAAGATATGCCCGGACATGTGAGTGGGGGCCTATTGCCAATACCTTGTCATGGTGAAGTGTGGAAGTTTCAAAGGTGCTTGGCTTTCAGAAATACTGTCTGGTGTGTACGTGGAAAGTGTGTAGATTTTTGTTCTCATCAAATAAACTGACTCTCCATGACTCCCTGGTGGCCCATCATCAGACCCTGAAAAGCCTCGTCCTCCTCTTATACCTCCAGCCGTAAGACTACCCTAAAACACAGGTGTGGAACTGGCTTCTGAAACAGGTTGCCATTCAACTCTGGAATATTGGCCTTCCTGGCCCACCAGAACAACAAAAGCAGAGTGACGAAGGAGAACATATGTGACCACATTCTAGAGGTGGAGGTGGCCAGTGGTCAGAGGAGCAGGGTCATAAATATTTGGTGATGAATGATGACCTACACTGTAAGTAAGTGGCAGTTCCCAGTTACCCCTGAGAGAGTGAAGTGTAGTCATACATTTATCTCTTATTATGCAATCACATTCAACCACAAGATACCCTAGTTGTTGCACAGCCTACCTGTACTACCCATCCCTAATTAACCCACTGTCTAGAGCCCTTACTCAAGTTGCTACTAGATGAGTAACTTCCCTACACCAAGTCATTTACTACCATTGTGTTGCTATTTAGTACACTTCCTTGTACATCTGAGATGGATCTTTCATCTAAGCCATTAATATTAGCTTACCTTTATGTTACCTTTGCGTCAGAAACATCTGTTCATCTACCAAGCTTTGTCCCACCCACCAAGTGTCAGTCAGATTAAAGTAGAAATGGTTACTTATCTCGATCTGTTGTCTGTCTTCACAATCCAAGGGGATTAGGGCCACATAGAATCTAGGCATGAAGATTAACATTGGGCTCAAAGAGGCTACATCCAGAGCCACAGATGAAAATGGCTTAGTTCCTTTCAGTGTGACCCACTTAATAACTTCTGCTATAAAAGGTGATCGCTTTGTTATTCTTCAGATTCCTAGTCTAGTGGGAGGATCCTCAGCTCCATAGAGAAGCAAAGTCTAATCCAGATCCAGATATTGACATTATTTTTGTAGCCCCTTTTCTTCTCAGAGTGTATGATTAAAGTTAAGGTTTGGTTTGGGGTCTATGCACAGTGGCATTGGTAATTTCTGTGTTCCTCTGTTGTTGTTTGTTTGTTTGTTTCCTTGAACCTTCTGGACTGATTGAGCAGGTGTAGCCTAAGCTAGAGATGCTGAGAAACTGTGGTGCCTTAAGGGAATTTTGTCGCTGTCCACCCTATTCCCATAACTAACCTTTCTAAGCCTCTAAGAACTTCTGCAATACTTCCATGTATTGGCCGATCCTGCCCACCCTGAGGGAGCAGAAGCTAACAGATATCAGCCCTCAACTATCAGCTTCCTCCCTTGAGCACTAGAATCTCAACACCTAGGCTATGTCCTTGGTCAGTTACTTTTACTTCCTGTGAACATAGGTGATGCATCTCACAGAAACAGCTTCAGAGGGGAGATCTAAAGATATGCTGATGGGAAGAACCTGCAGCTGCTTGCGAATTAGATGGAATTATACAGGCCACATGCTGGGTACTAATATAAAGATGTCACACAGTCCCTGTCCTTTTAGAACACTGATGGTGGCTCCTTTGTTGGCCCATCCATCCATGTATTAGCTCTCCAAGTAAATCTTGGAGATAACCTCAGGAATGAAGCACTCTTTACAGTGCCTGTATAGCTCTGAATTGTTGCTCCTAAGATGAAAAATTGGCAAGACCTGTCGAAGACTATGTAATTAATTAGTGTCTGACATTAGAGTATGAATCTCACCAGGCACGTCTGTAGATACTGTAGAAGCTAGCAAAGATCATCTGGACAGGGATCTTTGACCTTCCTCAAATCATACCTTGTAAATATCCACTGCTTCCAAGGAGCCCACACTCTGCTCTTGATCATAAACTATTTTCAGTCATATTGAATAGATGGGATAATACATTTCATGTGTCTTCTTTCTGAAACAATGTTCTTCCCCAAACTACTGCCTGCGGGATTATCTCCATTTGCCTAGCTTTCCCCATGCTCCGGTAGGGAGTCTGGAGCTTCCTCAGACATGGGCCTTCCACGTCTTCCAGTGCTGGTGCTGGTGCTGATGCAGGACTAGAGAGGCAACCTCTCCCCATCCATCAATTCTGACAGCATTCAAACATTTTCAATATGTGGGCTCCCTGATAACTTCCATTGTATGGAAAACAAAATGGAGGGAAATGATTATTGGCACAAAGGGGGGATGGCTGTAAATCTTCAAATCAGATACAGGACAGATTGGAACAATATGGCTTCTTCAAGGTTGCCATGATAATGTACCTAATAACTCTCCCTGGGCAAAAAGGCAATCTGCTTTCAATCAATCCCCTACCCCCAACCCCCTTTTCTTCTGAGCAAAAATACCAATTATGTTGAAGGAAGATTTTTTTCTTCCTTTTTTTGATAAGGACTGCTTTCCACCCCAGAAATCATGCTGTAGCTAAAAGATATATATTTTCAATTGTCTAGCATGGTATCAGACAGCTAGCACCAAATGAAAAAAAGAAAAGTCAATCTTTTTACCCCCTTTCTTTCTCCTGCCAGCATTTGTCTACTTACTTCTTAAGAGAAGTGAAAGCTAATTAAAGGCTTAAGGGATAATATTGATTGCATTGGAATATATTTTATATGTACCCAGCACACTTTCAAATAATAGAACCATGACTTTTTCTAAGGCTAAATAAATCAGCTGGCTGAACCTTTGATTCAAGGGTGATGTGTTGGGGCAAGGCTCATCTCCTCCCCTTCCACTTCACACATATCTCTCTCAGGATGAATGATTTCAGAGCAGCTACAGGGACTGGGGTGGGAGGGAGGAGGATGCTCACTCCATTCTTTGTGTACAGGACAGGAAGGGTGGATGTTCAGCTGTCTCAAGCCACCATTCATTTGAGTCTGGCCTTGAATAATAAGCAGGCATATTCCAGCATAGAACTCTGCAGTTTGCAATATCTGATGCTGAGGCTGGCTAGGTGGAATGGGCTTCTCCTTGTATGGACTTAAATAAGTAGCTTGTCTGGGATATCCTCTTCTTGCCATCAAAGTAGGCAACTAGAGTTCTTCCTTACCTTGTTTGCTTTCTCTGCCTCAACTTCAGAGATACCTGCAAGTTGGATTCCTGTCAGAGCTTTCTCCATCCTAGTCTTTGTGCAGGACATCAAACTGCACAAGGTAACCCTAGTATCACTTGTGTGGAGTTCAAGTCGGGAGAGAAAGCTTCTTTCTTGGTCACTTTCTGGGCATGCTTATCCATTCAGAATCATAAATCTTGTTCAGAACCTGCATACCAACTTACCCTTTTTGCATATGTGCACTTATGCTACAAGAAACATGTTAAGATAGGATAAAAATGGTAAAAAAAAATTTCCAAATAGTTTGTTTATTTCATGAGTTCAGTTATATAGTGTATTTCTCAGCTTTATAGTCAGAAGGTTTCAGTGATATGGAGCTTTGGGCGTTAAGTTTGAATAAGTAGATAAGTGATTCCCCCAACCTAGCAGGTGATGTCGAGAGGGTATATGACCACGTTAGGATGTCTATTCTGAAGGACCCCACTGCCACTCTTTCTTCACCTTCATGACCATGGCTTGCCTGATTGCTAAGTGCACCACCGTAACAATAACAGTCTATAATGGTAATATTATTAACTGTGCTGCACATATTATTGATTTACTCTTTGTTCTGCACCATTATCCTTTCCCCAATGAGTATACTACGTTATTCTCACATCCTTAGTCAAGCACCAAATTACCACAAAAGGGCAGCCTCTTGTAATGACGTCTAATGGGACATCGCATAAAGCATCATCACTGCCTCCTATAATAAGCTGCCTCCAGCCAATGAGCTTTCTGCCATATCACAATGTGAACAGAGAAATTATAAAGGGCAAAGGACCCAGGTATTCTGAATTTTTCCTGGGAAATTGACTTACTGCATGTTCACCATCTGACCTAGTCTTAAAACACACTAGAGATCTATCCTCTGTTACTGTCAGCCTGAAGGGTAGAGGGATGTGAGTTGAGCCACTTAGCACAGTGTCTTTGATAAAAGCCAATGCTTACAGCTTCACAGCCAAACTTTAGCCTTTTTGGTCTTGGGGCCAATTTTCAGATCATGATCTTATGACTGAGGATCATGTAGCAAATGTAAGTGAGCCAAGGATACACTGATGTTAAGGTCACATTGGTTCAGGAAGAATGTTGGAGAAGCTGCAGGTCTTCAATGCTCTGGAAGAGGATCTCACTTCCTTAGGATGAATGGGTATTTCTAGAAACAGAGTTCAAACCACTCTATAACAAAGCCAAATTTTCACATTCTTTATATCCCTGGCTTCTGCCTATTGGAATGGTCCTCAGGTGAATTAGTTGGCTCTTGTGAGAGGTTCAACACCCGAGGCAGCAGCCCTCTGGGGACACGGCCTCAGCAGGCAGCTTGATTGTCCATTCCATAGGCGTCTCATCTCCATTTAGCCCTGAGTAATGTTCACTTACTGTAAAGTGTTACATGCCCCCATTGTTGGAGAAGTTATGGTGGAAAAATGCAAAATTTCCTTTTTACTGCTTATGGCCAGTCGAGCCTATAACGTGTCAAGCCGCACATTAGCCACCCTGATAAAAGTCTGCTTTCTTACACACAAAATCATCGTTTCAGCAAGATTTGTTATCTCATTACCTGATAAGCTGTATGTCATAAACCAAGACTGCTGCGGTAAATCTCCCAGGAGGACGCTTTGTGGGCAGAAAGGGGGAGATAGGAATCTGCAAGGGACTTGATAATGTAGCATTTAAGCACAAGCGTAATGTCACTTATTGTTAAATGCATAAAATCACTTGGCCAAGTGGCTGGGCTTTTAATAGAATTTTGTGCAGCATCAGGTGAGCAGCCAAGGATATGTTTTTTTTTTTTTCTTTCCAGGGCCTCTGAACAACTGTTAGTGACATTGCTTTGCCTCATGACACTCTGGGGATGGGCACTGGGTTTACTGGGGCTGAGTGGGGAGATGTATATTGCTCCTACAGCTGCCTCAGTTCCTCTACTGATCAGGAATCGGGGTTTGGGGTCATGTTGCTGGGTCTGGTTGGCTCTAACTGCCTTCTCTTGTACAGGCACATTGTAGTCTGTGGACACATTACTCTGGAGAGTGTCTCTAACTTCTTGAAGGACTTTCTGCACAAAGACCGGGATGATGTCAACGTGGAGATTGTCTTTCTTCACAAGTAAGAGCCCACTGCTGTCACCAGACCCCTCAACCTAAACTCATTCTTCTCTCTGAGTACTTGGAAGTGTGGTGGACATGGAGGTGGTTGGGAATTGGGACAGGGTTGAATAAGCTATGATTGATGCTGGCTCCTTAGGTAAGAGGTAGTTTTTTCACAAGAATGAGGAGGTCAGTTTAGAACCCTCAGACTGTGAAGCAACACCCTAGTTCAGGGCTGAAAGCTAACTCCAGTGAGGCAGTCTAAGACTATATCTGAGTTTCTTTCTGAAAGATTTAACAGTGAAATTCACTAGTTACCCAAGTCACCATCCATGTGCCTTCCTCACTGTGGACCTATGCAATCAGCTGTGTCTGCCGAGCTGGGGTAGAATAATTAATATAATCATGTGGATACTTTACCACTGTAGGAGAGGGAACAAGCAGAACAAGAGAAGAAGCAAGCTGACATAGTTACTTCTCACACTGCTCTGACAAACCACCTGACTACATAACTCAAAGAAAGAAAGGTCTGTCTCTGCTTGCGGTCTGAGGATCCTCAGAGACACAGTAGAAGAACACTCTGGGGAAAGTATGAAGTGGCAGGTCACACTGCATCTGAATTTGGGAAGCAGAGAGAAACGGATGCCGGTGTGCTCTGTTGGCTTTCTCCTTTTGTATCTAGTCTGGGATCCCTGCCTATAGGATGGTGCCGCCATGTTCATGGAGGATCTTCCCACCCCCTCACCTAGCCAGATCTAGAAAATGCTCAGAGGTCTGTCTCCAAGGTGATTCTAGACCCCATCCAGTTGGCAGTCTTAAGTATCACACAGCGTATTAGGCATATTGATACTGTTGTTCCAGAGTCTCCATCTAGCTCTGTGCAGATGGATTTCTATGTACTCCACAGACATAGTGCCCATTGCTTCTTTAGTCTTAATCCTGACTTAACAAATGACTGGCTGGGCAAATGACTTCATTTCCCTGTGCCTTGGCTCCTACAACTATGAATAGAGGAGACAATTCTATCTCCTTGGACTATTTGTAGTAAGAATGAAATGAATCGCTCCATGTGAAGTGTGCAGAGCCCTGTTAGGTATGCAGGAAATGCTCACTAAATGTCAGCTATTATTGTGAAAGAAAACCTGGTTAGGCTATACAGTTGACTTAGGATAGATCCCTCCATGTAAATACATCTCCCATGGGCAGACTCTTGGTAAGGCATTAGCTTACTCAATTCTAGAGGCTGAGATGTCCTACAATCTGCCATCTCCAAAGTGAACTCCCCACTCATGATTCAATCTAAACTTGAAGACCTGAAGCAAGAGGGGGCAGTGGTGGGAAATCCTAGTCCACAGAGAAGATTGGAAGGGGTAAGATGTCGTGGTGTAGGTATATAATGACCAATGAACACTAATGCTACAGCTCTGGGTTTCTCAGTGCTAACAAAGAAAAGGACACTTCCCCACATAGGCCCTAATCTTTGTAAGGCCAAAAACCTCTGGGTTTGCTTTTCAGTGGAGTGAGCAGTTCCGTTCTCTTAAATGGGTCTTTCATTTAGAGCAGGGAAGGAGGCTTATCTGAAGGTCAGGACCTTTGTTTATATCTTTATGTGTAAATTAAAGCTGAGTGAGTCAGAGTGCAGTATCCCCACTCTGTTGCTTTAACAGCTGTTTCTCTTCTGTCTCTGCAGCATCTCCCCTAACCTTGAGCTTGAGGCTCTGTTCAAACGGCATTTCACTCAGGTGGAGTTTTACCAGGGCTCTGTCCTCAATCCACATGATCTTGCCAGAGTCAAGGTAAGGAGAAACAAGTGTTTTCACTTCCTCAGGGGTGGGGCCATGGTTCCCAGGTAGGCAGACTTAGAGCCATCTCCTAGCCATTAATGAGATAACTCAGATGTTACTAACTCTGGTATACTCGTTCATTGACCCCAGGATATTGCTCTGCTGGGGGCTCACAAGAGATCATCTATAACTATCCCACACTCAGGTTAGTCTTAATATAGAACTTAACTCTTCTGTTTGCTTCAGAACCAGCCACTCCCAACGTAGGACTTAAATATTCAACCAGGGCCATATCATCACAGTAGTTCAATGGGTAAAGGCATTTGCTGCAAAACCTGGTGGCCTGAGTTAGATCCCCAGGATCTACTTGGTGGGAAGAGAGAACCAATTCATACAAACTGTCCTTTTGCTTTAAAGTATGCACACACACACACACACACACACACACACACACACACACACACACAC
>JADRCH010000330.1:204491-239933 GCA_019843965.1 Rhynchomys soricoides
CACACACACACACACACACACACACACACACACACACACACACACACGGGTGGGAGGAGAGATATACATAGAGGCAGAGACACACATGTACACACATACAGACACATACATACACAGAGGCATAAACACACATACACACACACACACACACATAAATGAGAGAGGAATAAGCATTTCCAAGAAAGTAAAGAAAGAAAAAATAAAGCTACAGTTACTGAAGACAAAATAGGACTAAGAACACAAACAGCAAAACGAATTACAAAACAACAGTGAAACCACACACTTTCCAATGATAACTTAAAGTAGGAATGCCCTCAACTCCACAGTGGAAGGACACAAATTAAGGAAATAACTTAAGAAACAAACCATCTTTCTGTTGTCTGCCTAAATCTCATCTAACCTTCAAAGATGGCCACCACTTTAAAGTGAAAGAATAGAAAAACCATCCTAAGCCAATGGGAGAAGGAAGCAAGCAGGTGCCGTATCCTAATATCCCCCAAGTAGACTTTAAACTAAAATCAATCAGGAGAGACAAAGAGGGACACTTCATGCTAATCAAGGGAGCAATTAACAAAGAAAATGTTATATTATTAAACATATATGCACCAAACTCTGGTATGCCCAGTTTCTTAAAGCACACTGTTGAACTGAAAAATACAGAAGAACTCCAACTCTCTAACAGTGGGTGATTTTAATACTACACTTTCTCTAGTAATAAATAAATGTAGGAAAATTTAAAGTTGAGATGGATTAAAGAGGTATGCACAACAGAACACGATGATTAGCTTTCACCCGATTGAACGCAGTATGACTCCCAAATCTATTATTATCTCTAAAAGAAAATTACAGAAAGCTGTAAAATATTTGAGCATCCCTTTTCCAAAAACAGACTACACATTAATTGGTGATAAGCTCATCATATTCTTCCCGGACCCCCCTAAGCGGGCATCTTCTCTTAAAGTACATTCAAGGCTGTAGAAAAGAAAGGGACACAGTGAACTGACATCTGCTGTCTTATCCATCTACTCAAGTTGTCATAAGTGTGTTCAACACTTGCAGTTCATTAATATTACGTGAACCCAAGGAAGTTTAAATGCTGACTGTGGTCACCAAAGATTTCTGTAATTGCTATAGCAGCAAACACAGAAAATCTGAAAGAACTTGTGTAAAAGTTTTTACATTATTAAAGAAATCAAGAGACAACAGGTGGCATACCGTTGAGGGAACCAGGGCCCTCCTAACAAATGCTGGGACAGCCTAGGAAGTGTAACATTATGAGCAAAAGGAAGTGCAGACCCAGGTTAGCATGAGAATCCTCATGCTTATGAAGGCTAGTTCATCTTAATATTATCCAGACATGACCCAAGTCATAAGTACAAAGAAAATGGCTTTTGTTCACAGGCCTAATTTAAATGCAAGCAATTATTAGCACATCAAACTCATGGTCTGTCTACAGAACAAACCCCCTTTTGGCTCACATTAAGATAAGTCAGTAGGTTGCCTTTCAGATCCATCTGCAACTTATCATTTCGTTTATGTAAATTATTTGCCTTTTGAATACCTGAGTAGCAATGAACAGAAAACAGCATAGATCTGTTGTCTATTGAAGGCTCTGATTTCTCACTGGGACTCATGGAATGAAAATGTGCATAAGGTTTGATGAAGGAATTTTTTTAAAAAAAGACATTTTAATTTTATGTGTGCGAATGCTTTGCCTGCATGTGCACATGTGTACTGCCTGTTGCTTGAAGCCTACAGATCAGAAGGGGGAGTCAGATGCCCTGGAACTGGAGTTATTAGTGTTGTGAGCTGCCATGTGGGTGCTGGGAACTGAACTTACGTCCTCTACCAGAGCCAAAAGCGTCCCTAATCACTGAGCCATCTCTTCCGCCTCTTGATGATTCAGTCCATGTTGCTGAATGTGCAACTGTTTTGTTCACATGCCCACCTCAAGGAAGAGGTTTAACCCACCAGCCTCTGCTTCCTGGCTGGAAAAATGAGGATGAAGGCCTAAGACATTTGAGAGAGGAAGCAGGGATAAGATTGAATGGCCTAATTAAGTAAATTTGAAGGAATTTGGCAAACATGTCTGTAAGCAGCTAGGACAAATGGAGAACATAATTACTCAGGTCCAAGCTGGAATGTTTCTCCTTTAAGAAGAACCTGACCTGTAACCTACACTTTTGACAAAACTATAATGTTTATTTTATTTTTTCCTTTCCTTGTAAAATACCAAGTTCTCTAAAATGCTAGTAACAAAGAGAGACAGCAGCTGAGTGTAGCTATTTATATGTCTGTGTTTGTTATGGTTTTTTTTTCCTTTTGGTCTCTCAGATAGAGTCAGCAGATGCATGCCTGATCCTTGCCAATAAGTACTGCGCTGACCCGGATGCAGAAGATGCCTCCAACATCATGAGGTAACTCAGGGGATCAGGACCGGGGAAGGTCTTAGAGTGGTCTCCCAACAGCCTACATGCTACCTTTCTTTGGGTCTACAGAGGACTGTCTCTGTGGCCCATCTTTCCCTCATGGACCACCCAACAATGGCTCCTGTACAGAGCTGGTAGAGCTGAAGAGATTGTTGACATACAGGGTACACCAAGAGGAAGTTCAGACTGAGCAGATGCCACGTCTGATGCCGATAGTTGCTCTTGGGTTTCAGATTCCCAGAGAGAGAGCTAGAAAAGGAAAAATAGCCGCAGGACTGAATTAAAATGGTATGCTCATAGGGCTGCGAAGACAGCTCAGTTGGTAAGGTGCTTGCTGTATAAGTGTAGGGGGTTGAGTTTGAACCCCAGAACCAGTTTTTTTAAGATGAAGCATGAGTCCAAGGAAACAGAGATAAGCAGATCCCTGGGGCTCACTGGCCAACTTGCCTAGCCTAATTAGGTGAGTTTCAGGTCACCGAGAGACCTGGCTCAAAAAGCCAAGGGGGTCCACATTTAAGGAACAACACTCAGTGCCGACTTCTGCCTTCATATGGACTTATGTCCACACACACAGATACATACCCATAAAACCTTAGTTTTTTATGTTTTTGGTTTTTTTTTTTTTTTAAAAAAAAAAACAAACTATGTTATCTGAAAGGAATTAGACCTAAGATGTCTTTATTTGGGATGGTCTTACCTCCAGCAGGTGTTTTGCAACAGGCGAAAATCTTTACACTTGACACAGCTAGCAGAGGGTATTGCTGGAACCCTGTGACTAGAGGCCAGGGATGCCACCAAGCTTCCCACAATGCATAGCACAATCCCTATCCAGAAGACTGATTGATCCAAAATGTTAATAGCTGAGAAACCTCTGTTAGTGCTTCCCTCATGTGTTTATATCAGGTTGATCATTATTGTCCTGAAGCTATTGGTCAGTTAGCTTGTCTCGGGTTCCCCAGATGAGTATTATGCAGTGGTTTTAATATTAGCAGGAATGAGATGCTGAACTATATAGATTACTTCTGAATCCTATTTGAATTGAAGTCTTCTCCCTCCTCCTCTCTTTCCTCCTTGTTCTTTCCTCCTCCTTTCTTTTAATAGACCATGGTCTGAGGCGAAAACAACCTAGACCACCACTAGTCTGTTGGTGCCTTTTCAGCACACAGGTTAGGCCTCACCAAGCTTAATTTTCAACCCCATCTCTAATGCCTTAAGTTACTCTGATTTCAGAAAATAAAGTATTCTTTAGCTATTATTATTCTCCCCACAGATTTGTCATCATATCCTGTATCTGTAAAATGACAAAAAAAAAAAAAAAAAAATTCCAAAAATGTTTCTCGTTAGCTAAAATCCTTTCAGAATTTGTCTTTTCTCTGGTGCAAATTACAGAATAGTCATTTGAGGTAGGTGAGGAGAATAAAGAGAATCTTCTGGAGAAAGCATGGAGCAAGGGAAATACGCAGTTTGCTTCTCTGGGACCCATAGATTTACCTTAAGGTGAGAGTTGGGGAGTGGCCCTTGGGTCTTTACAGTGCTTCTGAGTACTTCCTCCTGGCTTTGGTGAGTGTTCACCAGTTACATGAACGGTCCCATCAATGAGGCACAGGAATTCCTCTGGTACATTTAGGCTGCTCAAGTCTTCCCATCAGTGTCTTAGGTCTGGAAGGAGCATCTGGCACCATCTCCTCTCTTTTCATTCGCCTTCCTTCTGCAGTAGGCTGGTTCCATGTTTTAAGGAAATCTGTGCATTATGCTTGCATGGGGACTTCACACAGGAGTGCATCTCCTTACTGGTCCCCACTAGAAAGCGATCACACAAGTCCACTTCAGTTTAGAATGTCTCTCTTGTCATTTTCCAAATGGACTAAGTAGCATTTGGCACATCTTTTTTATTTTCCCTGTCATTAAAAGTGATAAAAATGTAGTCCTTCAAGGGACAGGGCTCCATCTTTTTCCCTATTGCTAACAAACCAGGAGGATGAAGCTCATGGTTTTAACCTCACAGAGAAGTTCCTGGCATAGATTCTTTACTTCTTCTGTATGGTGAGAAATAGAAGGGAATAGAAACTTTGAAATGGGCATTGCTCATAATTGGAATATTTTAGTCAAACCCTGAGTATGAAGGGGTGATGCAAGCACACACAGGTACCAGGGAGAATGGTGGGATGTCAAGGTATAGAACTCACTGGGTCAGGATCATAACTAAGCTGTCTGCTAAGGAGAATCAGGAGGGAGACCCAAAAGGGAGTGGGAAGCTCAGGGTTAACGTGGGCTCAGCTTTTCTTTTATTTGTATAATTCCTCCTTAGCTTAATGAGACCAATCTGCTGCTTTTGAAATCAAAATGTCAAAGAGGCATTTGAAATGAGCTAACGCAGAAAGCTGCCTGGTGCTGTGGACTGCTCCGAGAGGCTGACGGGCTCAAAAGCCTTGAGTTATGAGCAGAGGCCAACATGACGCTCTCAAAAATAAGAGACGAAGTCCTTCCTTCCAGTGCCCAGCGCGGGGTAGATGTGTGCAGGGAGAGGCTTTCTCAGGGACTGTCTCCCAACTTCACTGGCAGCAGTTTCTTCAGATGAGGCTGCTCTCTGGTTGCCTCCCCCCCCCTCCAGTTTTGCAGAAAAGGTGGCAAAGTGAAGAGCTGAGCTCGGTGGGAAATTTGTGGGGGCGGTGGATATAATTGTGCTTGCATTCCTGATGAGGCTTAGGAGGTGGGCCTTTCTCTGGAATTCCATTCTTTAGCCTTCCTTGTCACAGAAGGAAATGTACAATGTCACCTCTGACAGGGTTGGTAATGACAAAAACCATAACTTATATGTAGAGAGAGGGCTTTTAATGATTTCAAAGCATTTTAACATCTGGCTTCACATTTGCTCCTCATACCAAGCCTGTGAAGTAAACAATGCAGGTACTGTTGCCCCCAGTGTCCAGATGAGAAGACAGGAACAGAGAGCCCAGGGATTTCCGGAAGGTCACCCACTTCATTAGCACAATAGCTGTGCTGGAAACCAGGTGTTTCCATTCATGGGCTCCTCACATCTTCCCTGTGGTAGTGTGATTGACAGGAGAAGGGATGCCAGGGAAGATTGGCTGGTGGGGTCATCCAGGCTTGGTAAAAGACTGAGGACATTAAGAGGGGATTTCCTACCAGATCACCATCTCTGTAGGGTGCTAATGTCTAACTTGAACCAGTGGTCAAGTCATCATTATGCTGTGGAAGGCAGAGTTCTTGATCGTATTCCAAGAGATCTGCTTAAAAAGTCACAGTATGAGAAAGTCCAAAGGGTTTGTGATCATCAGAGCCATTTGTCAGGTGGCCTGTTTGAGTTGTCAACATTGTCTCAAGTTGTTAACTGGAGGCCAGGTACTGGGAGACTGTAGGCCCCTAGAGGCTTAAGGTCTAGGCTTGCATTACCTGTCTATAAGTATCAAAAGCACCTATCTCAAGTCTATTCAGGTTCCTACTCCATCACCCAGGCAACACAGGAGTCCCTTGTATTTGTGTATTTGTTTTTAAGGTAGAGTCTCATGTAGCCCAGGCTAACTTTGAACTTGCTCTCTAGTCAAGTCTGGCCTTAGAGTATTGATCACCTGCCTCCACCATCACATGATGTGGTTGTAGGGTCCATTACTACTTCTGCCTGTCTCTGGTATTTGAAATCCCTTGAATATATGCCAGTGACTGACTTGCCATTTATTTTTTATGGGTACAGTGAGGAGAACACATTTTCCCCTGGGCTAGTACCCAAAGCCCCCTGGAGGGCCCTTGTATCTCCCTTAGGTGTGGTCACCTAGTCAAATGAATCCTCCATCACACTCCGGGTTACAGAGAGCCTGCTTCAGTTCTGCTTCTCTCTCTTTCAGAGTGATCTCCATAAAAAACTACCACCCGAAGATCAGGATCATCACTCAGATGCTGCAGTATCACAACAAGGTAGGTGCTGAAACTCTTCCAGGCCTGAAGGCATCCTCAGAGCTTGGGTCCCGATACCTTCTCCGTCCCCATACAGCCTCACATAAGCATATTCACACAAGCACACACATACACATGCCCCAAGGCCTGGCAAAGAAAAGCCGTAGTTAAAATGTCCCATCTCCCTAGGATAGTTCTTCAGGAAAACCAGCCCTTTGGGGAAGTTCCTTTGTTGCCTTCTTGTGCTTATTCATTCTTTCAGGAAGAAGTCAATGAACCCTGTGGTTCAGAAATATTGATATGCTCTTAGATCCTGCCCAGGCCTAAATCCCAACAACTTGCGTTTCTATGTCCTGCAGTCACTCAGTCAATGGCTATTGAGTACCTACTCTATAATTAACATTCGTCCTGCTATGCTGGAGATAGGATAGCTGTGAAGATAAAATCTGATTTTGTGTCCTTAGAAACTGATCAAGGAAGTTATAGAGACTGCACCAGATAATCGAAGGTGTTCTCAGTGTGTGACCAGGTACACTTGAAGGAACATAACACAAGTTGAGTAGAGAAAGCAGAACGTGACATCATCCTCCAATTCAGACTTCAGAATCTCTCCAGTTATACTTGGAGGAAGTAGTAGTTTATCCAAAGATTATACCTAATAAATGTTCCCAGTGTTACAGTTTACAGGAGAGTTAGTATTGCTACCCTGTGATTTCCTCTCACTGAGTCAGAGGTGAAGGTCTCTTATCCAAAGACAGCACCCCTTCACTTGGCTTATGGTTGAGCTCTCTAGACAGCTTTGGAGGAGGGAACGTGGCCTCTTGTTCTACCTGATATGGTACCAGTTGTCTTCCTAATGGAGCTTAGAAACTGGAGGTTTCTCAGTACCTGGAGCCAGGTGTCCTGACTGAACAGAAATAACTCCCCACAGGTTTATGTGTGACAGCATGCCACATCTTATAAGCCATATTCTCTGCAAAACAAGCCGTCAGGTGACCCAGAGAAAACCCCACTCTGCCAAATGCCACCCGCACCATTCCATTATTTCTTAATTGCTGGCAAGTGCTGGCCCATTTTGCTGTGTGGAGGCCCATCAGAGGCCATTGCTGAGTGGGTCCTGCTGTCAGCAACTGGCCCACTGCTTGGAACTGCTGCCCAGTGCCGACCATTGCCCAGCCCTCGGCAGGTGGCTCTATTGGAAATTCTATTACTCTCTAGCCAGTGAGTTTGGTGGTGGGCACTGAAGGTGAATCTCCTGTTTGTCCCTGAAAACACAAGGATAGGTTAAGGAGGCTCTCAGGAACTCACAGGCATCAACCTGAAGAAGTTCTTGACTGCAGCCTCTGTAGGTGGAGGTGGATTTTATTAGTGAGGCTGTGACTGGTGACAGCTCCCCCTGCAAGGAACACTCCTTCTTTCATTTGTGACTTGAAGTCTCATTTAGTGTGGGAGTGCTTTAAGCGATTGTTTAGATTTTTGGCTGAATTTAGACTGAATAGGAAAATTAATGTTGTATGTTTGGAAAGAGATGTCAGTTCCTTTTCTTCTCTTTCCAACGGGTGCTGATGTAGCATCTTCAAGAAATTAAGCAGTGTTTCAGCTGTGTGGTTCTTGTCAAACTCGAAGCAACATGACTAGCCTCAGAGCCAGATGGTACCTGATCGGTATCCACCTGACTACAGTCACCCAAATATCTTGGACAGAATCTCCAATACAACCATTTAGTCACTGTGATGCAGACATCAACAGACCCAGGAGTATTTGCTTAAAACACATCTTGTTTAGAATCACCCTACTCTATTTGGGTTTCTGGGTCAGGCAAGATCATTTTCGGGACACTGTTAGATCTGTAAGGAACCAAGGATAGAGTAACTTTGACAAAGGGCAGTTTCCTCTCATTCCGCATCTTCATTTTAAAGGGAGAAGTCCTCTTGACTCTATTTTTTAGATCATTTTTAGTAGACTTTTGAGTAGACAGTTCTTCTCCCTGCTTCATTATTTTGAATTTGCCTAAGAGCCTCCCACACGCTATCCTTCTCTTTCAACATTTACTTCTTCTTGTGGCCTTTTCTCTGTACCCATCTGAGAAGTACATAGAATGCTACCCACTTATACTCGTGCTTGGGAAAGACCTGGTGTGTGTGTGTGTGTGTGTGTATGAAAACTGTGCCACCAGGAGCATATTCTGGAGGGTGTAATTGCTCCCACAGTTAGACACAAGGCTTGAAATAAAAACAATGTCAACCCCCTGTGATGTAATGAGGGTGATATTCTAGAGCCTAGAGGGATGCAGGGAAACTGCTGGCCTTGAGTTTGTCATCATAATAATTGCAGACATTTGTGTCCTGTTTTATGGTTTCAAAAGAGCTTTGACATCCATTATCTCATTTAGTCCTCATTGGGCCATCTGTGCTTTTTAGCATCCCAGTGTAACTTCAGACTAGCAGGAGTCAAAGCTCTATTCTAGACCGATCAACTCTGGTAAGCACAAATCATGGTCACTCTGCAGCCAGCAAACTAGGACAGTATAGCCAACTACCACCTTCTATTTGAATGGGACAGTAGCCCACAAAACTAAGCTTTGGTTCCTGGGGGAAGGATAGTATTCTCCAAAATGGATCTCTTTATAGTGGCTATCTTTCACAAAGAGAACTTTCAAAACCTGGACATCTCTGAGTGCAGAGAGAAGAGGTACATGGTTTAAAGCTCTTCAGACACAGGATGGTGATATGATGCTGGAAAACGTGTTCATCCTCATAACTCACCTGTTAATGCATTTCTTATTTTCTCCAAAGCACTCTAATGAAAGAGGCTTCTGTCTCTGATGTGGAAACTAAGCCCAATATAGATGCTAGTTCTTTGAGCATCTTTGTTTCCTATGATGGCATGTGGGTCATAGCCATGCTGACCAGTTCCTTTGTAACTTCCCTGTATCTGTGATGAAATACTCTGACAAACATCCCTAAATGAAGGAGGGTTTTGTTTTAGCTCACAGCTCAAGGCTCTGTCTATCATGGAGGGGAGGTGAAGCCACCAGGAGTGTGAAGTAGCAGAGTGTGAAGTACATTACATAGATGAGATCTCATTATCTACTTTTACAGTCCAGGATTCCAGCCAGGGAATGGTACCACCCACAATGGGTGGGTGTTCTAACTTCAGTTAACAGAGTGAAGATAATCTTTCACAGGCATGCCCAGAGGCCTGTCTCCTAGATGATTCTAGATTCTGTCAAGTTGACAGCACAAATCATCATGGGCAGCTTTCTGTCCCTCTAACAAATGCATGCCATAAAACTTTTGGAGGCTGTGGGCCTTGATGACTTGGCCTTGTTTAGTTATGCTTGTGATGAGGTAACATACCATTCTGGGAGAGATTGATAGAAAGCACTGGATCAGGAAACCCTGTCTCGGAAAAGAAAGAAAGAAAGAAAGAAAGAAAGAAAGAAAGAAAGAAAGAAAGAAAGAAAGGAAGGAAGGAAGAGAGAGAGAGAAAGGAAGGAAGGAAGGAAGGAAAGAAAAGGAAGGAAGGAAGGGATAAAGAAAGAAAGAAAGCAAGCAAGCAAGCAAGCAAGCAAGCAAGCACTGGATCGATTCCTATCCATCAAACCAAACAGATAGGGCTGATTGGTGCCCTGCTAGCCTCTCACAAGGCAATGTTCTCAATGACCCAAAGAGTTTTTATTAAACTCTACCTCCCAAAGGCTCCAATTCCTCTGAAGAGAGTATCATCCTGGGGATGGAGCTGTTAGTATATGGTCCTTTAGTGGACATTGACAGAAGATGCAGACTACCAAGTACTATTGTTGTTTCATCGTTAGACCTTGACATTTTTCACAGTATTTCTCCAAGGCTGAGTATATAGTAAGAGAAAGAAATGTGACAAGAATTCATTTCTCCTGCCTTCCTGAAGCAG
Organism: Rhynchomys soricoides; assembly: GCA_019843965.1. Taxonomy (NCBI): domain Eukaryota; kingdom Metazoa; phylum Chordata; class Mammalia; order Rodentia; family Muridae; genus Rhynchomys; species Rhynchomys soricoides. The sequence continues at coordinate 214,745 of JADRCH010000330.1, forward strand.
CACATGTTCATAGTTCTTCTCTATGAAATGAAGGACAATTCAGTAGCATAAATGGAGGGAGGGTGTGGTCAATGTTGGACCTACTTACTCTCTTTACCAAGTTAGAAAGAATTTGCCTCCTGATTCCTGGGTAGAAATGCTGACATTTTTTTTTTAAACCAGACCCAATTTCCCTCAAATGAAAGAGGATGAAGTTTCCAAAAACAAAAGATATCCTCTCTTGGCTTCATGCACACAGCCTTCCCTCTTGGCCATTGGCACTTCAGCCCTGCTTCCTGCCACCCCACGACTGGAGAAAATACAGTGGCAATGACAGGAGACATAGGAAGCTTAACATGAATATGACTTTCTACATGGGACCAAGGGACCCAAGGGACCCAACGCTGACATGTCAGAACTACATGTTTTGGATGGCATGGAGCTAGGATAGACTTTCTTCAAGTTTTTCATTTTTTCTTTGAAGATGGCATGGAGGCTATGTGGTGTCTCTGTAGGGACAAGACCACCCAAATCTCTTGTCACACACAAGTTTATTACTTCGATGTAATTGATTATTCTTCTCATAAGAGTATTTCTCCACATGGATGAATGTCTTTTATAACATGCCAGGGAAGTAAAATGAAAAAAGCCGGTGTCATAAGCCAGGAAAGAATGGGGAAATAAATGGGAGAGAGGGTGGGGCTATCTGTTGGCATTCAGCACGTGAGGTATAGAAGACTCTCTGCTACTCAGCTCCGCACAAATCACACTCCTGTTTGGCCCCCACACAGGCCTGTTTTACTCAGGTTAGGGAGCAGGCTGACATTCTTCCAACAGTAACCACTGCTGGCTCAGGATTGGAGACTGTCACAGAGGTGGATTTTGCAAGCAGGCATTTCACAAGAGTGGGGTTTCTCCAAGCAGAGCAAAGAGGTCTGGGCTCTGCTCTTTGTCTCTGCAATAGAATCATTCATCCTTCAATTGCAACTAGCCTCTGTTGTTCCAAAAGTGATGGGAAGCCTTTTTTGTTGCTCCAGTTTGTGGGTACATGGGGAGAAATAATTTCAGAGCTGTAGAATCTTGGCCTGCACAGGGTCTTAGAAGGACTCTGGGTTAGGGTCCTTTACAAAGCATGATTTACTATAGCATCTTGGAAAAATGCTAAGTCTTAGGCATAAAGACCTTGTGCCTTTTTTTAAAAAGTAGTCTTCTCTATTTATTAGACAAATTTCATCCTTAGAAAGTTCCTTTGTCAGACAAGCCAAAACCCTTTGCTTTCTTTTAATATATATCAAGATAGTCCTAATTCTGGCTCCAAGAACTGAGTATGGTGATGCCAATCTTGACATAGCAGGGCCTGAGGCATCCGGATGTGATGACCCTCCTATATCCCCAAGGATATCCCTTCTGTATCTTGAGCATTTCTGGATCTTTTTACTGTTTCTCAAGGTATCTTTTCCAGACCACTCATCTCCTCTTGTCCTCTGGCCATTATTCAGTTGATCACTTCTCTCTTAAATTTTGACTGTTAAAACTGAATCAAATCCTGTGGGATAAATACGGCCTATTCTTATAGAATAAAGAGTCTTTTTTCTTTGTCCTGGAGACTGTAACAAGCAAGCTTTGGCTTTCTGTGTCATGCATCCCATGGACTCTTACTCAGGTTTTAGTTACCTACTCACTAAACTGCTGTACTCCTCTCTCTCTCTCTCTCTCTCTCTCTCTCTCTCTCTCTCTCATACACTCCTAGAACCATCTTCTTGTTTCAAACTTATATAATCAATATTTTTTAGTGTAATTGTTGACCTTGACATTCAGATCTTGTAACTCTCGTCTCTTGTTATAGTTGTTATTTATAAATCCCCAAACGCTGGAGAACTTCCTGAATTCCACCTTTTTCACCCACTCTGCCATGTACAACTCTCCAGCGCATGCCACTGGCAAATAATCATGTGAGCATGCCTCTGGCTCTGAGAATTGGGCTCTGACCTAATTGTGCCATAAGACAGTCCATCTGAGAGACATTGTGGGATGTCTGTGTCTGTGCTGCACAGTGGCCTCCAGAGAAGCAGCATCTCCTCCCACAGGTTCTCCAGCTCCACCCCAACTGATCTAATCAGTTAGAAACTTAGCAGGGTGGGGACCAACAACCTGCAGTTTTTTTATACATTGCAGGGTATACAGGTACCCACTCAAGTTTGGGGCATCTCTAATCTAGATTACTGAGGAGGCAGGGAAAAAATGCAAGAGCACATGGACACACAGGCATATGGCAATCTGATAATACTTGAGAGCCACTTTAAAAACAAGCTAACTGGACTTCTTAATGCTGGGGGCTGGTGAGTCTCACAAGAGAAAAATCCTTTCTGGGTCGAATCTGGCTAAATAGCAAACTTGAGAGGAGGATGTGGGCCTGGTAAATGTAGAAGCAATGTTGCCAAGTGACCAAAGTTGACTGAACCAGAAGTATAGAACCTAGCAACAGTCCTTAGACCCAGGCAGAGGGAAGGAAGGATGAGTTTGGATGACCTGGTGTCCTTGGACAATGCAGCAGTTCCCAGAAGAGATTTCCAACACTCAGACATGGAGCAGAACAGGGTCTCATACCTCTTGTTATTCCCACAGGCCCATCTGCTCAACATCCCCAGCTGGAACTGGAAAGAGGGTGATGACGCAATATGCCTTGCAGAACTCAAGTTGGGTTTCATAGCCCAGAGCTGTCTGGCTCAAGGCCTCTCCACAATGCTTGCCAATCTCTTCTCTATGAGGTCATTCATAAAGGTAACGTCTTGTCTTATTAGAGCACATTAGCCTAGGATTCCATTTGTCGTGGGGTTGAGTAGAGCACAGCTTAAACTCAAAACAGATCGGCGGGCTTTAACTTCTCTGGTTGAGAAGAAATTCCTTGTTACAGATTTGGGAAAGAGGCCAGCTCCTTTCAAAATTATGTTTTTATTTTTATTTGGCACATCCGTGGCCATTAAATGATTGTTCAAAGCACAATCCTCTCTCTCTCTCTCTCTTTTTTTAGATAAACCACATGTTTATCTATCAACAAAGCCTCCGCTGTTAAAACAAAAATATGATTTATATACATTCCATATGGCACCAGAGTGCCTAAAGAAAAGAATTATCATTTTCCTCTTTTATATCAAGTGGCTGGTGGACCTCTCACTGTGTGGATAAATGCAGACCATGTGTTTGTGCTGAAGCCCAAACCCCAACAACATAATTCATTTATTTACTTCTGCACAATCAAGGAGGCCAGTAAGGCTGACATGCCATGGCTATTTGAATGGAGAAAGAAAAGATGAACTGAGTCTTTACCCCAAGAGACATGCAGTCTGGATGTGTTCATCTCCCTGTCAGAGCTCACTGGGCAGCCACTCCCAGTCTCCAGATGGCTGCTGGACCAACTAGTGGGGGAGAGAATGAACCTATTCTGTTCTCTAGGGCCCGGGACCTTGAGTGCCTCTGCATCTAGGTGCCTGACTAAGCAAGTTTCTGGAGTGTGGGTTTCGGAAGTCAAGGTGGCCCACCACATCCGTGAATTGTGTTATTTAGAGCTGGAATGTGTCTGTCAGGTCTTTACCTTTGTACCAATGCCATTGGCATTGTTTACCCAATTGTAGTCTCCTAGCATGACTGAGAGAATAACTCCTGTTTTACCCTGCTTGTCATTATTGTAGCAGTGTTCATGGTGGATGACAACTTGATTGAAAATACATTCTATCCTGCTTACTCTGTACACATAGACCTCAGCTCAACAGAACTTCAAGTTCAAACCCAGTTACAAATCAAGTCACTGTGTGCCTCTAGACATCTTCTTTAATCCAGGCTCCTTTTGTCCTGCATAAATGAACCTGAGTGCAGGCGAAATGGGAGTCACAGGGAGGTCTGTGTGGCTGTGTTTACAGATGGGACACCAAAGCCAGATGTAGCCATGTGTCTCCCAGGACTTGTCTGTTCAATCCAAGGAGGCCAGACCTAGGATAACGAACTGTCACCAGGAGAACCGCCCTGGCTCTTTCAGTGGAGCTCTGGTGGTTTTCTTCCAACAGAAGTTTGCTCATAGGACCCAGCACATGGTCAGAAGGATTGGGTTCTGCCTTCCTTGTGTTGATGTGACATGGGCCTTGGCAGAGCCCCACCACAGATGGAGCCACTTGACATGCGTATGTTTTGATTTTGTGGTGCCTGCATGGTAACTAGATCTGCCTGTCAAGAAAATTAATAAAATGGATATGACACTGATTCTACAGTGTTATTACCAGCCGGGAGAACTTCTGCCTGACTTTTCCTGGGACCCTGACGGGCCTCACCTCTAAAGCCAAGGACGTTCCTTCCAGCTCTGCTAATCCCATTGCCAAGTTCCTATTTAGGAAGAGCCTGTGGGAAAGGCTGGACTGGGCCCTGGTATAAGTGGAAACACATTTGCCTCCCAGGGTTACATGACTGCATTATTTCTGTCCAGGGCCAGCTCTCCCATGTTTGGAGGCAGCTTTCTGGATATGACCTTTTGACATGGAGGTAGTCTTTGCATTAGACTTTGCTAAGGGCATAGCCTACAAATAACATGACATCCTTTCCTAAATTTTAAAATTTAGAGTAGGGACAGTCCTATTTCATGCTTTTGCCATTCTATATTGTCATCTGTGTATACTTCTCCCTCAGTCCTAGAACCATTTTAGGACCTGGTGAAAATCATGCTGATATTCACTCCTTGGTGTGTTTCCTATAGTATTGCAAAGCATTTGCATGTTTTTGTGTGGGATGAGTGTAGGTAGAGAAGGGAATATGTAATTGTTTATAGAAATCACTTCCTTCCCCAACACCCCCACATCCGATGGTAGAGAACTCCTCAGTACTTCCACTGGGACAGGGTTTTGGCAGCACTTTATCCTTTGAGAGCATATAGTGTCTCTAGAAGCCAAAGGGAGATGTGAACTCACCTTCTCCCTTGCCCTGGGCAGGTTGTGTCTGTTTCCTAGTTCTGAAGAATATAGTATATCCTGCTTCTGTTCAAAGGAGCAAGATAAACAGGACTCTTACCATGTAGGTGTGTCACAAGCACAGAGGTTATTATAGGAGCCTTTTATTATGTATGGGACCAAAAGTCCAAGACCAAAACTGAAGATGGTAAGGTTCAGTAGAAGAAAGGAGTGCTTCTGGAATATAGGATTTACGAAGAGGGCCTAGACTGGAGAGGAGAAGAAATACGTGTGAATAATTAGCCCCACACCAGTCACTCTCAAAGATCGGATCCTAGGGGCCCCCAACCCATTACCTTCTAAAACCTAGTCCTCATTTAGATATATTACTTCTAAATTTACCTAAACAATTTAGAAATTATTGATTTTTTAACTTACCTTTTTAGGAGCGATGAGTTCTTTTGTTTTGGTAATTTCTGTAGACATTTTTGGCTTTTTTGTTTTTCCCCTCATGGTTGTTCATCCTTAACCTATTCCATTTATGCTTCAATGCATTTCCTCTACTGTTAAGATGTGCTGGCATTTATAAATCCGTACTAACCACACATCCAATATCTTTCTGAAAAAGGCCTACGTTGGTACCCAAGGGTCCTATAGCCCTGTGGCTGTTTGCAAGGCAAGCTACAATTTTTTTTTTTCCAGCAAGGATTCATTTTCACCCTTGATGTCCGTTAATCAGAGCCAACAGATGTTCTGGTGCCTGTGACTTATCTCCTGGCCTGGGACATCCTGTTTACTCCCTACTCTCTGATCTCCTTTCACTGGCCTCTCAGATTTCAGGGAGAATCTCCTTAATGTCTTCTGAAAGACCAAGACAATGGACTTGTTTAGCCTGTCTGCCATCGCCTCAGCCCTCAATAAGTGGGCCACACTTTAAGACCATTGAGTTTTGGGAGAAGGGTGTTTTTATTTTTTTTTTATTTTTTTAGTCTACGTAGTTTTAACTTTCTGTTCTACCTGTAGAGTTTCATGCTCGGCCTTGACCTTCCATTTTTATGAATTGAGCTATTATTCTTACTAGAAGAAACCATTCTTGGACATCATGAATTGTGTATTTGTTTATGTGCTTATTTCTCTATATAACTAACTCTTAAAACTGCTTCTCATTCAACATTGAAACTTCCAATTAAGCACATTAAAATAGGTCTCACACTTGCCAGTTATTTTCATTTTACACACACAAGAGAGAGAAAGAGAGAGAGAGAGAGAGAGAGAGAGAGAGAGAGAGAGAGAGAGAGAGGGAGGGAGGGAGGGAGGGAGAGGGAGAATGCTCTGTAGCATGGCATGTAATCTGCAGTATCTTTGTCAGGAAGTCAGTTGTGAGACTGGAGAAAGTGTGTAAAGTTAGCATGGTGGCTTAAAGGAAAGTATATCCTCCATTAGCTCGGATAGTTGAACCCTTGGTCCCCAGTTGGTGGCACTGTTTGGAAGGCTGTAGGAGATGCCACCATGCTGAAGGAAGTATGTCACTGGCGGGCAGACTTTGAGAGTTCACAGCCTCAGTTACTTCTGATTTGCCATCTCTGCTTCATGCTCCTGGTTTCAGATGTGATCTCTCAGCTTTCAGCTCTGGCTGCCATACCTCGGGCTTGCTGCCACGCCTTTCCACCATGATGGACTTTCTCTCTGACAATGCAAACCAAATACACGCTCCCTTTTATTCTTTGTCTTGATCATGTTATTCTATCATAGCCATGCCCAACTAAAGTGAATCATTTTAGTATCTTCAGTTTAGATGGTATTGATGCACTGCTTTGTGTTTGTGTTAAGTTCGTGTATAAAAATAATCTGGTTTAGGAGCTGGAAATATAAAGAGCTTTGAATAACTGCCCAAATATACTGAATTCTATCTGCTTTTAAAGCCTTGAACTTAACATTGTATCTACATTATCTTTACTCTCTTAACACCCTACATACACATGGCCCTGTCACTGGTGTCACTTTGTGGTAGCAGACACTATGCAGAAAAAAAAAAAAAAAAAGGAGCAGGCAGGTAGCCTAGAACTGACAAACCCTAGCAATCAGTTGTCCCCAAGCTCACCAAAATGAAATAAAGGATGAGATGATTCCTTAGCAAGTATAGTTACCTTAGTATGTGGCTTAGTTTCTGGGCTTCATTTTCTGGAAGCCATTGATTCACTAGAGATTCTAGAGGCACATATATCCCAGCTGTATTCCAGGTAACACATAAGCTTATGGCTTGGAAGCACAGGAAAGGTTCATGAAGCTTCCATTCTGATGGAAAATGTATGGGGACATATTAACATAGTCTTGCCAATGAGTCTTGTTCACCTTTCTCTCTGGCCAGCTCTGTAAGGGTCAGAGTCACTGCATCAGACAGGTGAGAAGTTCAGTTAGGTTAGACCATGACAAGATCAAGAATAACCTGGGCTCTCAGGAGGACTAGCTTAAGGACTAGGGCTACCTGGCAAAACCAAACCAACTGTGTATGTGATGTGTGAATGTGTATGGATGAACATGTAGTCCTGTGTCATATAATGGTGTTTCATTCATTGGCAGACTGCCTATATGGTGGGAGTCCAATATCATGTATTGATCTCTATTTTTATTTTGGTTTGTACACATATGTACTTTGATGTTTACATGATCTAACTACCCACTTGAGACTTCTTCAGATGTATATCCATCATTAATCAATGCATGCCTCTATCATCTCTCTGTCTGTAACCAAAAGAAGGAGATATTGATTAGAACAAGCTGATTGACATGGCATGAAAGCTGAGTTACAATGTCTGCACTGGAGCTGCTGGAGAGCTACAGGAGTGGTGTCAATCAGTGTAAAGACCTGAGAATAAGGAGACTTAGTATAGGCTTCAGTCCTAGCTCAGAACAGATTTCTGATGGCTCCTCGTTTGTGTTACATTACAGCTTATGGTCTGGATATGACCCACCCCAAAAGGGAAGATGACCTCCCTTTTTCTACCACCTCAAAAATATTAATTGCATCCAGAAACACCTTCATAGCTATGTCTAGAACAATAATCAAATATCTGGGAACATCATGACCCAGTCAAGTTAACAAATAAAACTAACTATCATGTGAACCTAGTCTTATTTCTTGTTGGGCATAAACTCGACAGCCTATTTCTAGGCCAGCATGCTCATCCTCTTGTGGGAGTGTGGGGATTGTCAGGTTCTCTAGCCGGGCCAGAGTTGTAACTGCTAAGGCTGGGATCAAGGAGAGAATGCTAAGAAAGACTTCTTTGTCTTGGAACATAAACCCACGGAGAAGATTGTGATATCCTAATGTTGCTGGCTCTACAACCCATGGGTGATGCTAATCAAAGTAAGATTGGCTTCATGAGAATGGGATGTTGTCACAGATTCTCACCTGTGTAGAACAGTTCCCAATGCGGTTACCCTTGGTTCTTTGGGAATATATAATATTTTAATATCATTTAGATAGACAGATAGGCTCACAGATTTATGCCACCAACCATAACCCAGCAATATCGGTGCAACTGTCAGACTGCGTTCCTATTTGAATGCTGCATCTCCTCTCAGATTTGACATTTTCAGAAGTGAATCCCTGTTCTTGCCTGTGAGCCTGCCCTGTCCCATGTTACCATCCACAACTGACAATGCCATCCTTCCCAATACTCACCTTTAGGGTCATCTTTGACTCCCCCACCCCATCTGTCTTCAAGCACCAGATTTAATTCAGCATGACATCCTGATTGGACCTAGAATGTAGGCGCAGAATCTGAGTACTTGACGCCAATTTCATTCTTACTGATAGATTCAAAGAACCACTGTCTTTTCTGTGGCTAGCAGCCATCTAGATGCCCAAGTCTAGACTCAGTTTGTTTCCTCAACAATTTTCCCGAACCATGAATGAGATCATGTCAATCTTTTGCACAAGTCTATCATGTCATCCAATTGGCTCAAAACCAGAGTCATAGCATTGGCTGCCAGGCACTAAGCAGTCAGGTTCCTGCGATCTTGTTGACCCCAGTGCTGGTCCTGTACCTTGTGTCTCTCACATTCCCTTTACTGTGTTATAATTTATACTTGCTGGGGTCCCTCTATCTAGAACGTTCTCCTCCTAAATAGATGCTTGATTTCTACCAAACCCTTCGGCCTTTGCTCACAATAGAAATTTTCAGTAAGGCCATCGTTAAACCATCAGACTATTTTTTATAAAAGGGTTACAAACAAACTTTTATTTATAATATGCAAACAGAAAAGGGCATTTGTAATAAATGTTTTATTTATTAAACATTCATCAGCTCAACACTCCCATGTATCCATGGCACAGATTAAGAAACAGAACATTATTGGTGCCATAAGAATTCTCACTTATTTTCTAAGTCAGATAATTGGCATTGTTTCTGAATCATCTTTGGAAAATTTACGTTCTGTAGTATTGAACCCCCCAGTCTATGCAGATTGTATTATCACCTCTTTGGTTTGTTTGTTTGCTTGTTTTCTTTTGTTCTTTGTATCTTTTTTAAAAAGATTTATTTATGTTATGTATGTGAGTACTTGCTTCTCTCTTTAGACACATTAGAAGAGGGCATCAGATCCCATTAAAGATGGTTGTAAGCCACCATGTGGATGCTGGGAATTGAGCTCAGGACCTCTGGAACAGCAACTCTTAACCACTGATCCATCTCTCCAACTCTGTGCTTTAGCTCTTAACCTAAGACCTTATGCATACAGGCAGTTTGCCATGCCTGTGTGGTTTTCTTTGTTCTTTCTTTCTTTCTTTCTTTCTTTCTTTCTTTCTTTTGTTGTTTGTTTGTTTATTTGTCTGTTTTTGAGACAGGGTCTTACTGTATAATTTAGGTTAGTCTTCAACTCATAAGGGGAATTTCTTGGGGAAATTGTAGGACGATCACGAAGAAACTAAGTTTAGAACATTTCTGGGGCCTCTGAGGGCTTCTCGGGGAACAGATATCACATGTCTCTCTGTTCTTTAGGAAAGATGTAGATGTTCTCTCCTAGGGTGATAAGAGCTCCATGTAGTAAAACAGCAGAACTGCATTTTAGAAATTCCCATCACCCTGGCCTGCACACTCCATGCATGCAGGTCTCCGTCATCCTCTTACTTTGTCCATTGTCAACTCCTCTGCCATGGTATTGTTTCTTGCTTATTTCCCTTTTTGTTCATAAAAATGGAGGCACTGAGAAGCCAGGGCTACTTGCAGGAGCCTCAGTTTCAGGTGCTCAGTAAATATATCTTGAATGCATGAATGAACGAGTGACTGAATGAATGAGTAGATTCCAGTTTAGCCTATCCAGTCTGTGTTATAGATAGCTGGGTGTGGGGCCCAGACTAACAGGGACTTACAATTTGGTATGATTTGGGTTCTGAAATGCCTTCCTCTGCTACTGTATGCGGTTCACTGGCCCAATTAAAGAGCTTTGTCTCAGCATAGAAGCTTGAAATGCAAAGCTTTAGAATCCGTGGCAAGGCTTGCCAAGAAGCTGGTTAGATCTGGTTATAAACCGTCTTGACTGCCAGAAAATATAGTCACTGTTTTGTTTAAAAATTCACAAATCAAAATAAACACCCTGAAATTGAAATACATTTGCTAAATCTCAGTATCCCATTTGGGCCAACACCATCATGTATCCTTTCGTTTTTGCTTCCTACTTTAGTCTCTCTAGATCAGAGGCCTTGCCACAAGATGTTGCCCCCTCCAGCAGCAGCATCTCTGCCCACGATCTCTTATGCCCAACTTAAAGTTGAGTAGCTTCCATGCAAACTATTTCAAATAAAGAGAGAAGCAATCCGTGAGCTATTAACAGGGATTCCATTCCCCCTATGGCCCTGGTAATTTCTAGAACATTGAATTAAGGAGTTCTCAGACCTTTACAAATTCTCAAGGCAAACATTATTAGCAAAGAGAAGGCCATGCAGCATGTAAGAAGATTGCCAGAAAATGTCAACGGAACTTCTGAATAAAATAAAGAAGCTTCAGCGCTCTCTCCGTCTTTCCCTACGCCCTCTCCCTAACACGATTAGAAAGTTATTTCATGTGTCTTATGTGCTCGGTCAGTCAAAGGCAAACCTACATGATTGATGGTGACAGGGAACACATTTAACTCATTACTCTTTACTTTGCAGAAAAATGATTTGTGTAAACTGTCTGCCTAGCATTAAAGGTAAAACAAACTTAGAAACCCCAAAATGTTATATTTTCATCTAATATTTTCCTTTTGGTTTTATAGCTGTAATCGCATATGGATTCTTTTATTTAGCTCTTGGCGTGGACTGAACAAAGGGGAAGGCAGGGCAGAAAGATTACATGACACACACTGAGTCTGTGCTCAGGGAGTGTGGAGCCACGAAAGCCACAACAGTCAAGACTTAATGTGACAACCCAGGAGAAACTGTGGCTCTCTCTGGCCCGCATCATCTGGCAGGATGTTGTCACTGATGTACAATAAGGACCATCTCCTTGATCAAGTCTGTTGATGTCAAACTGAGCCTTTTCAGAAACTATTAATTGATTGCATATGTTCCTATGTACACCTAGACATCACGGGCTTCACCTGGCTTCCCTGTTCTTCCAGCTACCTCATTCTCCTCTTCTTCTCTTCCTTTTCTTTCTTCTCCTCCCTCTGCATCACTGTTTATAATAATTTAAGCAAGAAATACAGAGTATAACTTCAGATTCACTTAAGTCTGCTGGTTAGTGGCACAACCATACCAAGAGAAAGTCCAAGCAGAGCAGTAAGGAGGAGGTTCGAACTTTCAGGTAACTACTTCACACATAGGAATACAAACCCAGGAGTTGCCATTGAATTAATATGGTGGGTATTTTGTCATGAACTTTAGATTATCTGAGTCCTCTCAGTTTTCATAGCCCTTTTGGGGTTATAAGTTTTACAATTTTTTCTTTAATTATCTATTTTATTTTTTTTAAATTTTTTTGGTTTTTAATTTTTTGGTGTGCATCTGATTGTCTGTGTTTTTAACTTCATGCATACAGTGCCTGCAGAGGCTAGACAGAGGAGAGCTTCGGATCTCCTGGAGTTGGTCTTACAAGTAGTTGTGAGCTTCCCAATATGGGTGCTGGAAACGGAGCTCAGGTCCTTCACCAGAGCATCTAGTGCTTTTACACTCTGAGCCATCCATCCCTCCAGCCAAGGCAAACATTCTTATTGAAATTAATTTTTGCTTGATCAGAAGAGTAAGCATGCGTTTTTTGAATGACACCTGAAAATTTTGACAAGTGCAAAGAAGCTACGATCTCTGACCAAAAGAAAGTGACTTGGGTTCCGTCATTCTTCAAGACCAAAAAGTTACTAAAGATTCTCACTTTGGTCTGTCTAGCTGGTTGGAGAATGGTAGAGCCAGGCCTAGCAGTTCACCACATGGTGCTAGCTCATCTCTCTACCTACTGGTATATACTGCTTTCCCTAGAAAAACGTCTCTACTTCAAACACTGCTCATCAATAGCTTCACCCTCAAATCAATAGCTTCTAAAAACAGAGACTACTTTGCAATATTTGTAAAGGTAGTAGTAGTCTAGATTTTCTATCAACTCATTCAAACTATTGCAGTATAAACATGAAAATAGTTTTTCTGAGCTTGAGAGACAGGATGGCATTTAAGAGCACATGCTGCTCTTGCAGAGGACCTGGGTTCAGTTTTCAGCACCCATATCAGGCAGCTCAGTAAATGTCTATACCTCCAGTTTCAGGGTATCAAACACCCTCTGGTCTCTGTGGGCATTGCACTTGGATGGTGTACATAGAGGCAGGCATGCATGTACACACAGATACATGCACACACACAAACATACACATACACACACACATAAATATAATTTCAAAATAAGGTAGGAAACTCATGTTCTTCCCCTTTTTCTATGTGGTCCTCAGTGTGAAAATCACCCAGGAGTGTATGTCTTCTGAGCTTATGATGCCTTCTCATATGGAAGGATTTTCTGCTTAAGTCAAGTGCTTTAACCAAATATGGAAGGAGTTTGGTGATATATTTGTTTGGAAGGTAAAGTGACAGAAATATTAAATAGCCAAGTCCTGGCCATCTCAAGAAAGGGTGAGGGTGTCAGAGTGCAGTACAGGAAGGAGGCTTCCAGCACATGGAAGATGTCAGAGAAGGGGAAGCCAGAACCAGAAGGGCCAAGTAGTGTAACAAAAAGCAAAAAGAGAATTTTCTAGAAGAAAAGACATGTCCGGCCTTAATCCTCTCCAACCTCTTCTGCTCATAGAAAGAATGAATTCAAGTGACTCAATCAACTTGGGGTGCAGGGGGCGAAGCTGAGAAAGAAGAAATAAAAATCTGCTTGCTAGGTCCAGCATTTCTTTGGCTGTTCTCCATTACAGGAAAATCCTTAAGTATGTGGTCCCATGAAGGCTAGGGAATGACTGTTCCCACCCAAGTCCAGTGCCACATATTTTAACACATATGTGTAGGACTCTATATCTCCTCACTATGGAATACAGAATAGTTTCCAAGCTCCACATTCCCTTAAGTTAACGCTAAGGCCTGAGGATCTGGGCTCCATTGTCTTCCACTATAGTTCCATGTTTTCTGGTGAGACTAGTGATAGTGTCATACAATAAACTTTTCTTTCAGAAGTACTTATTAGTTTTTAAAGCTCCGCCTGTGTTCCTGCAGGTATCAAGACTCCATTCCTCCTGATTACTGAATGCTATGACATTTTTATGGTTGCACCAAAGTTTGTTCATCGATTCCTTCACAGAACAGGCAGAGCAATTAGCTGCTCCTAGTTTCTTGGGCATGGTGGTAGGAGGAGTCATAACAAAAGCCGATATAAATATTCGTCTGGAAGTTTGTGTGAGCAAATGCATAGAAATAGGATTGCTGGTTTATAAGGACAAGTTTCTATTTAACTTCAAAAGAAAGTGCCAAGCTGTTAGTCAGGGTGCCTACCATTTATATCCCCTCAAACTGCGAGCCCAAGGCAACACCTCCTTTTTTAAGTTGCCTTGACCAGGATTTTTGTCCCAACCATGAGAAAACTAATACAGATATGGACTCAGCCCTACTATCGTTTGGTCCATGGATCATTTAGAAGTGTGTTGCCTAATTTCCAGTGTGGAATCAAAAGGATTCCACATTTTTCTCAGATTTTAAAATATTTGTACAGATATACTGAGCTATCTTGGTGGTAAGATTCAAGCCAAACCACAGAATTCACCTATGTTCGACATATATTTTACACGGATGCCCCAAAGACAACTGCATACTGTTCTCGATTGATTCTGCACATGAAAGAGTTTCATGAAGGTAGGCTTTCTTCTTTTTTCTTCTTGCAATGTCATGTCAGTGTTACAAAGTTTTCAGATTTTGGAGCACTTTGGAGTTGTTTACATTAGGGGTATTTAATTGTGGACATTTGTACTACTGAGTTGTTTTGATGGACTTACTGCTTCCTGGGAAATTTTCATCTCCATTTATCCTTGTTAATCCTGTTTTGAAGACTACTTTAGATATGAGTTTCTATAGGTTCTAAACCTTTTTGTAGTGTTTTGTTAAAAAAGTTTACCCCCTCCTCTGAATTATTCCCTCACCCCCAAAGGAATATTTTTTCCCCTTTGGTCTCATTTGAACCCAACTACATCATTAAATTCTGAGGCCTTTTATACACCCCCATAGGTAGGTCATTTTAAAAATGTCTACTCTGTGGATTTTTGTTAATCCATGGGTTGTATTAATCTGTTTGTTTAGACTCAAAAAAAAATCACTATTGGTTGCTTTATGATTGATTAATGTGTCTTCATGGTCTTCTCTTTAATTTGAGGTTATTTGGACTCTGTCTTGAAAGCTATTTAATTAACTAATTTATTCATGCAGTTAATAAACATGAGACTGTATACCCATTTTTAATATCTGTGCTTGTAAACATTACACATCTTATGTAGTCATTATATCGATGAGCCCTGCAATTATTAGTGTCTGTTTTTATTCTAGAATTTTTTTTTTTCTTTTAAGAGTAGCTTTATTGAGTTCAGGTGAAAACTATCCATTACATTTAGCAAAAACAAATCAAAAACCAAAAACAAAAAGAACAACCAAATAAAAAATTCCAGAGCAACAAAAAAACAAACAAACAAACAGTCAAACTCAGTGATCTTTGAACTAGATCTCGACTTATTGTGAAAGTTTTTTTCTTCATATAGTTGTCTGAGGTTAGAATATAATCTGTTAAACATAAAATAATTTTTTGGCTTAATGAATTCTAATGATAATTACATTCCTGTTGACAAATTGATAAATTTTAATTGATTGATACTCTCTAGCCAAAGGTTGGAAAATTCTCAGTTGTCTTTGTGAGTACAGAGGATCAATGGGAAGAGTTGAAGTTATGAATAAGGGTGGTAAGCTTATCTATTTTTTAAATTGTGCATAAAATTTTATCTAGTAAATTTATGTTGACAGAAATATGTACATCCTATGGGATATCTATCACAGTATTATATACAATGGTGAATTATGAGAACCATGTCAAAATTAAATACAGAAGTAATAAAATATGAAATTACTTGTAGACATTTCTATAATAGTGAAAATGCTATTTTCTAGGCTAAAACTTTAGAAGCCAATATTATCATCATCTTATAATTTCACATTATACTATGATTAAAATAAATTAAACTTCTCTAGCAAACCTAGGCTACTCACATTTACCTGTTCACATGTAATATAAAACCTTTATCAGCCTGACCCCTTATCATCTCCATTAGCCTGGTACTGGACTGTATTGCTTGTTACATCCTTGGTGATGTTGTACAGTCAAATGCAGCCTTTTGTATTAACCCCAACACTTATGCTCCCCGTGTTTCTATATTTTGCTGGTGCCCAACTCTCCTGTTGTCATTTCTATTCTGTCAGTTTTGACAGTGAGCTCCCTTGGAGCCTTTGACAGCACTGTCCTCCTTTGCCTGAGAGAGCCTTAGGCCAGCCTCAGTTTTAGGTGGAGATAGAATTCTGGAATAACAGTTCTCTACTCTTCCAGCACTTTAAAAAATGTTCTTGCTTCCTTTGTCATGAGAAATCCCATCTGAATCCGGGTTAGCCCCTGCAGGTAGCTTTCTCTGGATCCCATTGGGGACCCTTTTTTCTCCAGGTTTCTGTTGTCTTTCTAATGAGCTTGGGCTAGAATTGTTCTTCTGGGTCCATCCTGTTGTAGTTTACTGAGATTGCTGAAATGCTAGCTTTGTCTTTTGGTGAAACTGAGTTTTAGTTGTGTTCTTTCCTGTAACACCCCTGCCCTCTGCTCTCCTAGGATACCCAGGCCTTTTCTTCCTTTCTCTCTCTCTCTCTCTCTCTCTCTCTCTCTCTCTCTCTCTCTCTCTATATATATATATATATATATATATATAGACACACACACACTCCACAAGACTCAAACTTTCTGTTTGAATATTTTAAATGTTTTTTTTTCTGTTTGAATTCTTTAAATACTTTTTTCTGTTGCTCAAACTGCATAGCCTATATTTTTAATATTTAAATTAATTGACTCTTTCCTCTATCTTCATTCTGCTGAATCTATCCATTTAATATTTTATTGACTATGTTTTTCAATTCTGGATTTTCCATTGGATTCTTTACTAACATTTGTTTGCTTGTACATTTATTCATTCATTCATGTGTGTATGTGTGCATATCTGTGAATGCAAGCAAAATCCAGACATGACACTGAGTCCCTCTCTGTCACTCTCTACCTGTTTTCCTTGAGACATAATCTCTCCCCGAGCCTGGAGCTTGTACTTTTGGATAGGCTGGAATCTAGCAAGCTCTGGCAATCCTCCTTTCTAATATCTTGAGTGGACTATCCATCTTGTTACATGGCTGGGTCTTGAACTTTAGTGCTGATGATTACACAGCAAACACACTTAACTAACTGTGGAGCCACCTTCCTTCTCCCAGTTTTTCTTTAACTTTTTCTATTTACATTTATCTTTTTAATTTCTTTTTCTTTCTTCTCTTCATTTCTATATAACAAATATGATCTTCTTTAGAACATTTCTGTGAATGCTACATTGTCAGCTCATTCCAGTATCATTTGTCATGGAAATATTGACACCTGCCAATTATGTTCCCATGCTAGCTTGGTTGCAATTTTTTCTTGGTGATTCTTACTTTTTATTGTATCCTAGACATTTTTATTCTTTTATTATCAATCTCTGAATCTTTTTAAGTCTTGGTCAGCATCTAATTGAGTTTGATTTAGGCTACACATGCTTCCCAGACTTCTTTGTATTGTGAATTCCAGTTTTGTTCTTTACTTTAAAGTCTTAGATATGCAGTTTGGATAGGTTCTGTATCAGCCACACGCTGAATGATGGTTTAATTCTCAAAGTCAGTATCTGTTGTAAAGAGTAGGTTCTTCCTAGAAACAATGTAGGGAACCTATGAGTTCATGAACAGTTTCACGAGGCTGCTTTCCCAAGAAATTTCTTTTTGATCTCTGCAATGTTATCAGACTCCATCAGTCCTTCCTTCATGCTCTTGTGAGGAAATGGTGAGATTTTTGGGTATTCCATTTTGTTGTAGACTTTCTATATCCATGACTGTATTTGGAGTTGCCTAGTAGAAAGAGAGACAAGAAGCAACAGGGCTTCACTTTCACACTCCTGGGACCAAGGTCTCATGATAGACTCTCCTACTTACTTTAACCTTCTTCTGGCTCAGTGTCACATCTGCTACTGTTCTCTTGAGTGGCCTGGGTTCAGGGCACAAAAAGAAATCACAGGAAAGAATGGACAAATCACATTAATTTCCCACATGTTTTCCTAGTATAAATCATTCTCTTCTCTCTCCCAGAGCCAGAATGAAGACTTCTAGATCTTTCTCTGTCCACAGGGCTGTAGCTACTTTCAGGATTTGCATTGCCTTGAGATCAATCTAGAGGCCACCAGAGGAAGCAATGGCAAACGCACTGTTGGTTTGGTGATCTTTCTAAAACAAAGAGAACATTGCCTCTTTTGCATTGCCATCAACACTACCTATTCTAGTGTGTCAGTAATCATTCTCTTTGGGGGGAACCCTTGAACTAATCCACCTTTGGCCAGAGGCTATAAATTTCAAAGCTTGACAAGCATGGGAGGTGTTTGTTCTTAGCTTCCATGTTTATAGAATTTGTCTTTAGGAAAGTGGGTCCACTCCTTTTCATTTCTTTTTGTTTTCCTTTCCTAAGGGATTTAAGCTTTTGCTTTCTTGTCTCAGATAACATTTGTTTGCCAAAAAGACCAGTTCCATTACATGTAGGTATTTTCCATTTCCATCTATTAGATTACCAAGGAAAGATCTAGCAAAGGAAGAGACTTGGTACCCTTTTCAGAATGGAATTAGGTATCCAGCCGAACTGTGATCATCCATAGGTCTCTGTCCATACATACCTGTTTCTCTATGCAGATATATTTGTAGATCAGAGTGGTATCGAAGTCTACCACCACCGCCCACAGCCTTTCCACTCATATGTGCTTGTGCAGTATGGACCTCTTGGATGTTGTGCACCAGGTAAGTAGATAGGCAAGGTGATAAAGATGGCCAGGCCAATTTAGGAAGTGATTTTTTTTTTCTGTGAGGTTCTGAGTGCCTTGTTTATTTCTAATCTTTACCTGTCCATAAAAATAAAAGGAGAAGCTTAAGGTTGGTGGAAAATTAGCAATGCATAAAAACTCTTAACCCCTGGTCCATAAACTTTGTCCTTCTTGGGAGCAGGTAGCAAGCCCTGTTTACATGTGTCCTTTCAATGAAACTAGAGACTCCGTTAGCATTGAGTCACTGATGGGAGAACATAACGGACAAAGCCTGATAGCTAACTATGCCCCAGGGTAGCAGGAAACATCTCCACCTGTAATGCTTACACTCTTATGTCACTACCATTTTTTTAAGATGACTGATATTGAGGGAGGTTCCTTAAACTCTTTGTGGAAAGAAACAGACTTGAAGATTTTCTAACTAGGTACATTTTCTTAGCCAGCAGCATGGCTCATCAGCCTAAATGGTTCCAGTTCCCCAAACCCCTTAACCTTTCTGTCAGTCCCCAACCTCCTCAAGGGTTCATGATTTTATCTGTGTACTAATTTGGTAAACAACAAATCGTGCCTGTTGACCTTCCTCCAGGTCTCTGAACCAGTGGATATTTGCTGAGTGCCCTTTCCTCCATGTTAATGAGAAGCCATCCAGCAGGTGTAGCCAGTGACAGGGAAAAAATAGCTGTATGTCAGAATGAGCCACCTGCCCAGGACTCAGAGAGATCGGTGTGATCTCCCACACATTACCCTATCATTGAAGTGCAGTATCCACTTGAACTTGCTCCTGGGTTCAGTGAACCTTGGGGATAAAACGAACCCTCCTTGCCAAATACGATCATCAGGAGTTCTCTCCCCCCCTCCCCATCTCATGGAATGCCAGATGCAGGATGCAGGCCAGCATGGCTGTTTCCTAGGCATATTAAACTGAAACATGTGCTAAAAACCTCCTTAGAAATGACACAATGGGGGAGAAAAAAATATACTCCTCTGAGCTTTCTTAGGAGGCATAACATTTGTGGTTAGAGGGAATACTCCAGTAAGCTAACTAGGGTGAGAGGGTTGAGTCTTCTTTCTCCATGAGGCATGTAGCAATAGACATTTTCTCCCTTCCTTTCTAGGAGGCTTGAGTTGGCTACCCTGTAAACCTTAGCTGAAAGGAAAAGGTGAAAGGAGTCCAGTATTGAATTACCTGAGCAGTAGAGACTGAAGTTGCTGACCAGAGATGGCTTTTTAAATTTTATTTATTTTTAATTTTCCATAGTATTCATCCTTTCCTCAAAATGCAGCCAACCATGAATTTAATAAAATAATAGTGTTTGAGGACACAGGAGATAGTTAAATAAGTAAAGTGGTGAGCGCCTGGTTCTATTCCCTAGAATCAAGTTTTGATAAAAGGAAATTAGAAGCTGGAGTGATAGCTCAGCATTTCAGAGCATCGGTTGTTCTTCTAGAGGACCTGGGTTCAATACCCAGCATCTGTATGTTGGCTCACAACTGCCTGCTACTCTAGTCCTCAAGGTCCAATGCCCTCTTCTGGCTTTCTTGGGCACTGTGCACTCACAGTGCAAAGACATATTTGCAGGCAGTATGTATGTGGAAGGAAGGGGGGGGCAGACACATGGTAGCACACTTTTTGCAACCATCTCTCTGGAGACTTGGAGACACTGGAGCTTGGTGGCCAGCCAGTCTAGATGCTTGGTTAGTCCCAAGCCATTGAGAGACCATGTCTCAAAAAAATGTAAATGGCATCTGAATAACAATGTCCAAGGTTATCCCCTTGTCTCCACATGCATGTACACACATATTTATAGGTATGTACCTACCTATCTACATACGTGCATACATACATATGCAACATACATACACAGGGACATACCCATAACCACAGTGTTTTGGAATTTGTTGATTTATTAGAATTTTAGTCATGTGAGGTGAAGAGTTCCCGGGCTTCAGTTCAACATGAGCCCAGGAAGGAAAGCTGGATGTAAGGGCTAAGGCCACTGAGTAGAGAGATGAGAGATAAAAGTGGAGCAGAGGAAGCACCTATTGAGAGTAAGGGCAAGCATCATAGCTAAGCCCGGATTCATTCAATTTCATTCTGGCCATCAAGAACTTGTTAGCTCCAAGCTTCCTTTGAATGTCTAGGCTGGCCTTCCATGGTTACTGTTCACTCAGAGACGGCTAGGTTAGGCTATCCTGCATCATCTTAATAGGGCTACACACACTCTCTGTCTCCTTTTCCTAACTCCCCTCTCAACATCATATGTGCTCAGGACCATTAGGAAAGTCTATGGAGGGTTGGAAGCACCTCTCCAAAGTTCTGATATGTGGTCCTTTATCTAGAGGACCAGTCAATCATCAGTGACATTCCAGCTCTTCCTAGCTGCAGCTAAGTAATGGAAAGTTGTGAATCACAGGCCCAGCATCTCACTGGCTTACATTCGTTTGAACACTAGAAGCATCTTCATGATCCTGTCACCACCAGCATCACCGTCATTACTATTACTCATCACCCACAATGGCCACTGACGTTTATAGAATATCTACAAAGTGACACTCAATAAATGACACAGTGTGGCTATGCCACATACATTTGCCAGGCCCTGTGGCTTTATACATATCAGCTCATTTGAACCACCTTCATAGAAGCAAGCACTAGTGCGACCTCATTTTTCAGGTAAGCAAGGTTTTGCAATTTGGCGGAGGGATAGTGAGGCTGGGATTCAAAGCCAGGGTTTTCCCAGGCTTAGGCACTTCCCACTTCCATTACTCCAATCAGTGGGCACTCAGAATTGTGGCTATCCTGCTCCCAAAAGAAAATTGCTAAGCCTAGCTAAATACCTCAGTAATTTGTATAACGCCTACTTCCACTCTCTGAATCAGATGGCTTTGTGATGAAGCTGGAAACCCACTCTAGGAAGCTGCACAGTAGTCACTTCTAACTTCCTGTGAAAATATTCTCTAGCTGGCAAGAGATTGTCCAGATAACAATTCGTATACAATAAACGGGTGACTCTGCCTTTGATACCTGGCTCACAAATAACCCATTTGGCTTCCCAATCACCCTGATGCCTAAAACCAGCACAATTTATGCTTGAGGCTGCAATGGCTCTGTTCAGCCAGAAAGCAAAAGTTTACGACCAAACCCTTTGCTCTGAAATGAAATCTAGTCTCTTTGGCTCGACTTTATTAGGCCATATTGTACAGCGATAGGAGATATAAGTATCCAGAATCTGCTGTCACTAAAATGGGACTGGGTTGGCAAGCATCTTCGTCCTCACAGTCAACACTGTGTCCTAAAATGGGAAAGTTGAATAGAAATTAGAGATGCAAATCAGGGCCATTTTCTGAAACTTTATTTTTAATTGAATTAAATATAGACATCTATATTGCTATTTAATCTGTGCAGCACATATACAGATGGAAACTGAGCTATTAGTGAGGTCATCGGATCGATGGCCAGAGACTGACTAGATGAATCTGGACCCTGGGAATAGTGTTTAGACTAATTACCACAACAACCACCCAAACACTTGGAGGCCCATCTTGTGCCTGATTATGTGCAAGCTTCCTCCATAACTGCCTCCAATTGTATTTTATGGCCATCATTTTTTTCCTGTCTTTAACTCAAACCCTTCAGGCTGCAGTAGAGTTTCTCTAATCTCTAGTCCACAAAGGCATAATGGAGACTCCTGGTTCCTTGTTCTTCTCTGCCTATGGGAATAACACTTTGACATTTAACATGTGGTCTTTATGCTTCAGTACTACCAGGAACTTCCCTTGGGACTGTGACATTTGTAACTACATTCTATCAAGTCTCTTTGAGCCATACTTATGCATATCAGAGGTTAGGAAGTGCTGGACTTGGTGGGAGGTTGTCTCTGAGGCTATTTGAAGTAAAATATCAGATGTACCATTGCTAAGAAATTGTTGTAAACCGCAGTGGATTTTCATCAGTGTGTCTAAATTACTAAAAGATTTCTCAAAGACCTAGACTGTGCACTAAATATTTGTGTCACCAAAAGTAAGCTGACAGGACTGGGGAAATGTCTCATTCAATAGAATGCTTTACACATAAGCATGAAGCTGTAAGTTGTAATTTCCAGCACTCATGTTAAATAAATAACCACACATGCATAAACATAAATGCAGCCAGGTATAGCTATAAGCACTTGTACTCTCAGTGATGGAGGTGTAAATATAAGAAGATCCTTGGAGCTCACTGGCCAGTCAGCCTAGGCAAATTTATGAGTACCAGGTTCAGGGAGAGATATTGACTCAAAGAATAGGGTGGGGACTGACATAGAATACACATGTTACCAACAGTCTCTGAGCTCCACGTGCACAGCACACACAATGCCTATCTGTATGTGTAGATGTGCACAAACAACATGTAGATAACACACAAACACACAGAAGTAAGACCATAATTCCAATTCAAGTGTTCTATCTAACTTCCTCTTCTCTAAGTTGTTGTTGTTGTTGTTTTTTTAAAGATTCATGGAGAGGAGAGCACCCTCATTTTCAGAACTTAGGCGTAATGACATTGCTAAATATAGTTTCCTCTGGACCTAGTCTGTTTCTATTGATTACTGCTTAAGTTGACATTGGAATCTGAACAGCAAGAAGGTAAAGAGTTGCATAATCCCCTGGGGACTGAGGCCAGGAGACTGGGACTTCACTCCAAAGGGATGAAGTGGGACACAAAAGGAAGGACAGCTAAAGCACCTGTTCTTGAGCCTTCCCTCTCTCAACCCCAAGCTCTAAATTACTGGACTTTAGGATTTAGAAAACCATAAACTACTTGCTAAGTAGTCCAAGATGTTGTACAATGACATTTCCCAGAAAATAATTGCTCATAATAAGAAGTTTCCTGGGAAGTTTCACAATTACCCAGTTATACATACCTCCTTGCTAGAGTCTAAGACTGCAGGCCTTTTCAGCATCAAGAAGCCAAAAATTGGTTCATTTCATGCTCCAACCCTAAACAATACAAAGTTATCCATGCTTACTTATGCTTAGACGTCTGGAAAAATTGTGCCTGCTACTCTCTGTCTCCTTTTCTGTTTTTCTTATGCTTATATCAACTCAGCACATACTGACTGAGCCCTTTCTAGCTGCAGACTAGCATGCTGCTTGTCCTACAAATAGACAAGGTTAGTGAGACAGCCTTCTCCTCCTGTAAGGAGCTCGGTAACAAGGGAGAGCCTTGTACTCATATTTCATTTCATTACTGTTCTGGTCAGATGTCTGATGGAGCACATGATCTGAGAGTAACTAGTACCAGCTAGTATAGCTTTAGCACCTGCTATGTACCAGATAACACCCCATGTATTAGATGTGGACTATCTAATAGTCATGAATTGCTTGGACACAGTAGGTGAATATCCATGAAAACAGGTGAAACTTGTCAGACTGTGGACATGAGGGAAATCAGGTGGCATATAATTAAACAGGAAAAGTAGATGATTGATCATGAAAAATAACCACAGAGAGATGCATAGTTCTGATAGAAGACTGAAGGAAACAGTCATGCCAGGGTGGGAACCTGAGCAAAGTATTTAGTTTAGCATTTTCCATCTCCATGGCCTACTCTGTGAAATAGGGGGTCCTAAGACTGTAGGTAACATTTCTCCCTTTGAGATTTATAGTTCATATTAGTAGTTAAATATGCTAAGAAACATTTCACTAAAACCAAAAACAAGTTTTCATTTAAAAAAAAGTTATTTTGTTCTGTTAAATCCAGCACTCTACATTTTTTAAATTCATTCAAAAATATCACCAAACTATTACTATGTACCATGCCCGGTTCCAGGTATTAAAATCTCAGATTAAAATACTCTCATCAAAAGAGCCTACATTCTTGTTGAGTATACCATAAAATTTCCTCACCATTCATCTTAGTTCCAAGCAACAACTAGTAGTATGTTCTGTCAAGTTCACCTTGTAATCTATTTCAGCTGAAAGTAATACTCCTTCTTTTGAGACTTTAGAGAAGTTGTGTGTGGTACCTAAAAATCCTAAGATAGGAGTAAGCAATATTACAGATCAATAGAGTTTCAGATACAACCCACAGTCCATGGACAAGTACTGTGGGATGTTTGTAGCTCACTTGACAGAAGACAAGACACAGAAAATGAAATAAGAATCTTGAAATATTTTGGCTGATGGATTTTACATTAGTTGGATCCAGTGACTTCAGATTTTGGCCCCATACTTGCTGTGTCTTACCTTCTCTTTTCTTTTCTATTGTAATTCACTTTTACTCAAAATTTCAAACATTCAGGTCTCAAAAAATAACACATATCAGAAATCAAAGCTTCCTTCCCATCAGATGTACTGAGAATGGCTCCTTGCAAAATCCTGGGTGCCAGACTTAACTGTTGGAGATGGAGGGGCAACTACTCCTGGAAATGTTCACTTCCTGCTCCTCTACCCCACTTAGAGGGACTTCAGGTGCTATTTTAAGAATATTATTATTGGGAGCAGAAGTGAAGATGTTATGAACTGTTAGCAAGATTGTAAAACAAAATTCCTACTTGGGCAGATGGTGAATAGGCCAACCTTTAAAACAGTTTGACATGGCTTAAACAAAAGCACCTTTTCTATGTTGGAGAGAAAAACGAGAAGGAAAATCTTACATACCAGAAACAGTACCAGCTTCCTGTCATAGAGATAATAGTATCTTAAATAATTTCTACATAGTTATTGTT
>JADRCH010000330.1:239943-317721 GCA_019843965.1 Rhynchomys soricoides
ATGTGTGTATGTTTCATTTGTGAATCCAGAGAGCTTTGGGTGGGCACGGTGCTTGCATGTGGTTTAACTAGTTCACCGCAACAGGCAAATCATTGTTTGTCTCTACTTTTCTCCCCTGTGGCTCTCACTTTACCACCAGCATATCTACCCTACAAAGCTGCACAGGCAGCCATTTTGTGAATAGGCACCCTGTGGTCTAAGTACTATTCTCTCATTTGGCTTTTTAATTCCCTGAGTTGCTTTAAGGATCTGTAATTTTGCAGAAGCTAGAAGGGATGGAGATCAAATATCCACATGCCCCTCTGATCAACACTGGAATATGTTCATGGCCTATGAACACAGAAGGAAACAGAGGAGAGGAGAATAGAATCCTAGTGATGGCTCTATTCTCCACAACCACAACATTGTTGTTTTCAGCTAGAATTGAGAGCATCCAGAACTTCATCAAGCATTCCCCAGGGACAGCACTCTGTTGAGGAATGAGTATAAATGACTCTACTCATGTTAGTAACAATTCTACACACACATCAGCCAAGAGCCTGTAAATTCTGATTTCATGTTTATTGTTGTAGTAAAATGCTTGATATGTTCTGTGGGTGCTTTTTCTTTTATGTCAGAAAAAAATATGTTTTTAAGAGATCTAAGATATTGTTGGTCAGTTCATGTCACCACAGTGTTGTAGAATACCACACTGTAAAATGACAGGGATAACATACTGTATAATTTCTATGTGCAAGTATTCATTTATATGTAACTAACTTGTTTTCATTATATATTTCTATGGCTTAAAATGGCATTTTATCAGGGAAAGAGTAGTCACCGAGAATTCAGATAGATTTTAGAAAATGGTAGGCAGAGACTTGGTACACTACACCTACCACCCCATGGGGGGCAATATTAGTGTGTAGATGTTAAAGCGTATCCCATCTTATTGCAGCTATTAGGATAGTGAGCATCAGTCTCTATAATTCTCTTTCAGTTCTTCAGTTTTAGGTATGTAAAATAGCATCTATTTGAATTAAGGCAGTACACTTATTTTCAATTAAATAAGGATGGGTGTTTGATAATCTTCAGGGTCATGCGTATGGCTCCAGAAGTAGGGATGGATTTTTTGCAAAATCATTTGGCTCTAATCTACACAGTTATTCACTGGCAACAGAAATCACTGTGGCTGTTACAGACCCAGCCAGGAGGGCTGAATTGTTCACATTCACCAGGCTGTTAGCATTAGAGAAACACAGCTTCTTTCTAATCAGGGGAAGCACAAAAAGTAAAAGGTGTCATTCTCAGCCTATCATTAGTAACACATGCAAAAGCAGGGATAAGGAAGGAGTGAGTTTGCAGAGAGCCAAGGCTTACAGCTGTGGACGGAAGGTACATTGATAGCACGGCTGTCTGCCCATGAGTTGGTGTAAAACCATTTGCTTGGGAGGTTCAACTATACTGGTTGAAAAATTAGATCATGAAGGGTAGATAAATAAAACCATAAGAGGTGTAGACAAGCTAGCCCAGTGGCTCATTCTCTTTCCTCACCAAGGGTTCTGTGCATGTTTGATGAATAAGGACCCACAGCACATCACCTGCTCATCTTGCTAGGAGCTCTTTTGAGACAGCTGGCGTTTGATGTGACAGCCAGGGGATAAATTGCTGCCTCAGGAAAAGCGTTGCCTTTGACTGATTGCTGAATGGCTAGAAAATTAATTTTGGCACCTTTCCTTAAGTCGTTTTGGTCCCATTCCTTCATTTTTCTGCTGGGAAATGTGTCTTCATATTACAGTTAAAAATACGTTGATGATACAAATGTGGGGCACAGCATGTACTATTTACGGAAAGAAGTTGTAGGCTGGGACAGTGCTACTTCATATAATGGAAACGATGAATTTTGCTCTGAACTCCCCTTGCAGCTGAGCTCAACATCAGTGGTCCTCCTTGCTGGCTGCTCATACTAAGCAGTTCACTGTTGAGTCCTTGATGAAGGGCTAGGTTGCTGTTCCTGCATTGGATACTTGTACATAACAAACCCTCTCTGTCCATATCCAACCTCTCTGGGCACCTACCATATTATCACCTAGTAAGAGACATTTGGAGTTCAGGGCATGACCTTGAAATCCTGTTTGTGCTACTAACTGGCTTTGTGACTGACTTTAACTAGGTGTGTCTCAGAATGACAACAGCTACCTCAACTTTCTCTAAATTGCTTCTCTCTCTCTCTCTCTCTCTCTCTCTCTCTCTGTGTGTGTGTGTGTGTGTGTTAAACACACAGTTTTAAAATTCAACTCCATTTTACATTAACATCTCCTCTTTTGTGTTGGTTCTACTGACAAAGGTAAGAGGGATGTGCATTTTTATTCACATGCCTTGTTCATGGGCTTAACTTAGGAAGCCAAACCATTAAGCCCTGATACAGGTCAGGAAGAGTGAAGTTCCATTTCCCTAGATTGGGATATGATCCAGTGTCATAGCATTTTGTAGTCAGATATTAGCAGGATTGTATGTCACAGAGACCAGCTGGGCTCTTCCATCCTACTCAGCAGCTTAGAAAACCAGAAACCGTAAGGGCAGGACTTTGATTATTGATTAAAAGAATATGGTCTGAGTTTGGGATGTAGCACAGTTTGGTTGAGTACTTATACAGCAGTGTTCCATCTTCAACACCCACTAGCCCAATAAACTGGGTATGATGATACACTCCTATCATCCCAGCACTTGGGAGGTAGAGGCAGGGAAGTCAGAAGTTTAAGTTCAGGATCATTCTTAGTTTCATAGCAAACTCAAGATAGTTTGGGACTTTATAAGACCTGTCTCAGATGGTAACAAATCAGATCTAAGTTTGAATTTGGGGAACCTTAGTGCCATGATGTTCTGACCTGCTATCAAGCTCATGATATTACTGTCTAGTCAGAGGAGACATTCTGGTAAAAGGCAAGGCTGCATACTTACTATGCACTCTGTACAAGTTAACCCACATGGACCTGCCAATCACATGAGCAGAAGAGAGCTCTTTAGGAACAGCATGTTCCCATCCTAAGATGCAGGTGAACATAATGGTTCCCTTAGCCTTTGTTAGACCTTGGCTTTTGAGAGAGAGTGTTCTCTAATTAACTCTACCTGGTTTTGTTTTGTTTTGTTTGTTTTTGGTTTTTGTTTTTTTTTTTTTGTTTTTTTTGTTTTTTTGCATAGCACCCAGTATGTCTTCTTTGAATTCTTTCAATGGAGATTGCAAGGCCTGAGGAGTCAAGGAGAGTCGAGTGAGATCCTAATGCCAACAAGGCTAGTTCTAAACCCTGGCTCTTGCCATAGGATTCCCTTCCTCATGTTCTTTCTTTAGCATGGCTTGACAACCTTGTGTTTAGACATTGAAGAGTATTAGCATCAGTTATAATCAGAAACATATAACTCCTTGGCATGAAGTACATTTGCATGGCTATGTAACTGACATCACCACCCATTTTCAGAATCCTTCTCATCTTGAAAATATGACACTGGGTGCCATAAAAACAATGACTTCCCCCAATCTTAGCAGCACCCTTTGTATTCTCTGCTTCTGTGAATTTCAGGCATGGATCTCAAGTAACTGGATCTCACCACCAATATTTATCTTTTGCGATTGTGGTCTGTTTTAGCATATGTTGTCAGGGTTTATCCATACTTTAGTATGTGCCAGAATTCCCTTTTTTGAGAAGGCTAAACAACATGCCTTTGTGAATGTGCACATCCTTCTATAGACACTTGGGTCCTTTCAGATTCTAAGCTGTCATATATAATGCTGTCCTGATCCCTTCCCATTTTCTCTAGTTATGTATTCAGGAGTGGAATCACTGCTTGTATAGCAATTATATTTGGATTCCATGAACTGTTCCACTGTTTCCCATAGGGGCTGGACCAGTTTACAATCCTACTAACTATATGTCTTTTTGAAAAGATATTAGTATAATTAAATTGGCGGTTTTATAGTGAGTGAGTATGTGTGTGTGCCTATGTGTATAATGCCTTGATTAGAAATCTTAAAAAAACATTGTAGGCTGTGCATGTGCAAATAGCTCCAAAGATATGAAGGTCTTAAAGAGTCAGGGCAATGGATTTTTAAACTCCTTACCATTTGTACAGTTGATTTGATGCTACTGTATTCAGTCTTGTAGATACTACCCAAGAATTTGCATATGGATGCAGAAGAGGGATTCTTGTTTCATAAAACATTTTGAACATTTTTCTCAGTTGTTTGGCTTTCAGTCCACAAACACTGCACATTTGCCACAGAGACAAAATTTTGGGGAAAGATGCAAGAAGAATCAATGAGAGCCAGATGCATCTGGTAGGATGGTAACATGGTGAGAAAATAAACACTAGTTTAAAATCAGATCTAATCAGCCTCTAGAAAACGTCTTGCAATATAGAACATATTCAGAAAATATTTACTGAGTGAATGAATCAATGAAACACTTTTGCTAAGTTTAACAAAAGCATAACAATATTGTTATTCGATAAAGAATCTGTTTCTATTTATTTACCAAATTTATTGATTAACCATTAATTCATTATACACAGAGGTATGCAAACAATGTCCGTAATTAAGTGATCAATATGAAACCCATATTAATTGAGGAGTACCCAGAAATGTTAAGATAAGGTTTATATTGTCAGTATTTTTGAAAATCACTTGTAATATTTAAATTAGAAAGAAATGTCTGATATATTATTAGAGAGCTGTACAAGCACAAGCCAGACAAAATTCCAGCATGAAAACAGGAGGTGGGCATAGAGTTGCATCCCTAGCTAAGGAGATATTGACAATTGGTAGCTGTTGGGAGAGGGAGCATCAGTTTTCATTATTGTGTGGCTACTTGGTAGGTCAACTACCAGGTTCAGGTACCACCAGGTGTGGATCCTGGTAGGCCAACCATTCTCTAGTAGATGAATACACATCCAGAGTATATGGGCAGAACAAATTGGACTTGATGAGCTTAAGAAAAATGAAAAATGAAGAAACAAAGTTAGGTTGGTAGGAGGGGTGGATCTGGTAAGGCTTGTAAGAGGGGCTTGACTATGGTAAAATACATCGTGTGAAATTCTCAAAGAGCTGATAACAGGTATTAAATGACGAAAATGCTTTCATTAAAAGAAATAGGTAAAACTCTTATACCTTTAGGTAAACTAGTTTTCCACAAAGTTGTGTAGCTAACACCTGACATACACAAGCAGGCAGAAGCAGTTCCTTCCAAGCAGGTTAACTTATGGCCTAATTGCTCAGGCTGAGCACCAAGCCAATGAACAGCACAGAGGAAGGAAGGGCGATGTTGACGGCCAGGGCACAACCACACATGGCTGAAGCCTCTGGTCTTTCCCAGACTTCTCAAATCTTCACATCCCAGTGTTTCAGTTCCCTCAGTTAACTGACAGATCAGCCATGGCCAGGATTAACAACAAGCTGTTAAGAGCTACTTCCTGTGGCTAGAACAGCTTCCTGTTGTCCTCTTGTTATTTAAGCCTTCACAGGAAGTGAAGCCTGGGAAGCTACAGGACAAAGCTAGCCAAGGAGGTCACTGAGACTCCTCAATGCACAGAGTGATTCAGGCTTCCTTTCCAAAGACTGACTTCAATGAAATCACTGCTTGGAGACAGTTATTGGGAAAACCAGCTAGACCTTATTATTTAGAAAAAATAAAAACATGCTTTTTAATGAAGTTTTGGGCATGACCCTTTTGAAACTATATTTTGCTTATTGTGATATTCTTAGTAGGGTGAGGAAAAAAATTGCCCCAAAGTAGAAATATGTAGATGAACTATAATGCATAGTATGTGCACATGTGTGTGTGCGGGCATGCATGCCCACTTATGCATGTGCACATGTGCATGCATGTGTGTAAGAGTCTTCAGACAATACATGATCTATTTTAAAAGCAAGTATTCTGCCACTCAGTTGCTACTTTTCTGCTATAAGTATTTCTAGACTTTTTCATATAGCCCTATAAATATAAAACCCAACATAACTTTTAAAAATAAAATCACAGTGAGGCAGATGACTGTGCGGTTAAGAGAACTCACTGTCCTTCCATAAGACTTCTCAGTACCCACACAGTGTGACTCACAACTACCTGTAACTCCAGCAGATCGGACGCCTTCTTCTGGTCTCCATTGGTACCCACGTCCATGTGGCATTCACTCTCTCACACACATACGCATATACAGGGGGAAAAAGCACAAATAAATAAACAAATAAAACATAAAAATTTCATTGTGATTCCTTCATTGATTCTTAAATTTTCATTTGACCTGTGCTTGTTTATAATATCTCATGCATAGAAAAGGTATGTTCATGTGCTTACGATGTAGAAACAGGTTTCAAGAGTGGCACAAACCTCCAGGTCCAGCTTTATCTGACCTGTTTAAATAATTTGTTTCTTTACCGTAGATGTCTGAAGTGGGAGAACTGCATAAAAGACTATATGGTTCCATGAATTTTGAAAATGCCTGCAAAATTGTTCTCCAGAAATTTGTGTCAGTTGACAACTTGTCCATCATTGTGGAGTGGTTCCATGTCCCCTTAGCCTTAGAAATCGTGCAGGTTCACAGCAAAGCAAGGGCTGGGAGACACCCCCCTTGGCCATTAAAAGTGTTTGCTACATAATCATGCTGACAACAGTTTGGATCTAAGACTCACATAATAAGCTGTATAGTCTTCAAATGCCTGTAACTCCAGCACTGAGTATCCAACACCTTTTTCTGCATAAAGATTCACATACATACATGCCCATACAGACAGAAACACACACTGAGTGAATCACACACACACACACACACACACACACACGTCCATACTCTTACACGGACACAGACAGAAAGACACATATACACATAAGCACACACACATACACAAACATACACATATACACACATACACACATGTCTATACACTCACACAGACACAGACAGAAAAACACGCACACATATACTCATATAAACACATGCACGTACTCTCACAAGACACAGACAGATACACACACAGTCACATACACAAACACATATACATACATGACCATATTCTCACAAAGACACAAACAGAAAGACAGAAAGACACATACTGTTTCTCTCTCTCTCTCTCTCATACACACACACACACACACACACACACACGTAATTAACTTTTTTTAAAGTAAGGCAGTGCTTTGAAGGAAATCTACCCGAATTCAATTATCTTTGGGGTCACTGGAAGCTCTGGTGGTTGCTATGGAGATGTTGCCAGATGCTGAGGATGCTTCCACCAGGAAGGTCACTGTGTCACTATTGCATTTGTTTCTTTAACTAAGGCTGTAACTCCTGCTGCCCTCTGTCATTGTTTGGCTATACTTTAAACCCTCTTCCTGTGCACTTTTCTCTTAGATTGAGGAAGACACGTGGCAGAAATACTACTTGGAAGGAGTCTCCAATGAAATGTACACAGAATATCTCTCCAGTGCCTTTGTGGGTCTGTCCTTCCCTACTGTTTGTGAGTAAGTGACCATTCATTGGATGATGTTTGCACCTTGGGATATTTAATTGGTCTGTAAGAACTGCCTCCCACCTCTATTCACACTGGTTGGGACACTTGACACTCATTGAGGGGCCCTGTGGGTTCAGGCCTGCAAGTCTGTGTACAGCAAAGCATGTCCTGACAAGGTTCCTGCCCTTGGATTTTATGCTGGCTCCAATTTATTCTCTAAGTCTGAAAATCTTGAGATGAAGCCTGATTTATACAAACTCACAATGTGTTCAATTTGCCCACACATCTTAAGTAACACCACTGTGAGGTAGAAGCCTTTGAAAGGTGGGACAAATTCATGTGGCCCTGGTTTTGCTTTGTTTCATTTCATTTACATATGCCTGTCTGTCTGTAATCTGTCTGTCTGTCTATCATGCTAGGCATTGAACCCAGGGCCTCACCTTTAGCCCCTATCTGCCTTTGAGGGAGAGAGAGAGAGAGAGAGAGAGAGAGAGAGAGAGAGAGAGAGAGAGAGAGAGAGAACTTGCCAGTTCCAGGATAAATGAATTTTATCTTCTAATAAAGCCCTTCTAAGCAAGTCCATCAGCATTCAAAGTGCCTTTGCTGTTTACTGAGGAACTATGCTCCCAAGTGCACAGAAGGAGGCCTTGAAATTTTCTTTTTGAGCACTTCTGTACTCAAATAGCAGGAGCCTGAAATAGTTCCCAGGGTACCTGCAGCAAGCCATACCCCGTGCCCCTGGAAGAATAGGTGTCCTGGTCTTCAGAGTTCCAGGTACCTACCTTGAGGCACAACAGTACCCCAGATTTACCACTTAGCATCTCCGGATTGAAGTGAAATCAAACAAGGGACATGTTCCCTGTGGAAACAGAAACTCTGAAAGTAGTGGACCTCTAAGCCTGACCTACTGGTACCTGACAACTTAGCTAAGGTCAATAAATGCTCTCCCTGGTAAAAGGCTGGGAAGAAACAGGTGGGTCTGAGCTGGGGGAGAAAAGTCATGCTTCATGCCCTCTACTTACCAGCCACACCTACCGTCTGGGATTCTAGACCAGGAAGTCGAAAGGTGCTAAATCAAACCTGAGAGCCCTTCATAGTAAAGGAAAGCTAGGGGCCTTGGGACTCTTGTTCTGTTCTCCAAGTAGAAGGGAGCGATGGAGATTCCTATCAGAGAACACACCAGGTGTTCTCTTCCAGTCCCAGAGCTCAAACCCCCAAGCGCTCCAAAATGGCTTGGTTGTTTACAGAAATTTCTCACCCTGTCTCTAAGTGATAGTTTCAATGCTAAATGGACTGGAAAAGTGAACAGGTAATTGATTGGAAGGAGTTCTCTTCTGGAAATGGAAGCCCTATTGTAACTCCCCAGAGCACCCTCCCTGAGGGTGATTTCCCTTTCTGCTGCAGAGTGAAGTTAACCATTCGTCGATGCTGGAAGGCTATCCTCCTTTGTAACTCAGCCTGCTTCCAATGGGAAGTCTAGAGAAGTCAGAACTTCCAATGAAAACAAATGCTGGCTTTTTAAGAAGGCATTTGAAGCCCTCTATGGTCAATACAGGGGGTGGTCTGAGCATCAGGGCCAAGTTGGCAGCACCCAGAGTGGGGCCCTATGATGTTAGGGATGTGAGCTGGGAAGTTTCCTGATTTAACTAGTGTTGAACCTAACAGGAAAGCTCCCAGGGAAGTTTTCCATCACTTCCAGCCTCTCCACCCTCCTCTTCCTTTGCGCCCTGGGGGCCAGAGGGTGAGGGAGGGGAAGTCAGGTTTTTTTTTTTTTTAAACTAAAGGCAAGGACCACACCCCCTATACTTGCAGGGTGCACTGGACCCGTGGATTTGGTATGGTTTAATTTGTTCAAGGCTAGTTACCAGTATTTCTGGACCATAATATTGCACAAAAACAATGAAACAAAACAAAACCTGAATACTTCCTTTAAAACCGCCACACAGGGTCCATGTTTCTGCCGAGCACTAACTGGTTCCCACTGGTTTTAATGAAGAGGCTGTATATGCTTTCTCCTAAACCAGGATGGAGTGACCGGAGTAGCCTGGGTCAACTCCTCCTCCTTCCAGCCTTGGGAATTTACCTCTATGCCTGCTTGGGAGTCTGCAGTCATGCAGCGGCTGTATATCCCAGTAACAGCCTCTAGGTGGAGCAGTTTTCACCATTCGTCTTCAAAAGGTGACGTTTTCCAGGTGCGGAGAGGAAGAGGAGGGTGGGAGCTAGGAGCACCAAAACAGCTTCCTTGGGAGCACTTGTGTCAGCACCACAATATGAATTATTTCCCTTGATTGATACTCATCTTTAGAGCATGTCTTAATGAGGGGAAAGCCATCTTAGAACTACCTTGTTGTCAGAGAATTTAGTATTTGTTCAGTAAAGAGTCTGGATGGGAAGGAAAAAAAAAAGCAACTTCCGATGGGAGTGAGGATGTGTTCGGCTTGGTGCTATTATTCCTTTAATGCAGCAATTCGGCAGAGGTGGAACTAATCAATAAAGAAAGGACATTTAATGAGATTTAGGAACAACCCAAAACATTGAAGCTCTCTTCAAGCATTTGATTATCTTGAGGCTTAATTATCTGTGTTTTCTACTTTAAATTAAAGAAAAGCCATAACTCAAAGTTACCAGCAGTTTAATGATAACACTCTTCAATTCAGGTTAATTAAAGCGCAGCCGTAATTAGAGTGTAGTGTAGTATATCACCAGGCTGTCGCATAAGTATTTTCATTACTGTAAGAATTGGCTATTCAATTTCAAGATGACATAAAGGACGCCCAAATATATTTTAAGCCGGTTTGTGGAGACGGAAAAGAATTGGGGAATATTCTGGGTATAATAAAGCACAGATAAAATATACAGATTTCCAGAGTAGTTTCCATAATTATGTACCACACTAAAACAATATGCAACCAATGATGTTGCAAAGCATGGAAAAAAAATAAATTTGCTCTTCCCCTAGGCTGGCAGCATGCCACCCAGCAGGTGGTATTGGTGCTCAAGAGAACCCGGAGTTTTCTCAAAAGCTAGACACAGTCGTCCTATGAAAAGAGAAGGTGGCAGGTACACAGGTGAAATTGAAGGTCGTCTCGGAAGAAAACAGAAAAGGGGGGGGCAGTGCTGGAGAGGCAGAGGCCCCCAAAGCTAACTTCTTCAAAATTTCAAGCTGAGGGGGTCTCCAGGGTGCAGAATGAGATCCCAGCCATAGTGGCAGCCCATTGATTCTACCCTATGTGTGACCAAAAGGTGCAGCATCGTTCCCAAGCCAGACACTAATTTAGATGAAAATGCACAATCTTACCTAACCTTCCACCTGCATTGTCTCCTGTATACCCCAAACCGTGGAGTGATGTTTACACTGAAAAGGGATAGAGGTGTCTGAGTAATACAAACACCTCACTGTACACAAGAGACCCCTTAGCTTGAAATTTTGAGACGCAGATGACCTCTGCGCACCTTTCCAAAACCACTTGGAAAACAAAGGATGGAACCAGGGTGCTGAGGCTCCTCCAGTCTCGTGCAGCTCCGAGCAGGTTAGGGTAGGTGACAGGTAAAGGCTGACTCATTAATGATTTTCTGGGTAACTTACAAAATGATATCCACGCTTCATCTCCAGATGTTAGAAATGTGCTCTACTTATTTATTTTTAAATGAACAAGTGAGGCGATCCTTTTCTGAAATCTGAGGACGGGAAGCTACTCCGTCCTTCCCGCACTCCACCCCACACTCTCTGTCTAGTAGCCTCTGCAGCCTGCTCTGAGTTCCATCATTCAGGCAGATCACAGAATCACCGGTGGGTTCACGTCTGGCAAGCCTGTGTTAAGATCTGGGCCTCTGGGAACTAGGGAGGTGGCTCAGCAGCTAGGCTGAAGGTGCTTGCTGCTCTTGCAGAAGGTCAGAGTTCAGTTCTCTGTACTTGATCCAGCAGCTCACAACCACCTTAGTCCTGCTCCAGGGGGTCCAGTGCCCTCTCCTTCCTTGGTAGGTTCATCCACCCATATTTCTATATACTCGCAAAAACATAAGTTTTAAAAAACGATCAGAGCTTTTGCATCAACCTCCTCCTCAGCATCAGCTTTGGGATCTAAAACACCAGCAACCACCTGCTTCCTCCCTTTCTCCTTCCCCCTCCTCCAACAAGGGCTGTAAAAATGCAGATGTCCAGTCTCAAGCCTCCAGCAAGGTTAAAGTGGTGAAGCCACCTTTGACCTTAAACGGTCTTAACCTTGAGCAGTTCACACAATAAGACAAAGTCGAATGTATTGAATGAAGTGACAAAGAACTGAGGTCAGGCCCTCAGGCCAGCCACTTGCTGAGTTAAGATCCTCTCTAGTTTTCCTGAGGTAGTACCAGATGTCTGGCCTTAGATATGATACAGGTTGTGAGGTTCGTCAGGTTTCCCATGTCTCAGTACTTATTACTGATCTTCCCTACTTCTTGCCTCTGCTTTCCCACCCCATTCTCATCAAATATAAACAAGAAGGGAGGGAGGGAGGGAGGGAGAGAGGGAGAGAGGAAGAGAGGAATCATTACTCACAAATCTATAGGACAGAAATGTTATGAATTGGAATACTTTCACCACTGCATCAACTTTGTTGCCTTAGATTTGATTAACTATTAAACATGAAAACTTGATGACGATGCTTTTGAATACCAAGTAAATAATTTGTTTCCCCTTTAGTGCTGTCGTCAGAGTTTGAACTTGGGCTGAGGGAGCTCATGCCTTATACTCAGGGATCTATAACACCCTCACATGCTTGGTAAAGACATGCAACTGCAGTGTAGGTGTTAGGGCTCTCGAGGCTTCCTATAGACCAAGGAAAGATTCCCAGAGGAGTTGCCTTTTTATGGAGCTGATCCTGTATGAAGCTTGGGTTCAGATGATGGGAAAGGGGAAAGTCCCCGGGGAATAGAGAAGCTGGGCCTCATGGGTACCATAGGCAGTTTTTTCGACATGCATGGTCCTTTGAGATTTTCTAATAATAACCCTGTAGATGGGGGAAAGAGGCACAGTGGCTACAGTTTGACATGTGATGCTTTGGGAGACAATAGTAATAGTAGTTTCATGGTGAGAGAGAGCAAAGGTGAGGATGCCCAGGTAGGCTGGGGTGGGAGAAGGTGGGCAGGACGACCTGAAAGAAAGCAGGTTCAGCAGTCAGGTTAGCAAGAACACAGAGTTCCAGGTCTGGAGTCTCACAGCAAACCTATTAGTCAGTCATTCATCACTTGCAAAATATAAAAGCTTAATTGTATGAAGTTTTACAGCTCAGAGGGGATTAGGACAAGAAGAGGTGTGCTTAAAATATGATGTGTCTCCTGTCTCTCTGCAGCTGATGGAGCAGTTAAGATTCAGCTTTGATGCTGAGTGGTTGGTGCTTGAGTAACTTTGGGGGGGGAGGATTGCAGTAGTCTGGGGCTGAAGGGCGCTCAGCCCCCAAGCCCAGCTGCGAGGTATGGATGCTACTGTACTGGCATCAGAAAATGAAGAAGATTCTGGGGAGGGGGAAATCTCTCCATTTTCTCTTTTATCCACCTGCTTTCTGTATGCATGGAATTCAGAAAATTGGACTCTCTGTGTCATCCTGTATGGACAGATCTTTCAGAAGAAGCCACATGAAGAGAGTCAAAATTAGTACAGTGTAGGCAAAGCAGGGCCTCTTGCCCAGTGCCAGCTTGAGTCTAGAATTCCATTGATTGTTATAAAAAGATCTAGTCTCAGTGTGAGACAGAAAGAGACCAGACAAGCCCACTTGTTCATTGGTAAACTTATGTAGCCTCACTTCAGAAAAGCTTGTGCTAACAGAACTTAGATAAAAACTTAAATCTTACCTTAATTTTTTTTTTTTCCTGTCAGAGATGTGCTATCTAGTCGCCTATGTTGGGGATTTTGTAAATATGGTCTGAACATATATGAACATAGATGTGGATGTAACATTGACAATTACTTCCGCTACAAGAACTGAGAAAGTGGCAGCTAGTTCTTTCTGAACTATTAGATAAACCACTGGCAGTAAACCCCAATGAAACCCTCATGCAAGGTTGTAGACACTAATTAAAGTTTGGAATTCTGGACAGAGGCATCAGGCAAAGAATCTAGCTGGAACTGATCTTAGCTGGTAGCTGAGTGTGCAGAGTAAGCACACACCCTATGGTGTGTGTTTCAGGGGAAGAAGGACAGTAAAACTTGCCCCGAAGGGCGTTGGTTATCATTTTAGGAAAGCTCTAACTGCCCACATCAAAGAATTAAAGTATTTTGAAGTTTAAATGTTTGGTGTGTGCGTGCATGAATGCATGCGTATGTGTGCAGGCGTGGGTGCATTTGTTGTGTGCGTGTGTGTGTGCATGTGTGTGTGTGTGTGTATGTGTGCATGTGTGCTAAGCATGTACAGATGTACCTGTATTTGAGATAGGCATGTTCTGAAAGCTGCCCCTTCCATCCTTATCAAAACTACAAAGAAATGGAGTCTAATATCATCTCCACTAACTGTCCAAATCACTTCTATATTCTTAGTGCTCAGTATTACAAATCTTGCTGTTTAAAAATATATTTTTTAAAGTAGATCTTCTTCTCTCCAGAAGCCATCCTTTCCGATTAAAGTTAAATGTGGTTATTCCCTACTAGCCCCTTGTTTTCCAGGACAAAGTGTCTGCACCACTTCTGTTAGGATTATGGGCGTTATCCTGAGGTCCCTGGGCCTCCGTGTAGTTGGAGAGAAGCTGGTGCTCTTAGGTGAAGCTGGGTCTGGAAGGCTTGGCCACTTTAGACAGTTTAGAAGAGGTTCTTTCTGTTTGCTGCCACTTTCCTGGTGGCAGTCCTTTGCTGTAAGCTCCATCTTTGTATCCACTTTGTGAGCATACTGGAAGGTGCAAACTCCATGACAGGTTTCTATGCTTAATTCACACCAGCAAGTAATCTTTGCAGTCAAGGGGACTGATTTAATGGCAGGGACAATTTATTTCTCTCTGGGTAGTTAGAGACAGCTGGACTCTAATTCTTAAGAGCCTTTGTTCGGGAACATCTGGGTTGAAAATACTATAGTTAACAGATGATGCTGGTAATAAAAGAAAGGGGGCTTTGTATAATGGCATTGTCAAATTTGGTAGACCTCTACTTAATAATTATCAGGAAAGCAATCTAACTTGTTATTACAACAGTTTTATTGCAGATTTCTGGTTTAAGACCTTTTTTTGTGACAAGTGGCATTTTTCCCCTCTTGGAGGAAAGAAAGGGGGGTCATTTGTATTCCCCTGTAGTTTTTGCAGCCAGTGACAACTTCTCACACTCCACATATTGGGAGATTTCTTTTTGGAAACTAAGAATTAAACTCTCGCTAGCTTAAGGCTGGCTTATCTTATTTATTTCGCTGTGAAGGTTTTCTGGCTTTTTTTTTCTCTCATTCTTTCCTCGGCCCTGATTGCATTCCCCAATTCTGCACAAGTTCTATATACATGGAAATGCCACAAGCTGAGTAAGCAAGAAGAATGGAGATGCCTGTTTGAGCAATATTTAAAATATAGATGCATATAGAGGCAGACATCAATAAAAATGGAGAGGGAAGTCTGAATAGTATGAAGGGGTGGGCACTGTGGGACACTGGAGAAAGTGTACCCCTTGAGGAGTCCCTTTTAGATCCATGAAGTATGGCTCCAGTGTGACCATATTTGTTTGCCAAGGAAAGCTGAAGAATTAGTTTTATTTTTATCTGAAATCACACGTTGATGTCTATTTCCAGTATTTGAAGGAATACTATGTTGGTCAAATAGCATGGGCCAATTGCACATTGGGCTTCACTTGGCTTCCTCTGTTCGTCAGAGGAGTATCAGCACTACACACCACATGGAGACTGAGCTTCCACTTACATTTTAAAATAAAGCCATTTGACCTTGAACTTGTAGATTTTCCCTCCTTGGACTCCAGTTTGTCTTCTATATAAGAAGGCTCTGAGGGACTGGAAAGATGGCTGGTCTTCTGGAGGTGCTTGGTTTGATTCCCAGCACCCAGATAACAGCTCATAACCATCTGTAACTCAGAGCACAAGATTACCTGGATCTGATTGACTTTACGAATGAAAAAAATCTACTTTCAATCTTAGCTAAAATGCTGTGAGGCAATTGAATGCACACTTAGTAGCAAGCATTTCCCTTCCTACCAGCAGGGTTAAATCCATACAAACAATTAAGATCTTTGATCCGAGGAACTACCAGAGTCCTAGATAAGAATGACAGCTGTTCACAGGACACAAGCAAATTAATTTTGCACAATCTCTACTGAGATCAGCTTTCTTACCGAATCTTTTAAAGATACTGATTAGATTCAATAGTCTGTGCTTTATCCTAATTTGCTTTAACAAACAATGCATAAGGTATATGATCTTTTAAAACAGTTTATACTCCAGGAAGAACAGCTATATAAGGGATTAATGGAGTGCTATGGAGCATACACTAAGAAGGCCATTTCCCTGCTCTAGTTGGTGATACTTGGGTTGGTGTTTCAGAATAGAATTGCACAACCAACTCAAAGTCCAGGTCATTAGACCACTGGCAGGAATCAGAAAGCCTTCAAATCGTAGGGAAGTGTTTCTCCAAAGTCTGACTATCAAAGGCAATACTGAGGAGCTAAAACTTCCCATGTAAAAAAACCGTTGATCTTATTTTCTAAAGAGAATATGAGGCACTCACCCTTCACCAGTACCTTTCTTGCAAACCACACATCTTTATGCCTGGCCTATCTTATGAAGTCATTTCTTCATTGAAAACTAACTACAGGGGATGAAGTGGTTTATGCTTGCACACACTGTGCAAGCATAAAGACCTGAGTTCAATCCCCAGCATCCATGCGAAAGCCAGGTTTGGTGCACATACATTTGCAGTTCTAACGCTGGAGTGGCTGAGACAGGAAGATCCCTGAATCTCACCAACCAGACAGTTAGGCAGAACTGGTGATCTCTACCTCCAACTGAGAGACCTTGTCTCAAAAAACAATATATGAGGAGCAGTCCTCAAGTAGACCCATGGCCTCCACGATGTACACATGCATCCCTCACACACGTGTATCCACATACAAGTCAAATCAACTCCTTGTCTCTCTTTCCCTCAGAATAAGCAGCATATACCTTGTGGGGGCGACAGAGTCCTCATGACCTTTTTACCTACCTTGCTTTCTGACTCACTCATGATTTGTCTTGTCTTGCTCGTTCAATGCCAGCTTTATAGGCTTTGTGTCTGGTTCTCAAATACTTAGAGTGTTTTCCTGCCTCAGAACTTTTGTTCTTGCCATTTCTACCCCATCCCTTCCCCCCAACCCGGAGATCCCTTTCCCAAAACCTTCTCATTCCCACCTCCTCATCTCCAGTGCTTTCTGCATCTTCAGGGTGGTCCTCTTGAACCCCCACAAACTGGCATACCCATTTCCCAGTTAGATTTTATTCTCACAAGTTAAAACAATTTCTCCATTTGTCATGACCTATATATTTATTATTGATTCACATGTATATTGGCTTATAAGTGTTCTTTCCCAATGAAAAACCCACTTCATTGGAGAAGAAGATGTATCTCCCTCCAGGGGTCAGCCAGAGGCCTAATACTTAAGTACTGCATGGGCTGCATGGGTGTCTAGGTCTTAGCTTTAGCACCAGTCAAACAGAGCTATCAATGAAGGGTCGTATCCCCACTTAGGGAGGTGTGGAGAAGTCAGTAGAGCCATCAAGGAAGGCCTTACCCTTTGACCTAATACCTCTTTTCCTTTACTGTGCTGAGATTAAATAAATAACCAGGACTCACTTGACATTATCACTTGAATAATGTTTTATTATTTAAAATCTCCTAAAATATACCATAATGCATGTTGTAGAAACATGTGACGCATAATATATATGTTTTATTTTTAGTTCATGTGAGCCCTTATCTCTTTAAATAGTCAATGCACATCTCAATCTAAATCATACTATATGAATTCAGGTTTATAACTTGTTCTTTGTAGCCTTAACATCTTAGAACATTTTTCAAAATTCTTTTTTTTAAAATGTTCTACTCCACATGAATAGCACTACCTTGACTCTCTTTCTGCACAAGCATGCTATGACACCTCTTTTTATTTTCTTGGAGTTGAGACACTGTGAGTAGAATTCATCTCTTAACGGAGTTCCTCTCTGTTAACAACTCCATCCACTGTGTTCTGTGGAGAAACCCCAAACGTCTTGAAGATGTTTCTGTGGCCAAGGAGAGAATAGTCAGATACACAAAACTTGGAGAAGCAGCCACAGCTAGTGTAGCTAGGAGCTAAATGATGCACATATAAGAAAGGAGTTAGAGAGGCTTTGGAAATAAATCTGTGAAGGGAGCAGTAGTTAGAATACTGGTTGAAACTGGAGAATAGACTAGGTATGACCTGGGAAGACAGTTGGCAAGAAAAGAGAAGAGGAAATGTTGGGGGACAGAGGGGTACAAGAGTGAAGACAGAGAGGCAGGAACAAGCCCGCAGGAAGCAGTCTGGTCTGCAGCCCAGAACTGTGGGCAGATGAGGTGAGACAGCTTGTATGGAGCCAGGAGTGACAAAGCTGTAGTCATGTGCTGGGCACTTAGATGGAGAATAAGTATTATTACCATCATTCCAAGCACACAGGGGTCTGCTCTGAACAACAATATAAGCCATTTGTACAAAAGACCAGAATGGAATCCAAATAACAGGTTGCACTGCTCCAAGTCTCTCCCTCCCCCTGTAGTTAACATTTTACTGCCCAGCGGAGTAACTAATGAATCTGGCAGGTGTAAATCCCCAGGCACAAATCTCTGCTTGGGGTCTGTGTCTAGACATCCAGACCAGAGCCCAATTTGCACTTTAAACATCCAGTACC
Organism: Rhynchomys soricoides; assembly: GCA_019843965.1. Classification (NCBI taxonomy): domain Eukaryota; kingdom Metazoa; phylum Chordata; class Mammalia; order Rodentia; family Muridae; genus Rhynchomys; species Rhynchomys soricoides. The sequence goes on from JADRCH010000330.1 coordinate 258,271, forward strand.
TTATCACTTGTGGGGAATCAGGTTTAGTGGAGGATATGGGGAGGTGTCATTTTACTGACCCTGCCTTTGGCACCTGGTGGTAGACTGAAGATCCCCTGGATAATGATCCTGTTAGGGAACTGGGAGTTCAAAAGTAAGCTTGGTGTGTGGCTCTGCTATCTATAAGCATTGACTGGGAGGCCTCTCCTTCTCGTTGCAGGCTGTGTTTTGTGAAGCTTAAGCTCCTGATGATAGCCATTGAGTACAAGTCTGCCAACAGGGAGAGCCGGTAAGTTGATATTCATGTTGGAAGTGAGCACCCTGGGAAGGTTTGTTCCTCCTCTTTCTCGCATATGATTTATTTGCTTGGAACCCAAATGCAGCACCTCCCTGACCCTGCAATACATTTCAAGACATGGAAGCTTCTATCCCAGACCAGCCTGTCATCCCATGTCCCACTGGGCATCCAGAAACAATTACCCTGGAGAAGAGGAGAGAGACATTCTCAGTAGCTCCACTCACGGTGCTATACCTTCTATTCAAGAAAGCAGGAGCAGACCCCCCTCTTGAAGACCATTTTACTGCTGTAAGCAAAAAGCAGGTGGTCTCTGGCCTTCTTTACAGCAGCCTGAGGTAGAACTGTGATGGGAGGTGCCAGCTCCCTCAATAGCCAAATCACAAGCATCCTATTGTGTACCATATGTGTTTCTCCCACGGCAGCCGATATCCAGGTGGCAGAATATCAGCTTCATGTAAATTAGCCAGGAGAGAAGAGCTCTGAGGCAGGAGCTCTCTCGTTATTTATTTATTTTTCCGTTAATGATGTGCAAATCAGACCGATGAGGGACAGGGTCTGGTTGAAACAGATAACACCCCAGTCGATACATGACCTTACTGCTGGTTGCTGGCAGCATTGTATGAACAAGGAATCTGGTTGAGGGGGATCCTACGTGCAGTATTGATAACATAGGCAGTCTTTGATCCTTGACTCTTAGTCATAGTTTTGGAAGAAAGAGAGCTGGTTGAAAGATAGCCTGGCTTTTGTTCTCTGAAATGATGTATCCAGGTGCTGTCTGTGCTCTAGTGAGGACTTGGATCCTCCTGCATGTTCACAAGGGCAGAGGGCAGCCCACCCAACACACATCTTCATAACTGAACACAATGCAGGGCAACACTTGCTAGGTCCTGCTAGCATCGTTTAAAGAGTTTTCATGATCTTGATGGATGACCACACATACATGCACAATACACGCACAAGCCCATGTGCGCATGCATACACACAAACACACACACAAGCCCATTTCTAAGTGTGTGTCTGTAACAAAACCAAAACAAAACAGACACTAGATCACAAGCAAGCGGATACTATGTTGTCTCTTCCCTTAACTGTAAGATCAGATTGTCCATAGTCAATCTGATCAAATGCTGTATTCCTTTGAAAAATCCAAATCAACCAGACAACAGAGGATAAAATGGTAGATTTGGTGGCCATGTATAGAACATGGTGGTAGCAGTTTAAAAAGTACATGTATGGAAGGGTATGTTTTTCTTTTCCATGTTGGCAAAGGAAAATTACAGTATAGTTTGAGCGCAAGAGAGGTCCGGCCGCTTGTCTTTCAACAGTTAAAGTGGAATTTTCTGGGGGTCACTCTTTGTTCCTCTTTATACCCAGCTTCACTTGGACTCACCTATCTAGAGGAGAAACTGTGAGTCCTTGGTTTTTTTTGGGAGGGGGGTTGTTTTCCTTTTTTGAGGGGATGAGCATCACAACTGGTAATCTTTGTGGTGCCAAGACAGTACACTTTTGTAGAACTGAATATTTTCTCTACAAAATCACTTTTATCCATCCTTTTCAAAGCATAAGTAAATAAAAAGAAAGAAATGTGTCACCATGTAGGTGGTACTGATGCCAACAAGTGTTTTCTGAGCCTTCTGGAATAATCTATGGCAAGACAGGACTGCATCAAGCCATAAGCACCAGCCGGTTAGCTCGTACATACCTCCCTCTGGTCGTAGGAAAAGAGAGGGCACTGCTAGGATCCAGGCACTGATCTAAGAAAACAGACTGCAGGTTCCATGAAGACACACTATGCCCTCCGATAGGCTTTCTCATTGGGTGGTAAACCTGAGCTGTTTTCAACAAAGCCATGTATAGGGAAATAGGTTGTGGGTTTTGTTTTTCTTCCAGTGCCTCAGAAAAGAAGAAAAAAAAAAAGAACTTGTTTGGCTTTGTATTGGCTTTCTGTGTGTAGTTGCCAGCATTAATCCTCAGTGTGGCTTGGTCTCAGTGTGGAAGCACAGGAGCGCTTGTGGAAGAAGGCGTGCTGGAGGGAATGTGGATCATACCCCCACAGAACCCCAGGGCTTACCCAACAAAACATTTTAAGTCCCAAACCACACCTTTTCTTTATCCTTGTGAGAGGCCTAATCCTGTTCCTCTCCAGTTTTGTAATGGACCAGGTATGAAAATGTAGAGAGGTCTCATCTCCCCCCCCCCCCCCCACCTCTGACCTGTGTTAAAGGATGTTCTCTGTTGTTGGTTCCACCCATGATACTGTTTTCATGCTTTGCTGATAAACCTTGTTTTCACACACATCCTTCAAATGCTTTGAAACAAAGGTTTGATTCCTTCCTTCCTCCTGGTGTCAGTCAATTTATTATCAAATTGTTTGATTTGAAATTCTTTTCTTGTCGTTTTTGCAGAAGCCGAAAGCGGTATGCATTCTTCGTTAACTTCCCTTCCAACCTCCACCCTCTGTCTTCACTCCTAACCACAGGACTAACCATTTGCCCAGAACTCAAGAAGAGAGAGATTATATATGTGTCTATATATAATCTCCTTCCCTTGTCTAGTATATATATAGTATATCTATACATATACATATATATATATCACCTGTCTCCAACTAGAATACATCAAAGTAGCCTGCTGTTGTCATTGTTTGATTTGTTGATTATCTTGGTTGATGCACTAACTTCTTTGCAGGAAAATAAAAACAAACAAACAAACAAACAAGCAAATTAATGGAAAGGCAGAGTCCTGTCTTCAATCATAGTACCAAAGATGGGAACAAATCATATTAAAGTTGAAAAGGAGGACACTTCTCTCCAACCCTCTGTCTCTGTTATCTGTATTGTCCTGGTGTTGTCCTGGCGTCCATCAGATACAGACACCATTTGTCTTCATTGCACATCCACATTCCCAGTGACCTCCCCATCTCTCTGTCAAGTTTTCACTTTCTAGACCAGAGTTTCTGTCCTTTATCCACAAAACAGAGACCAAGCCCGTGCACCTCTCTCTCCTCGTACTTGTTTGGGTTAATTTCATTTTGACTATCGAACCTCCTGAGCAGTGCCAATAATGAACTGCCCAGCTATTATGTTTATGTTTTACAATAGGCATGTTTGTCGGGACTAACGCATGGGTTTCTTTTTCTCCTCGTAAATTTGGGCAATATCTTAATAAGGAGTATCTAAGCTTTCACCATGTGACTTCATCCTGTTTTGCCTCTGTTTCGTGTTGCATGGCGCATGACTAAATTCTCATTGATGGCATTTTTTAAATGATTTGGGTTCAGGGGTGATTGATGTTGCTATTTTTTTTTTTAGCAGTTTTTCAATAATGCAATCTATATGACAGTGCTGTTGAAAGTGCAGTGCCAACCTGTTCATGTTCTTCTCTGTGGCTGTAGTCGTTGTCATGTGTTTGTGTTTATACTTGTGTCTGTGTGTGTGTGTGTGTGTGTGTGTGTGTGTGTGTGTGTTTGTGTTGTCTGGCACTCTTCCCAATGTCAGATCTTCTGTGACTTTTTTTGTAGTAGATGTGAATAGAGGTGGCTTCCTGTCAGTTTGGTATTATTGACATGATCCAACTGCGAGAAGTTATTGCAACACAAAAGTCCACAGTGGTTGCACCTCTGCTGTTGGCTTTTGGCCTTGGTCCTTTTACTTTGTGGTGAAGGCATGTTGTGATATAGGCATGACTTGTCCTAAAGTGTACCAGAAAGTATGGCTTGCTCCCAGAACCACATATCTAGTGTTATCCTTCCTAGATCAGCTCTCTCTATTCTCTCTCATGTAGCTAGTCTTTTCTGTAATATAAAACAATATACTGAAATTGAAGATGATTGATGTAGACTCAGGTTAAACCAGATCTTGCCAATTTTGTTGTGGATCACAGTGATGGCCATTTGAGTTTGGCCAACTGGGAGCAACCTTGATTATGGTGTCTCTGTATGTAAATGGACTAGGCCTATGCATATTTAAGCATGGAATATACAAACTGTGTCTTCTACACATATTCTAATGGAAACGCATGTGTCTAGTTGTGTGGGACTCCAACAGCACTTATTGTAAAGCCCAGAAGAAATGGAAAATTCCAGAGAGGTGATAAGGTTTGAGATTTGGGTTTTGTTTTTGTTTTTTTCCCCTAAGATATCTTATAATACTGCACAAGCTGCATTGCAGTTGAACTTCTTGAGAGGGGACACAAACTGGTCCAAATGAAGTCCCTGCTGACAGTAATTGTATATGCCCATGAGTGATCAGAGAGATCTCTTCCCAGTGGTGTGATTCATCTGGACATAGCATGAACTGAACTCTTCAATGGCTTGGACTTGCTTACTCTGTTTAATGAAGTCCCATTAGCTTGCTAGACACAACTAGGATTACAGTGTTTTCAAGTATAAACTATACCCTCACGGACATTGTGATATTTTCTTAACTGCTTGGGGAATGGTACACGATGCCTTGAGGGGGAGGGGGGCTGGGACATAGTCATACTTGCGCATGCGCGTGCATACATACACACACACACACACACACACACACACACCCCTATTCTATTTATCCATGGTGGATTACAGTCTCCTTTAAGGTATCAGTTTTAGTTGAATCATTGTCTGTCTCCTCAAACAGTAAGGTTTAGGAAGATTTAAGGAAGGGTAATGAAACACTCTACGGCTGTTGCACCTTAAATAATAGAGAGAAGAAAAAGGAGATTTCTCCTTAGCCTAGTCCTGCTTTTCCAACCTGCCCCATGTTCAAGCATGAGATGGCCAATGAAAGAGATTACAAGATAGTATCTCCCTTAGGGCCCTTTTACAGATATCTGCTGTTGAGTAGAGCCCATTCCAAGTGGATGTGTTCCACAATCAGAAACATGGGTTTCAGTTCTAAGTGAGTGGTGCTCTCAATATTGAAACCAATTGCTCCAGCTGCCTAAGTGATTCACTGTTTACATATTTGCATATTTGCATATTTATACTTTATGCCTGTGGGAACTCGTTAGCTTGGTGGCCAATCCACAAGAACTTGGGATCACTCCTTTGATCAGCCTGACTGATGAGAACTGTACTTTGGATTTTTGAAAGAACAAAGTTGCTGCTTTCATTTACTTGAGAGGAAACTTTGAGAACTACCACCAATGATTATGACATAGGTTTTTCATTCATTCTATAGCTCCAGAAAGTGCTATAGTCTGTAGGACTGTAAGCTCTACTTTAAGAAACTCAAAAGTAAATAGAGGGATCCTGTTTGTCAGTATTCTAATCAACAGTGGTTCCTTGTACCTTATTGAAAATAAATGCTTTGCTCTTGAGGGTATTTAGAAAAAAACTCAGCCTAGTTGCAGAACTAGAAAAAGCAACAAGCGAAAACTCTTGGAGAAGGGACCATACAAGCCCTGCGTGGCCAGCTGTCATGAGGCATTTTCAATTAAAATCAGCAAGGTCAGGGTAAGAAGAGGATAATTTATATCTTCCTCAAAATGAGGAAATGTCTTCTCCTGCCAAGATGTCCTTGCTGGAATTTTGCTAATGGATATATGGGAAAGGAAGCCTCTTGATAGGAACCTGCTCCTAGAGATTTCCTTGATTCTCTACAGGACACATCTTGAGTTTTATCTCTGATAAGCTCATGACTTAGACCAAATTGGAGCCAGAGAACTGATTGAAAGTGATGTTTGGGAAGGAGGAGTTTTGGCAGCCCCTAAGAACAAAACAAACTTGACATTGAATAGTCTTTTAAAAGATTTTTAACATATTCCCAGAAGGAGGTCAATAGCAAACGTCAAGTCCTTTCATTGGAAGAAGAAAACGTTATTCTTGCCTAGAATTCTTATCTATTTATGTTTCCAAGAAGGGGGTGGGGCTAGCATTTTATTTAAATGTTTTAGGTTTTGAATGTAGATAACAGTTATGACATCTGAAATGCTAAAATCAGGCATGTATTTCTCCATAGAGTCTTTGAAGCTCACAACCCACACAGGAAACGTTCTATGTTGTGGACCCCAGGAATCAGAGGCCTACTCCTATCCACCCTTCAAACTGAATTTAGCCTATTTGGCATAATGTTCCTTGTGATCATGGACTTCTTCCGCTTACCTCAAGGGCTGGCCTAATTCTTTTGAATCATTCAGCTTCCCAAGCCTGTCTCAGCCTAATCTTTATACCTGGCTCATACCTCATATGGATATAACTTTAATCTTCTCAGTCTGTCCACAGGGAACATGAGGGAAATCTGGGATCACAAGAGTTCTGGGGACAGTGAGTCATTCATCTCTTGCACATCACTATACTACTCAAAGGCATGAGAGTGAGTCTACGGTTAACCCAAAGTGAATCTACAGTAGCCCATTTCCAGATGTTGCACGGAGACCACATGTTCACCAGAGTTCAATTAGCATCGAAGACAAAGTAGCAAGCAGGCTAGTGAAGTTGTGACAGCTTGTTGGCTCTCACTTTTTTAACCACCTGCTGATATTTATAGAAACCAAAGATTAAAGGCACAATGTATCCTTAACACATAGAGCATATGCCTTTATTCTCTTAGAAACTTTGTCACCCAGGGATCATATACTGCATTTTCTAGATTAGGAGAGTGAGTCTTAGCTGCCAGCAAATGACCAAAACCAGGACCCGTTGGTTTCTGGATGATGCACGTACCTAAGAACTCCACTAGCGTTGCTAGGGAGCTTGAGACTTGAATGCCAGGGTGATGTCCTCCGGCACCAAGCAAGCCAGCCCTCTCCAGAGCACTGCCTCAATTAAAAGGTACTTGAGGTCTGCAGAACATTCCTGTGACCTGCATTCTCTGGGCTGCCATTCCCTGGATGTCACACTATAGACCAATTCTAGCTCAGTGTGCATAAAGAACAGGAAATAAAAAGAAGCCTCTTTTGATGGGAACCCTGAGATCACTGCATCTCACAATGACACCGTGGACTGCATTGGTGGGGTACAGATAATGTGACACAAAGCATGAGGGAAGGAAAGAGAGGTCTTCAGGCATAAATATCACCAATACAATGCGTGTCACATTTTGTCTTTCAGATTCTGTTGTTCAAATCATGATAGGACCCCACCTACCCAGCCAAACCCAGGAACCTTTCCCCCATTCTTATGTGGATTCTTATCAAAGTGGAGACGTCCCCAAATTTTTAGATTAAACTTTCAAGGCTCCAGAAGAGTATGGGATTTTTTTGTAATGCATGAATTCATGCGTTGTTCTGTCATGTATAGTTTTTTTAAAAAACAAAAACAAAAAACAAAAAACCTATAACTTCATCTCACAGGGTATTTTTTTTATAAAAAACAGAGTGTTCCAGTCCATCGAACTAGGAGACCTCTGATGAAACACAATATACTTGGGCACTTTGGAAAGAATAAAATGATAACAGTAACCATAAATTAAAAGTACGGAGCCATTTAACATTACCCTACTTAGTTTTTTGACCAAACACTATTGTTAGTGTTACTAGCCCTCTTGTAGGGAAAAACACTGTGCTCTAGGTTCAGGGACTGGCCCAAAGTTACCACCTGGGTGCTAGAATATGGTCCCCACTTCCGATTGCAGAAGCAGTCACATAGGAACTGCCTTTCAGGAAGGTGGAACGGAAATGTACATCTAAAATGCCTTATTTAATTGACTTGAAAAGGAAATCAATATAAACTGCATAGTCTCACATACACTTTGAAGAACACAAATATGAATTTTTATATGTATTTATCTGTAAAAAAAAAAATCTGTATAATCTCAAATCTCTTCCCCTCATGATTGGGATAGAAGAGTGGGAGTTGGCAGAAGGGTAATTCATCATAAGGTTTTTGTTTTGTTTTGTTTTGTTTTTTACAAAACCTCTGCCTTTTGCAGTGTGTCATTAGTGCAGACTGCTGGGCCATTAGAGTGGGCTTATAGTTCCTAATTCCGAAGGAATCTCATTGCTGCTGGGATTCTGGGGTAGAGCAGTGAACTCTTCACACACTGCTGGTATTGAGTGTTAATAACAGCAATGACACAAGCCCTGTTTGGGTCTTGTTACCAGTAATGGTGGATGCTCCTGCAACCACAAACAGTAATGTCTGCAGTAATGATCTGATCACCTTTCTTCCAATAGAACAGTAGTTTTCCTGGGTCCTCCCTGTTTTGCTACAGATAGAGGACTCCTTCGGCAACAGTGGGTTTTTTCCTAGAATGTTCTTACCACTAGATCACATGTTAATTACCGCCCTTTATTTTGCTTTGGGAATCCTTTAGCTTAAGCCCAAATTTCTCTTACCTTAATCACCAGCTTTTCAGCTCAGAGAACATGGCCACTGCCTTTGGCTCCGAGTTGCTAAATTCAACATCTGTTAAGCTCAAGGCCTGCATAAGACAGTCTAGTATTCTGCTTTGGATCTACAGGAACTTGTTTGCTTCTCTCATTTGCTGGGTTAGGATTCATTTATCTTTACTGCTGTCCCAAACATAATTTGGTCAGCTAATCTATTTCTAGCACTAGGAAGGCAGTGTATGCTTCAGGTCACACCCTTCTCTGCAAGACACAGTTGTCGTTTTGTTTCTCTCTCTCCTTTTTTTAAGAGATAATTTTTATTTGTCTTTAAAACACAGTGTGACCTAGCGAAAGAACGTCACCTTTTATATCTTATTCACGCAACACATACATTTTTATAAAAGGCAGACTGGAGTCACTGAGGCTCTCCAACAGAAGGTAGCTTTCTTTATAACTGTATATAGATCGTGTTCTTCATGGAGTCTACCTCGATGTCCTTATCAGGGTTCCAAAAGATGTACAATTTCCTTCTATATTAAATATAATATAGGTGTCTTGTACCATTCCCCATGGAAATATGTGGTATGTATATATGTATGTTTCTGTATCCATATGGGGGTCCCATCAAAGCTATATCATCTGAGGGAAAACGGGTGTGTGGAGAGCTTCATCAGGGCTGACAGTGCTTCACCACTGACCATCAAAATCAGTTTCGGAACGGGATGCATCCTGAAGAACTGTGCTCCTGGTCAGGTGCATCTGGGGTCAGCTAAACAATTCTGTTAAGCAAACCCAGACACTAAGGCCCAGATCTGCTTTGATTTTCCTGACTTGGAGAGTATCGCCGGGAGCTAAATGATGGCATGATTGAACTAGATGTGTGGGCTAGTAAAGATCAGTCTCGAAGAAAAAGAAAATTGAGGGCGGGGGCAAGTATTAGACCAGTGGGGCCCCTATGGAAACAGCAGGGTGGTGGTACCACCGAGGTTTTGTCTCAAACATGAGCTCATACTTGCGTTTTCTCTTCTGTCTCTGTTCACTGAGCAGAATATTGATTAACCCTGGGAACCACCTTAAGATCCAAGAAGGTACTTTAGGATTTTTCATCGCAAGTGATGCCAAAGAAGTTAAAAGGTAAGAGTTTATTTTCATCTGCCTTTCTTTCTGATCCAGCCAGGCACCTTGATGTACCAACTCCCTTATGCTCCCATGTGCTCAAGGGTCTAGCTCCAGAACTATTGCAGCCCCTTCCTTGAGCAATTTCTTCTCACAGCCAGTATCTGTCATTAAATTAGAATATTAAAGTTTTAGAATCAGGAAACCTAGTTATCTGCTCTCATGTCTTACAAGGAAGGAAACTGAAGCCCATAGAACAGAAGTGACTACAGGTCATTCTGATTCTTCAGAGGATTCATGAAATATCTGGCCTCTTCTCTGAGGTTATTTTCTTAATATCAACTGGGTAAAATATCCCTGAATATTACACATTTTCTCCTGTAAGTGCCAAGCAGAATTTCAAACAGTTTGGATTAATTTCTGTTAATTTCAGTAAACTCCTCCCCTTCTTTGTGTTTGCAAATTTCTAAGCAGTGGCTAAAATTGTCAGCCTTAATCGTTAAGCATCTATGGGTTCAACCTGAGGCTAGCACCAGACTCAATGTTTTATGAAAATTTTATTAGTGTCTTTATTCCTGTTTAAGTAGCTTAGGGAATCATAGGGCTTTGCATATCAGTGTGGACTATTGTTGTATGTGATTCTATTCTGCCCACTTTGAAATGTTCACTTTCAGAGACAAGTAAGCCAGACAGGTTACTCTGTTGTTTTAAGTAAATACTGACTAGGAGGGTCTTTACTTTTCTGAGGAGGCCTGCTGTCTTCTGTTGCATTTCCATTCACAGCCAGACCTGTGCTAGATGTGTTTTATTCTATATACAAACCCTCAAAAATAAGTCCGGAATAGAAGTCACTCTTACAAAGTGCTCAGAACTTTAGCTTTCTCATCTATAAAAAGCCAATATGCCCTTATGAGAGCCTACTATGCGCCATTGCCAATAACCCCTTATAAGAACCTACTATCCACTGACACTGCTTTGGATACTAATGGGTTTCTTTGTGGTTTTGTCCTTATCCAGTTGCCTGTAGCCTTATAAATTTCTGTTTTTAAATTTATTTATTTTTTATTTTATGTGAATTAGTGTTTTTCCTGCATGTGTGTCTCTGTAAGGGTGTTGGATTCCCCGGAGCTGGAGTTATAGACAGTTAGGAGCTTCTGTATGAGGGCTGAGAACTGAACCCAGGTCCTGTGGAAGAGCAGCCAGTGCTCCTAACTGCTAAGCCCAGTCTTACAAGTTTCTTCTTTATCTAGGAGGGAACTAAAGCATGGTTGGTTTACCAGCTTCTGCAAAGTAATGGTGTTAGCGAGAAATAAGAGGATGCATTTGCAAACTCTTGCTATGCCAGTAGAGAACAAAGATATTTGACAAAGCCAGGCTTATGAATTTCTTTCTTCCTATTCAACTGTAGTAAGCAGGCCATACTAGTTTAAAAAGCTTTCAGGGAAAAGAGCACATGAGGTTGAGGGCTCTCTCTCTCTCTCTCTCTCTCTCTCTCTCTCTCTCTCTCTTTCTCTCCCCTCTCTAATAAGTTTAGTTCTGCAAATTGGAGGGTGATTGACATTGTTAAATTATATGAGAGAAACACATCTCTATTCATTTCATGGAGTGGAGTGTCTGGGTAAGCCTCACCCCTAGGGACTCTGGAATAGTTATGTCCTTGTCCATTTATGGGACACAGAAGCCTGAAGCAGCATCTCTGCTCTAAGCATGGTAAGCTGGGAGCACAGCTGACCATACATTATGCACACCTCCCAAACAGCAAATTCAACCTGAGCTCCCATTTGTGTAATTCTATTTCCTATTGCGTCTCTCGCTAATGAATGTCACAAATACCAGGCAGTCCAGGAAACAAATTACCTCCTATATTAGGGAATGTAATATGTCTCGTTTCCGTGCTTTATGGTATTCACAAATACATGCTGACACCATCAGCTACAAACTCCAGCCTGTAATTTTCCATGGTGTGCAATGTGTCAGAGCAAATGTTGTCAGTTAGGGGATTTCAAATAGATAAAGAGTGCAGAAAACTACAGAAAGGACATTGGAAATTGGAATAAAACTAACCAAGTTTTGGTTTTTGTTTTTTGTTTTTTTTTAAAAAAGAAGTAGATTATGATGATCTCTTTTTAGGTCTTCACCCTCTGCTATAGCTACAGAAACAAAACAAGAGGACAACAGCAATAACCACAAAACACATACACACACATGAGAAGTTAGTGGAGTCTGGGTCATAAAATCTTTGAGGTACAAGGCTTAGGGAAAGAGGGGTGAACCCATCTTAATCCCAGGAAGAATTACTCGGAGATGAGTATTTGCTCATGTGATTTTTTATTAGCTGTTCCTAAATGCTTCTCTTTTTAAATAACTCTTTTTAAATAACAGTCCAGTGTCTCTCTCACCTTCTTTAGAGAATACATATTTTGTTTGAGTCATAATTAAAAATATAGATTAGTTGCCAAGTTAAAAGAAATTGCCTGCTTTTATATTAACATTTCTATTTCTGGTTTTCTTCTGAAAACATAAAATACCCCAACCTGGGAATCATTCTCAAATTCACTCATTCACTCACTCATTCATTCATTCATCAAATATCTACACATTAATTAATGTTTGGCAGGCTCCAGAAAGTTCTATCTGCTGTCCCGAGGCTCACATTCTATAGAGGAGAGAATTTCAGGGGTTTAGAAAATTCAAAAGAAAAGGGATGCTTTCAATTGAGTGTCACTGAAGGTTGTTCCTCCAAGGCCGTAGCGTCTGAACAGAAATAGAAATGAGAGGATAGGGCAGGAATGTTTCATGCAATGAAAGGATGGGAAAGGGAGATAATGGTAAGATGCTCATTGTCTTTAGACAACAGGAAACAGCATGGCCAGGAGAGGACCAGAGGATGGCAGTGGTAAAGATCAGAGGGGAGGTAACATCTGGTTCTTTGGACACTCAGAAAGAGAATGGCCTCGTTGTGGAGTGAATCTTATTGATGCTTTGAATGTAACTGTGACATGATCAAAACTATAATCTCAAAGGTTGGTCTACCTGCTTGCTACAGGGAAGGAGAGGAGCCAAGATATTCAGAGACTGTCAAATAGTGTAGGGACATGCTGGCAGCTTGTGGAGTTGGAATCCTGTGACTCCATTTGGACTAGTCTGGGGAACCTGTAGTGTTCACCCATTAACTTTGTAGAAGTGAAGGAGGAGTAGGAATCACAGCCGAAGCCTAGACCTGGGCCATGAGAGCGGTGGTGATGATGATCCCTCTTGCTGAGATGAGAAAAACTAGATGAAGATGGAGGTAGTAGGAAATGAGGAATTCTATCGGGGCCACAGTAAATGGGAGGTTGGTCTTAAATATACCATGGAGTCATCATAAAGGCAGGTACATCCAAGAGTCTGGAGTTCGGGAGAAAAGACAGCTGGACATAACAGTATGGGGCCAACCGGTAGAGGTTCCTGACAAGGAGCAGATGACCCACTTACGTGAAAACCAAGAGCAAAGGTTTATAAAGGGGGTCATAGAAACTTGTGGACAGCAAGATGATCAAAATCAGTGAGAGAGAGCAAAGCTTATCACTAGCAGCTGCAGAGGAGAGCAGCTTTTAGCATGGAACTGCAGGGAGAAGGCGAGAAGGCTTAGTGGAAGCTTGGGGAAGGGGAGGGCATGGGTGTAGGAGTGGTGACTGCTCAGTGGGAACTTTACCAGCTAATGGAGAAATGCTTCTGCAAACTCGCCCTTTCCCACCTCCAGTCACTTGGATTCTTACCAAGCACAGCAGAACAGAGGACAAGGAGACCCCAAGGCCAGCCTAGCAGAATGTGGAGGGGGTCTTTCTGTTGGCATGTGAGCTTGGAATGAAGAGGATGGGAGTGAGAAGACGATCAGCAGGAGAATTCAGACCACACCTGGCATGGGGAAAGGCCCCTGGAATCAATAGTCATAGATTTCAACTGAGACCTGTGGGATTTTGTCCCCAGGATCACAAGGACAAGTATGTAGCTCTACTGAAAGGGCACTGCCAATAGAGTGTGGTAGAGACTTCCATGAGTGAGACAGCTCCCAAAGAATGGCCACTTGGCAAAAATCAACTTGAAGCTTAAAGAATCTGCCTCCTCCATCTGGTGAAGATGTCTTCATGGACACCATTAGCTCGTTACTCATCTCCCTCATTAGCTTCATCTGTCTGGCTGAAGCAGCTATTTGGCTAAGTGAAAAAAGCCAGGCAGAGAAAGAACAACACTACACTATCTCACTTTATATGTGAAACCTTAAAAAGTCAAGTCTATAGAAGCACAGGGTAGATTAGTCAGTTCCAAACAGCTGGGGCAGGGACACCTCGGGGAGATAAGGGTCAAGGGACAGAAAACATTAATTTAAGTAAGAGAATAAATTCGAGAGATCATTGCAGAGTGCCATGACCATAGCTGTTTAAAATAGGTTATTTTTGCATTTACTTATTTATTTGTGTTGAATAGATGTGAGAATTTGCTCACCTTGAAGGGAAGTGAGAGAACAGCTTTTCTCCTTCTGCCACATGGGACCCAGGAATCAAACTCAAGTTGTCAGATTTGGCATCAACTGCTGTTTCCTGCTGAGTCACCTCCCTGGCCCATAGGTTGTTGTTGTTGTTTTTAAGACAATGTATTGCGTTCATGAAAATTGCTTTTAGCAATTTTTCTTTTCAGGTAGATTTTAAAGGCTCTCACCTCACATACGAAGTAACAAGCAGATGAGAGAATATGTGTTGGCTTGCTCGATTTAGCCACTCTATAACAGAATTTCAAAACGGCACATTGTACATCTCAAATGCATATAGTTGTGTCAGTTGAAAGTAAAATGTTTAATATAAAGAATTGGCCTTTAGTTCCTTCAGACTCATCTCTCCATCCCTTCAGAGGAACACATTCAAGATTTTTGGCTCTTGGACTTGAAAGTAGATTCTACCGTTTAGCAGTGTGACCTTGAACAGGCAGTTTAGTCTCTCCATGTCTCAGTTTCTTGATCTGTAAATCCTGAGGTAATCATCAGGCCTCTGTAGGAGGGTTGATTGAAGATCAAATATGTTGATGCTTTTGAAGTGCTGAGAGCAGCGTCAGGCCTGTGCTAGCTGCTATTACTGCTGCGTTGTCGGCACTCATGAAAGCATCTAAGGGGAAGAAGGTGGCCAGAGGAAGCAGATGTGAACTTACCTGCCCCTAGTAAGCGGACTTCTTGTCCCGCCTGTTTCAAGGCAGACCACCATCTACCAATTTCCTAACCACAGTGCCTTGTAGAGCCAATGGCTGCTTTTTCTGATTTTGCAAAGAGGATGCTATCTGACATCGAAAGGAACGGTGAAGGGACCTCTTGAATTACAAGAGCTTTGGGCTTGCTGTAGAAATGCAGAGCCTGTGGAAAACATAAAAGAACCTAGAATTGTGTTTATTTCTTTAGCCTCCATCGAGAAATGGCTCTGTTTATTCCTGGCACTCAATTTCATGTTGGGAGTGGTAAAGGCGTTAAGCCCAGGATTTTGTTAGTTCCTGGATCCAGAGGGTTGGAAGGTTGTTCCAGTAAATTTTATTACCTCCCCCGTACAGATGCTTCTCTACTTATGATGGGTTTACATCCCAATAAACCATCATAATTTGAAAAGAGCTTACGCCAAAAATGCATGTAACCTACTGAACATCACACTTTATCCCAGACTAGCTAATGTGTTCAAGTGTTTCACGTTAGCCTATAATTAGGCAGAACTGTCTAACACAAAGCATGGTTAATATATTTACAGAAAATGGAGTATTATCTCCTGTCACCTATTGACTCCTGTGCTGAAAGCTAGTAACAGAGTAGTTGTATAGCAGTGCTTCTGAACCATCTCAAGTTGGAAGGGCACAACCCACCTACCAGGTCCCCAGGTTATTCCTCTGGATATTATTGCTGAGCAATGCTCAGATCATCTTAGTTCTTCTCATCCAACCAAAGTTCGCATTGAAGTCTCAGATTGACACTAAAGTCAGATGAGGGGACATTGTTATTGTTGTTGAATGTTTCTCCTTGGGGCCCATTCGAGCCACCCATTCCTCTCCATATCCCATTCCAGTGATCAGCTGAATCTTACACCACAATGAGAACAAAACTTTTATCTGTTAGATATGCTCAGAACAAGACATAATGGGAATGGATCTAGCCAGCTTTGGAATGAAACGGGCTTTGAGTCTCAGGAGAGAGTTGACAGGAACCACTGCATTCATTGTTTCTGTAGTCCCTCCTCCATCCAGTGACTCTCAAACCTTTCTTACTTTAGCTAATAAGAAACGGTGCTTTCAAAGTGACAAAGGTAATATTTATGTCTGACTGAGGGTCGGCATCCTTGCACCCCCGTAATAGATATTTGACTAGACCATTGGGATTTCAGAATTGTTTTTAAAGTACACTCCAAAGACTCAGGGATGATTGACCATGTGTTCCAAGGACCAGTACGCAATGTTGTTCTCAGAAACAACAGTCACAGACCCAGTATGTGACACCAGCAGGACCTTTCTCTCCGTTCCTTTGCAAATAAAAGTTTATAAAAAGAAGCACCAACTCTAATCACAGAATCCTGGGTTTGAAATGAATGGTCTTACAACAAACATTTCTGTCTGCAGATGTCTAAACTTTTCAAAAGATGAAAGGAAATTAGGGCTGGCATGTTTCATTAATTTGGCACCACCTCGGGGGGAAACGTGGTACTCATTTTACTTGGGTGGATTATGAGATGTGTCAGTTTTTCCATTCTCTTTCTCTAGGGCATTTTTTTACTGCAAGGCCTGTCATGATGACGTCACAGATCCCAAAAGAATTAAAAAATGTGGCTGCAGGAGGCGTAAGTAGTGTTTCTTTCTCCCTCCCCGCCCTTTTCCCCTTCACCACCCCTCAATTCCTTTTCCCTTCTCCTTTTCCTATTAGAGGGACATTAAACACCAAGTGCTCTCTTGAAAGTGTTTATATATTTCACCCAGCAGTTTAAAGAAACATGAAACAAATACCTGTCCTTGCTTCAAGCAGAAGATGAAAAGAAAAAAAAAAAAATCGTAGTCAGTGCCTGGGTGGGAACCTAGTATCTACTGTCCACTTCTCTAGAAGTAGACATCTCTGGTCCACACAGTTAAGCATCATGGGTAAAATGGAGGAGGGGATGTTTTTTAATACCATGATTTCTAGTGGCTAGGAGGTCCCTAATATAAACTATACATGATCCTAGTAGGAAAGTGAGTCTCCAAACTAGTCTAATCTCAAAGAAAAAGCTCTAGACTGCCTTTCAGTTAGAATTCTTGTAGGTTCAGATTTAGATCACCCCAAACACAAAACCAGTGCTCCCAATAATAGTCTGTCTCAGTTGTCTTTTACCAAAGCTTTCCTAGGGACCCTCAGTGGTGACTCAGGGACATTGGCTTATGGCCTCCACAGACACCATGCTGTAAAGCTGGTCTGTGATTTGGGGAGGGCCAACCTTTTGCAGCAATTAGAACACAAACCCCAGAAGAGATTGCTCTGAACCCTAGAGAAAAATGAATGCAGTGATACCTCCACTTCAATGACTTGAGGTTCTAAAAGCTCCTCATGATGGTTGCTTTGGTCCTCACCACAACCCTACATAATTAGCAGGGGTACCTTTAATCAAGTTAAAGAAACAGTGACCCTTCCATGTTTAGTGAGAAGATGAAACTATCAATAGCCACGTAGCCAGCATTCATAGATTCATGTTCCCCCAGTCCTACCTTGGTGCTGTGTTCTGAGTGCCCTGATCTTTCTGACAAGGGGAAGGATAACCTTGAGTTAAATGAGTGGGAAAGACAGTTATGAAAGATCACCCCCATAAAATACATTTTTACAAGCAGAAATTAGTTAAAAGACCACCATTTCTGGGGAATGCCACCCAAGGGTCTTGTCACTGGGCTGCCTGAGGGAAACATGTTAAACCAGGAAGATGTAAAGATGGTACCACCTAAACATTAATAAGGTCGTTTCTTGGGAAATACCAATGGGCAGTACTTTGGCCTAACGAAGTTTCTATAGAAATCCTTTCAGATTCCCTTCCACACACCAGCTGAGGCCCACTTCTTAACATAGATAGTTTGCTTCCCCCAAACTCTGTCACCAGCCCCAGAACAATTTTCTGATTCTCTCAATCCACAAGGAAAAGCATCTGAGCATGAAGAAAGGACACCATCAGGTCAACTGCCAGGCTCCAGGCATCACTCACCCTTGTTATCTGAGAACTTAGAAATGCAGCAGGCATGCTCAGAGTAATTTCTGTCAGAAGGAACAGGGCATCCTGAGAATAGATGATAAAAAGAGAGAGCACCAGAGTAAGGTGGTGAGCTCCGTAAGGCAAGTCTCATGGTAGTGATGGGGGTAAAAAGAGCTAGGGGCATGCTGAGGTCAATAACCCATGCAAGGGTGTTTTTATAAGCAAACTCATCCTTTGGGAACCTTAGTGAAATGGTGAGACTATGGGCTACTAATTGAGCAGCCGTTAAATGTGCTTGCGAGTAACCTCTTCGTGATGCTCTCTACTTGGTGCCAATGATGGAATGGTGAATGAGATCCCTTCCAAGCCTTTTATCTAGCAAGTAGAGACAAACCCGTATTATCTTACCAAATATATAAATTGATAGAATCCCACTTGCTAAGAAGAGAGGAAGGCCTGTCTGAGGATGTGAAGGCTCTTACAGGATGGCTACTGATTCATAGCTTGACAGGTCCTTTGGGAGATGATAATGGAGATGATATGTGGGTGAGGGAAGAGCAAGGGAATTGACTCAAAACCAGGAAGCCATTTGTAGCGTTTGGAGGATGGATAGAAGACTGCTGGGTCTGTGGCATTGGGGAAAGAGAGGTACTTTTCACTCTCACTGAAAGTAGAATGTCTCTTATAGGATACCATAGTACATTATGGCATACCCCTTTTAAAATCCTTACAAAAAAAGGATTTGACTTCCAGGACATTTTTTTCCATCTTCTTTCCAGGCAAGCAAACAGTAGTAAACTTTTAGCTTCATCCTGTTGTGAAAAGCACGCTATGATTTACAATACCTTTAGTCCCTTAATTTCCCTTAGAGTAGGTTAAGCTCATGAAATGTTTTATCCGCCATCATGCATGAGACACCATTGCTGCAAAAGGATTGGCTCCACCAAGCTACTCTTAAGTGTGGCAAGGGCCATGGGCTGTGTGGTTAATATTTGATACTAATCAGAATTGTCCAAATGTTGTTATTCCCAATTAGAAGGCCATAGCCTGGAAGGCAGGATGTAGACCTGTATGAGAGGATTAGAATAAGAGGAATAACTGAATATAAACCTCCCCATGAAGGCCAGGCACTCAAGAAATTGGAGAAGATATGTTTGGCTGTGAAGAAACTTTCAAAAGAAAACGTTATCATTGTCAATATATATAGGAGGGTGCTAAGGCGCCAGCCAGGCACACCTTGGTGGTCAAGAGATGGGAAAGGACAGTGGACTTAGCAGTTGTTTATCCAAATCTCTTATGCAGCTATTAGTAATTCCCCATAGAATGATACAACTGCACAAGAGCAAAACTACTGAGAGTCTCCAGACTCTGTAGGTTTTCCCAACCTCCTGTCCCTACCCAGTTTCTCCTTCCCAATCCTCCCTATCCGCTCCATTCCCTTTCATTCAATAGCCTTCAATGTTTCATGTCCTCTATCGGCGAAGTATGGAGTATGGACATTCCATTGTGGAGATCCCGGGCTGGTAGTATAGCTTAACCTGCGCATCTTTTTCCATGTCTTCCTAGCTCTCCATCCATTTAGGAAGCAAGTCCAATCCAGATGTCTAGCCAAGGAACAAGCTCTCAGACGCTAGCATTTATTCATTTTCTTTTTCTGTGTCACAAACCTTGTCTAATGATTTATACTTTCCCTCCTCTCAGCCTCTGAAAAGTTGCCAAGGGTAGACTCCTAAGGGACAAGTCATGTCTAGATTGATGTGTGTGAAAGAATTTCCTTTAATTTCTAATCATTGACATATCTTTGATTTATTTTGTTTCCTCTTTGCTGCCTTGGAATACGGCCCCTACTCTATTTTAACTGCACCCTGGTAGTGATCTATTGTGAGTAAAATGGGTTCCTAGCAGCCCAGAGTCTAGTTCTCCTGGTCTTTTCTCTAGATGAGATACCTTTTTTTTTTTTTTTTTTTCTGTACAGTTTTAGTTTCGTTTACTTTTGGTATTTGTGTTGCATGTAGCAGTTACATCATGCCCCAACTTGCTCATGCCCTACAGTCTTTGTAGAGTAGCCAGGAGCTGGAGAGTGCCCAGAGCCCACTCTCTATGCTTCCACCCATCCCCCAGCCTCCAGCAAGCTCTGGACACGGTCTTATTTTTTCTATTCGAAAATAAGACCCTGACAACAGTGTGTTTCTCTTGAAGGCCTTTGCTCAGGACTTTTAAGGGACACTGATTAGGCTAGAGTAATTACCACTCTAGCTCTAGATGCTTTGTCCGTTGGGGGTCATGGTCATGCTTGCCTTTGATAAACAATACTTGTTTTCCCTGCTACAGAGCTTGGATTCCTCTCTTGAAGGAAACACATAGGCTACATATATATTCCTGAGTTGCGATATATATATGATATGCCCTGGGGTAGCTTATATGTAAAAATGTGTATTTTTATATATAATCATAGAGATATTCCATAGAGAGAGAAATACAACAATCACATTATATATGCCTCTCTGTACAAGAAGGTGCTTGCCGGAGATTTAATTGAATACTCCTTTGAGACTGTAAGTATCTGCCTTCCTGGAGACAAGTGGTAATTATTTCCTGCAGTCTACAGCATTTTCTTGCTTTCAAAAACTTCTCCTTTCGTCAAT
The DNA here is from genome assembly GCA_019843965.1 of Rhynchomys soricoides. NCBI lineage: Eukaryota > Metazoa > Chordata > Mammalia > Rodentia > Muridae > Rhynchomys > Rhynchomys soricoides. The sequence continues at coordinate 278,769 of JADRCH010000330.1, forward strand.
ACTCAGTGATTCCTCTATAGTTCTTCTGTGAAAGTTGGGCATCCTGAAGGAGCCAGGTTATTTCAGGGGAAAAAACCTGTTAGTTAATTCAAGGATATTATTCTTTTTTTTTTTTTTCAACAAATGAGCCATGTACAAATCTAAACAAGCCTCTAGACTTCTCTAAGTTACTCAAGGCGTAAGATCCCTGTCATCCAAGTGGATATAGTTTTTAAGACTAATATTTCTATGTGTAACCTACAGCTATAGTGCGCTCATGGGCACCAGCTGTCAACTTTGGGTCTTGACTTATAGACATAAGACTCTCTGGAAACAGAAAGGAGACCCAGTCTACAACTCATTGAGTTCATTGGCTCTGGACTATGGAGATGTATCAGCACCCAGGCCTCTCATATTCCTTTGCAGGAGAAGAAGCAAGTTGACCACCCAAGTTCTGGTAGCCTTCACTGTTTGGAAAATGTATAAATGTTCTGGGTAAAGTCAAAACAAAATAGCGACCTTCTTCAATACAACACACAGTTCTGCCCAAATCGGCTCTGCAGAAAGTATGTGGAAGCATCACCTCTACACCCCCAGAACTTTCATACTCTAGTGCTCTTTGAGAACTAGAGGGCTACCCAAAGCCAATCAGCACACAGCTCCAGAGGCAGTCTCTCCCACCTTGCCCAGCCACAGCATGACTGTTGTGAGCCAGATAAACTAGCTGGGCATATACTCCAGGTGGCTGGCTTTAAGCTCTGTCCTTCCCTTTTTCTGATCATAGAAAGTCATGTGTAAGACTTTTCTTCTTCTCCAAAAGGTAACAGGAAGAACTGTGTTAAGGGAAGATACCATTTCTCATTTATAGGATTTGGAAGACCCTCTGATTCCTAGTGTTCCATCTAACAATATACCTCAAAAATGGGTTTTTCTTCTGTAGAGGATTTTGCTTATAATTTGGTGGCTACTGAACCTTTGAAGAATAGCTTCATGTTAAGAAATAATGCTTGCCTTCCTTGGACTGATTTGAAAACTATGCTGTGGTCTAAGAAGTGTGCCTTAATTTAATGGCATTTTTTTTCCTCTTACACTAGTCTCCTCTTATGTTTGCTCCCTTGGAGACTTAAATTATTTTCCCTCTAGCATCTGGAAACTTCCACTTTGTCCTCTTCAGCAAGACTGCCTTTCCTCTCCCTCCCAATCCACCCCCCAAATTAAGATTCTGCGATTGCAACTTGGCTGGCCATTTGGTTGCTGATGCCGGAGGCAGATGGCACTGTAGACAGCATGGGCTGCAACCATTCCTTCCATTCCAGACTTGTCTCAGAAGGGCCAACCAGCCGAGGACCTGAGGCCTGACACCCGATTGCATCAGTGTGCCCCAAGGAAAGAGAAGTGACCATGCTCCATCCCCAGCAGGTTTCATTTCTCAGCACCATGACCCTTGACAACAGAGGAAAAGTTGGGCAAGTGTGTGTCTGAGAAAGCCTCCCATTTTAAACATTCAGCAGCAAACAGATAGCTTTGATGATGTCCACTAGGGAAGTACTTCTGTTCTGTCTTTATAAATACTACTAGGAAATCATAATGGAAATATTGGACGGATAGCCATTTTATCATGGTGAAGAAAAGCACATGAAACTGCTGAAACATGAAACTCCTGAAGCTACGAAACTGCTCAAACATAGTTATCTTTTTTGTTTTTTTAGAGGAAGGTGAGACCCAAGATCAGATTCTTGGCACTGACATGACCTCTTCACTTCATTGGTACTGGTCCAAGAACAAGAACATTTTGTGGGCCAAAGAGAAAATGAAGTCTCGGGTGGCTTATACATTTTTCTTTCCCACAGTTAAGTTGGCCTGTGGGGGCAATTCATAGAGCATAAAGTTCCAAGAGTCCCAAGACAGAGTGACAAGTAGCCACACCATTTGTACACTGATCTAGTTCCTCTCTCAGGAAGCTGCTGCAGAGCTACTGCATGGGGACCCCATCTGCCAATACAGATAAACCAATGTGCTTGCAAGTTACCACTGTTGACCACCCCAGGATCCTGTCCCAGGACCATTCACCCATTTGTCCTCACTGTCCCTAAACATCCACAGATTGGAGCAACCATTGAACTGAAATAGCACCACAGGCATTTCAAGTCTTAGAGAGGCGACAAGGCCCTCTTCTCATTTGAGGAGAGATGAGCCAGCAAGGTCGCTGCTCTCCCACAGCAAAACACTAGATGTCCTCATAGACCTACTTTGCTTTGCTCTCACAATCTACAAAAAACATTTTCACTGGTGACTGGGAAGAGTGGTGGATGGCTACTAAGAAAGGAACTCAGCAAACATCAGTGGAGAGAAGACTTTATTTTTCAATGACCAGGAATAGATGTGAAACTTGTGGTTTAAATGGATACTGAAATGTTGCAAGTAGATCTGTGAAACTCAACCTTAGGAGTTTAAAGTATCTCTCTGATAAAGGAAACAAATCCTCTGACCCAAAATTGGCTATAGAAAAGAAAATGATCACCAAGAAGGCTCTGGGAATCTGTAACTCACTGGAACTGGAGTGAAGGGTTAGGAAGCTGAAGAGTTGAGGAAGGTGATAGAGAAATAACTCTAAAATTAGGGAGTCCGTAATGTAGTGCCTATGTAACTTTCTGTTATAACCCAAGAATAGAATGCCCACATTTTCTGGAACACTTACTACAAGGGAGGCAAATCTTCAGGTCTTCATTGCTAATGCTCACTCTTAGCTAAACATACATCCCTCAAGGCTGATTGATGGATTGCTCCATCAGATGCAAGGTCAGAATTGCCCTTCTCAGCGTCTTAGGAAGCAGACCCAGAAGTACACAGGTGACAGCACGCATGACTGGGGTGGTGCAGAAGGGGGTCAACACTCTTAACCGGTCATCTTTACTCTAGACATTGTGGTTCATGAAAGTTTGTCACTATGTGGGGCTCAATCATTTTTAACTGTTTTTGTCTCGTCTCTGAGCCTCATGTTGATCATTCTTGCTGGTGTGTGTGTGTGTGTGTGTGTGTGTGTGTGTGTGTTGCTCTTTTGTCTTTTGAGATTTCTTTTCTGCATTTGGTGGGAGTGTGAAATGACTGGGCAGGAGTAAGAGCATGTTTATGATTTTATGCATATGCCGCTCTGGAATGTGACTGCTTATAATTAACAGTTAACCTTCTTATAGCAGATGGGTTTCTGCTGCCTCAGTCACCAGTTGCAGCCTGTTACTGCATGCTAACCATATGAAATTTTACAACAGTGCATGGTCTCCGGAACAGCCAAGTATGACAGTTGCAAACAGTCCCTGAGAGCCACTGATTTGATGTTATGCTTCTTCCTGAACATTTTGGAAGTGGGAGGTTTCCATTGCCCACTGTGATAGGTTGACCTCTGTGGGAATAAAAAAGATTCCAAAGTTACCTATTTCCATCATATATATATATATATATATATATATATATATATATATATATACTTTCTTTCCCCATAAATGTGTCACATTCTATTACCATGCATGAACCCGAAATGGCAGTATGAAAATGAAAACCAGGGACTGTTGCTAATGAGAAACATAGCATTTCTGAGTTTGATGGGATTTTCTGCTACAGCATTTGATTCAGAGACAGAAAAAAAGAAAACAACTTTCAAAATAATTTATCTACAGTGAAACAACAAACAAACAAAACAAAAGTATCATCTCCATTCTTCTCTTCCTTGCAAGTAACAAGCCCATATGTCCAGTTAAAGCATTAAGAAAGAAAAAACCAAGAGATTGGCTTTCCAGGTTATATACCAGATCCAGATCCAATTCAGCTCAACTTATTTTCATGTCTTCCATTGAAGATTTTCTTTTCTCCCATTCTTGACTTCAGCCACTGTTGTTGATCAGGGTGGCCTAGACATTGGCTGTATGCCTCGGGGTTCCTGTGACTCAAATGCTATAGCAGATTCTTATTGTTATTATTTTTTTTTTTAGTAACAAGCTAAGCTCAAAAGAATGACACACTTCAAGTTGAACAGGGCTGGGGTTGCATGTTAATCGGAGCAACAGCCTTAGATAGGACGCTAAAGAACCATGTCACCGGGAATGTGAGCCTAGTCACAGGAATGGAGATGCTGCTGGCGGTCTCTCATTCATCTGTCCCCAGTGCCTGCTCTTCACAGTCATAATGTTCCCCTTGCTTGACAAGCCCACTGGATGGCAAGTCATTCAGGTCTTAGAACAGGGCTTGACCCATGTGAGAGATTTAAACCCTTTCCTGGTGACTGCAACATTCAAAGAGAGCAAATCCTCAAGCTATATTTTAAAGTAAGAGGGCAACCATTCTCTACAAAGGAAAAGAAAGAGGGATAGGTGTGGAGATCAACTCCTCCTTGGTCCAAGTCTAGTGATAGGCTATGATGCTTAGAAGATATATGTTCTTCTCCTACCCTGTGAGAGGGGCAGGCTGGTGCCTGCTAAGTGAGAAGCAAACATGTTTGCCTGTTGGAGCATCAAAAAGAGGTGCAGTGGCTTCTCTTGTACTGAAATATAAATTGACCACAAGGATGAAACGGAAAACAATGGAAACATTACATTCATGAGCTTTGCATGTCGGTGTTTGAGGTGGCTCCTGAGTCAATACCAAACCTTCACACTATGCCAGAGTCTTAAAAGAAACACTGAGAGTTCCTGAAAATACCAGCAAGATATTTCGCATGCCAAGTATTTCAGGTTTTGTTGTTTATAAACTCTCTTGGCTCATATTTTCTGCATAAGGAAAAAACCAACTAATTACATTTTAATTCTCTGCCGGGCAGGGAGAGAAAGGCAGCTCTCCCAGCTGATACTCCCATGAGTAGCTAAAAGCAAGCCAAAAGATCAACATCTCATATTGCTTTGGGTGATTTTTTTTTAATTTGTGAGCTTCCTTTAATGTCATATATGCAGCGTTAGCCCTGAGTATCGGCATTTCTCATATGGACAGATTTGGATATTTGTTCTGTCAAGAGTAAATTTAAATTCCTGTGGCTATCATGTAAACTCACTCCCGGGAAGTTCAGCAAAAGCATCTTCAGATCTGATATTAACACGTAATCGTTTCACATTTAATTTGATGGAAGCTTGTCCCGGGCTGTGCCTAATGCCCAGAAATAGATGGAAATGAGAAAACCTACATATTAGATATGTTTATATCCTGCAAAAAAACATTTATTGTACCAAATAAGCAATTCATTTAACCAATTGGCTGTGTGTCTCTTTTACCCTCCTGCATTAATTGTGCCAGGGGGAGAATGATGGTTACATCTTTTTTTTTTTTTTTCTCTCTCTCTCTCTCTGTAATTTGCTCTTTTTTTTTTTTTTTCATCTAAGAAACGGGATGTGTTCAGCCATGCCTTCTTCCTGTGGTCACCACTCCATCGAGGGGACAAAAATAATATGCAACAGCCTTGGGGGATGATAAAGGCAATTTATATTTTCACTGCTTTTTTTTTTGATGTACAACCAAACTGTCACCAACAATCACTGCATTTTTTTTCTGGGTCAAGACTGTTAATGTGAACTAAGACCTGTGTTCAATCCTCCAGCTGCCTTGCCGTATGTGACCTTGCCATTAACTGCTGCTCTTCCTCTCCTCCCACCCAACAACATGGTTATAGCCAAGATGTCCATCTACAAGAGAATGAGACGAGCATGTTGTTTTGATTGCGGACGTTCTGAGCGTGACTGCTCGTGCATGTCAGGCCGTGTGCGTGGTAACGTGGACACCCTTGAGAGAACCTTCCCGCTTTCTTCTGTCTCTGTTAATGATTGCTCCACCAGTTTCCGTGCCTGTAAGTTTAACCTCAACACACACAGTTCCATGTCTGTGCTCGTCTGTGGTAATCGGCCCTGTGTCTTGTGCCCTGTGGTCCTGTGTGTCCGCCGAGCTCATGCTGCCCTCCTAATGTGGTCTTGTATGTGATGACATGTTGCCTGTGTTCCTGTGTATATGATGAGAAGGCTTTCCCTTTTGCCCCATTTTGTGCTTCTTGTGATAGTGAACAAGACTGGCATGTGACAGCCTGCTGATGGCCTTCCTCTCTCTTGCCTAAATAAGTGTAGACGGAAAGCCAAGTGATGGGATAGAAAGCACTATTTTAATAGAGGCTATGTGAAAATGCAGAAATCAGATTTACAAGTGACCGTTAATTGGGGTTAAAAGATGGAAGGAAAGAAGGCTGGCTAGCATTTCAACCACAACAGCATCTAGATGCAGCTGTTTACTCATATCCCTATGTATTTCTTACCAGAGTCTCATTCCTCACTACCAGATGTTACCTTCAGTTCTTGAAGAGAGTATTTATTTTTGAATCTGCCAGCCTCCGTAGACTGGTAATTTCTAGTGCTTCCTTTCAAAACGTTGGCTCATTCAAAGAAGGCTCCAGGGACGCTCATTAACATCTTGTATTTTCCCAATGATGTAGTCCCACTTTACTAAGGTATTGTGCAGCAGTCATGAATCTAAATGTCAAATATTTAAATCCCAGACCTCCAGGATTTCCTTCACTTTGTGGCTTAGTCCTTTGTCACTGCCAGGCTCTTCCCTGTGCTAGAAGCCCAAATGGTTGTGCATCTGACAGCTGCTGAGTCTGATGAACTAAATTCCTGAGATCACTCTCTTCTGTTTCTGTTTGGCTGGCACAGGTAGTAGGTGATTTTGTGGAACACTTTGGTTTGAGATGCTGAGATGTCTGTCCTTATCCACTGGCAGAAGAGCTTGGATGCTCTTGAACTAAGACCATGACCTTGAGTTCCCATTAGTGATAGTACAGGGAATAGGAGATCATGATTTTCTCTCTGTGCTTCAACCATTTCTCTTTAAAGAACCCAACACACGGCCGGGCCATGGTGGCGCACGCCTTTAATCCCAGCACTCGGGAGGCCAAGGTAGGCAGATTTCTGAGTTCGAGGCCAGCCTGGTCTACAGAGTGAGTTCCAAGACAGCCAGGGCTATACAGAGAAACCCTGTCTCGAAAAACCAAAAAACAAACAAAACACACACACACACACAGTTCTTGGTGCTGTGTTAGCATTCCATCCATCCACTCTTCCCCTGAATAATCAAAAGTGGTTGGGCTTTTTCTTCCTAGCTGTTGCTCACACCCACCACAAGGGAGAAGAGAAACATTTAGTTTCTGAGCATTTGTTCCTATGACAAATGTGTGTAGCTGAGTCACCATTGTCTGTGTTGAAGATAGTCCCAACACAGTGCACTTGAGACCACAGGTTACTATCTAGCAGGAGAGAGCACTACCTTCACTAGCTAGATTGCTAAGCCATGCCAGGTACTGATGTTCAAAGCTCCAGTTCATGTTTGAAGTCTGTAAGCTGTGTGTTGAGGTATAGACTGAAACTGTATATTGAAGCAATATGTTGAAGAAGCTTGATCTGAGACCAGTGAGTCTTCTCTTCTTATTCATAATGCATTGCTCCTTGAGAAGTGTTGAGTGACCAGAGTGACTTAAAAGAGATCCTTAATGGGAGTTGTACTGAGAAGTAGTATGGACTGCACCAACCACATTGGCCCAAGAATTTAGAAAGGACTTTTGTTTTGGTTTCCTTCTTACAGATGCTCAGTACAAGTCCATTACCCCCCCCCTTTTTTCCCTACAAGATTTTTTTCCTCATTCATGTGCCACGTAGCCTAGGCAACCCAGTCACGACTAGACAAAGAATTTGTCTGTGAAGGAAGACCTCAGGTTCAAAGCTGAGCTGGTTGGGAAGACAAAGGGGTAAGCTATGGTGGCAACATTGGGCCACATCTCTTTGGTAGTAGTGGCTGTGAATGCCAGCCCTCCTCAGACTCCAGCGTAACTTCTTTTCTCAAATAACTGCTTGGCCACAGATTTGTTAGAAAAAATAATAATAATAAGGAGCCAGCCTGACTCTGAGCTGGGATCCTGTCATGAGCTGTGGTCATGTCTTGGCCCACCGACCTTCTGCTTGAATCAGAGTAAAAATCTATGTCCCCATTTGAAGTTCATGATGTCCAGTATGTGCAGTTTGCACTACTCAAGAAAAACCATAATTAGAGGGATTTCTCAGCTCTGCAATTTAATCCAAACACTGGTGAAGGCCAGGAGAAGAAAATCTTGGGGTAAGAATGTCCCGTCCTCTCAGATGCATCCTGTCCACAATATTTTCATCCTTCCTGCCCCTCCATCACTGACGCCATGATGAGAGACAACAGGATTCAAGCCTTAAGTGGTATTGACAGCTCTAGTAGCGGCTTGCCTTCTCTGTTTCATCGTCCTCGAGTCATCACACAAAGGCAGAGTTCATCCAACCCTGTGTGAGACCACTCACCTTTGACCACTAATAATAAGTTAGAAAAATCCACTCCAAGTCGAGCCCTTTTAGAGGACTACGTCAGCCCTTCTTCTTCAATTAAAAAAAAAAAAAACCTTCTGTCTCTGCTGAATCCCCCTGGCCGTGTGCCACAGCAATGTTCGAGCACCCTACCCCGGTGGGTAGTGGGTTGGGTGGTGTCCATTTGACAGAGTGAATAGACTCTGAGAGCGGTGGTGAGCGTGGGCTTTTCATTAAATATGAGCAGACGTGAAACGGAGAGGGTTTGACAATTAGAGATGGCAGGAGAAGGGCCCTGGAATCAAAGTGAGGTCACATGGGCAGATCAGATTACTTCTCTTACATTCTTTAGTTGTTCTGAAGATCATTTTGAATTAGTGTCAGCGGAACCATGATGGGTTTTGCCCTTTGTCTTTTACGCTGGGGCTGTATTGTTTCCCAAGACACTTATTAAAGGTCATTACGCTATTACGGGGCTTGCTTTGGTCGCCTGGTTTCCAGTTGAGCCAGTTGCACTTTAGAGACTGCCTAATTCGTTCCCCTCACGCCTAGTCTTTCCCTCTGTGATTTTTTTTTTTTTTTAACTTATAAAGGAAAAGGATTTCCGTTTTTTAAGGGACTTTAAATTGAAACACAAAGCCCCATTACATGTTTTCTGAAGTGGGAAGGGAAGTAGCTGATTCCCAGAGGTGGTAATATTAACAGTGTTTACAGGGATTTGAAGACCTGTCTTCTAAGTGCTGCTTGACACACCTCTCCTTGGAGGTGTGGCCCATGAGACTTAGGAACAGTCCTTGTTAAGGCTGGTTCTAGGAGGCCATTTGTCTAATATTGTACTCACCAGGAGATGGGAGGCCAAGCCATTAATATAAAGATCTTCAGAGTGGAAAGAGTAATTTTTAAAAATATTTTTGTTTATAAGTATCATGAGCCTGGGGAGATAGCTCAGCTGGACTTGGTATGCAAGCACAAGAATCTTGAGTTTGGATTCTAGAACCCACGCAAAAAGCCAGGCATGATGGCTCATACCTCTAATTCCAGTACTTGCTGGGTGTGTGAAGGGTGAAAACAGTCGAATTCCTGAATCTCATTTGTCATTTAGCCTAGCCAAACTGATCATCTTCAGATTTAATGAGAGACTCTGTCTCACACATGCATACCCCTACACATGCACACACACACACACACACACACACACACACACACACACTAACCACTCATCCACACTGCCCCCCACATATACCCACACAAAACTAGGGTGGATAGTGACCATAGAGGATGCATAAGCTGAATTGCTCAATATTTAAATCTAGAGTGGGTGTTCATTTTTCAAGACTAGAATAGGGCTCAACACTAAAATCTAAAATTAGTGCTCAGTCTAGAATTACAGCATCATTTTCTGGTTATGTGGGTTTTATTTATACTTCAGATAATCTTGGCACTGTGTCAGCTCCCTTCAAAGACACCAGGATACTGTGTATCTACTTCTTCACAAGTCTGTTCTAGTACAGAAAAAATAAAAGAGCACATCTCACAACATAAAAACTCACATACATCAATATAGATGTAGGTTTTAATCAGTTCCACTCTGTCCAATATAACTTTGTGAAACGGACGTTCTCTCTCAGTGGAAGTTTATTCTTGATTCCAGTCTTGCCTGGTGTCTAGTTGCCATGTGTAATAGAAAGGGACAATTAAAATTATGATGTAGTGACAATGAAAGGCCCTATTGATTTGGACCTGCCTAGACCTGCCTGACGTGATTCTGGTGACAGTCCGTCAGTAACTCTGGTGTAAGCAAATTAATCAGGTGGGGGAAGAAAAGCAGGCCTTTGGGTTTGCACTGGAAACTGTTGTTACCACAAGCATACCTGAGATTCCTCAGACATCTTTCTTTCACCTACCGGTAGTTCACCTGCACAATTCCACCAAGGATTCAGAAAATTACTGAAGCTACTTTTAAACTGTGTATGACTTTTACTTCTTGTACACAGAGATCACAGACATTCAGCTCAGACGGTTAGGCTGAGAGGGGCAGTCCAATAAGATTAGAGGGAAAGGAGACATACCAAAGTCAGTTTAGAGTAATCTTGAGTCTTGTCAGATAATAAACCAAACCCTGCTTATCCTCAGTGGTCTTTGGTTTGTGCAGGGAGAGAATTAACATTGTCAATTGATCTGAAGTCTTTCCATCGAACTAATGGTATTTTGAAGAACTTAAAGGCAGATACTAGGGCATGATACTAGAAACAGCTTTAAAGTCTTTCCCAGGACACACCTACGCCAACAGTCTTCAGAGCCCCGGAGGAGACATGAGGTTTAGCAAGCTGCATTTAAACACCACCAGTCTGTAATCATAGCATCATCTTGATAGACAGTTTGGAGGGACTCCTCCAATCCCCACCTCCTGAGCCTTCAGTGTTACACAGTTTACTTCTGGGATCCAATGACTCCTCTTCCTGTCATCAGTGAAGAAACAAGGAAAAAGAAATCCAAAGGATACTCTGCACACAAATGAATTTTAGCATTTCACATGTTGTTGTTGATGTTGTTGTTAAAGTAGATATATAATGACAGAAACGCATGGGGTACAATGTGAGTTTTCTATGTGTGCATACATAATGTCAAGATCACAGAAGCCTAATTAGCATATGCATCACCTCAAACATCATTGCTTGTGATGAAGCCTGCATAATCTTCTCTCTAGCTGTTGTGAATGACACACTCTAAGTGTCATCTTCTGGAGCTACCTTGTTGTCCAACCAGGCACCAGAGTGCCCTCTTCCTATTTCATTACAACTTTTGCTCAATGACCACCTTCCCCCAGGAACCTCCCATGCATTCTCTTTAAGATCCTGAATCTGTGTTTTTCGTGTCTCCCTCTGTTTTCATGCAACTCATGCCAATGTGTTCATATCTTTTTTCATTCTCTCTCTCTCTCTCTCTCTCTCTCTCTCTCTCTCTCTCTCTCTCCTTCCCAACCCCCTGTCACACACATTGATAGAAAACACTAATATAACCTTTGATTCTCTGGCTCTTTAGCCAACCATGGCCATACATCTTGATTTATCCATTTGCATTGCATTGTGGGAAGTAAAAATAGGAGTAAGAAGATGCATGGGAGTTGGCTACCATTTTACCCATCACATGTGACCAAGATTAAAAATGTCCCCAAGAAGAGCCTCTTCAAATGTAGTCATTGTCCCAAGCAAGGCCACTGAAGCCAATACCTCTTGCTTAATTTCCAGTAGACACACTGGATAGAAAGATGGCTAGAAATTTGTTGCTCTTCAGGTAATGGGTCACCTCACACACAGTTGTTCACTTCTACAGTGAGTAGTGTCTGAGGCAGAAATCAACCTTTGTGAATTGCTTCCTTGGAAAATAACTCCTGAAGTTGATCACCTTCAAAGAACACCAAACAGAGCCCATTTTCACCCAGTATATGATGCTGGTGTTTACAAGTCCGTGTCAGAGGAAGTAGTTGATTTATAATAGTAAGAGATCCTGCACCTTCCCTCTGCCCCCAGACAAGGTGTTGTTGAATCCCTTAAAGCAAATAACCTATGACAGTGCACTGTGTTCTGATGGAAGAGAACGTTACACTAGGCTAAACAGCCAGTTTCAAAGGACAGTTTCTGACACGGGATTGAGAAACGGGAAATTAAAAGGCCTGAATGAGGGAAGAAGAAAGGGACCATTCTATGTCCCCTGTCACTTAGACACTTCCCTTTCTAGGAGCTCTGTGCTATAATAAATTACTCTGGCTCTTTAATGACAAATGAAGAAATACATTGACCTAGGTACACCAGACAGAGGTCCTTATTCAAGGTGACATGGAAATTATGTTTGCATTTTTATTTTAGGACAGTGGCCAGCTGTCAGGATACTGGTTTTGACAGCTGTAACCACAAGGCAGTGGGTTCTTCTTACCTCCATGTTGGAGGACAGATGTAGCTAGCTAGCACACCATTTCTCCTCCTCCTCCACTATCATGGGCGACAGATGCCAGAGCCAGCCTGCTCTTCACTTAAGCCCTCTTGTCAAGGCTCCGCCTTGAGCTCAAATTCTGACCTTTACTTGATGAAATAAATTGCTGATGAACAAGCAGAGGTTTGAATTAGATCCGGCTTGGAGCAAATGTCAAGTCCATCTCCGTCCTCCCACCTACACCAGGAGCATGGATTAGACCAAGTGTGGAGTTTCTAGTGCCTTAGGCTTTATGGGTCTGGGGAGATATAACTTATTAACAAAGAGTTATTAAATTTTTATCAATTTTACAACACAATGTAAATGCCTCCTATGAATCTACATTGTATTCATTATCATTTAAAATGTTAATTAAGTCAAAGTTGCATTTAATTTCTCTCTAAATGGGCCTCTGGGAAGAGGCTTTCAGAAACATCTGTGGGAGCATGCAGCTATGGAGCCGGGAATCCCCCAGTCTACATTCAGGAGAACTCCTTGAGTTGGTTGCTATGGCATGTCTGCAGCTAATTTGTTGTGATATGATTGGGCATTGTCTCAATTTAACATCAGACCAACAGTGGTGGAAAGCCAGTCGAGAGACACTGTTGAGAGGCTGCTGCACAGGCTTCTAGGCATCCTTCTTTTAGACATCACCTACATGGGAAACAGTTCATGTGTGGCACCTCTGATCTCCATTGTGCACTGAGATCTTTCTTCCTTGTATGGTACTCATCATTTAAGCTGTTTAGACCTTCATCTGAGATAGCTCAGTCAAATTAGGACATTTTCTGTGGCACTCACAGAAAAGATGTTCATCTTTGATTTCCACTTAAGCCCAGAAGTACAGATCACACCCTTTGGTAAGAAAAGGCACAGTGAGAGTTGATGAAAACTAGCTATCCCAATTTGAACTGGCAGTGGTACCCTTATCTTATGTGAGCACAGAACTACAATCGCACATGTCTTCACTCCTATATGTAACATAGGAGCTAGGCTTGTTAATATGATACTAGAGCATGGCTACTTGGTTAACTTGGATTGTGTTCGTACTGGACAGTGATGTCACTACACTGCTAAGTGTAAGGTACTCTGCCAAAGCAGCAAGAATGGGCAGCTGCGTTGTTTAATTTAAAATGGATATGGTCTTTGCTCCCTGCCTTGCAGATGCTATTGCTGTTGACAGATTCTAATTCATCCCTGCTCCAGGTAGTTAGCACTCGCTGCTGGCTACTTCAGCTGTAAACTGAGGCAGCAGTAGTATACCTTATCTTTATAGTCAGTCATTTGATGAGGAAGCAATGGTAAAGCTGGGCTTTGGATACAGGTTGGGGTGGCTCCATTTTCTCTGAGTAAGTTGAGGCACTTAGATCTTTGCATTCATGAATGTAGTTCGTAGGCCAGTTCATCTCTGTAGGATAAAAACGAGATGTTCCTGGCAGTGATGGAACTAGACGTGGGCAATGTCAGAGTCCTTGAAAAGCAAGTGGCCACCCACAAGGCTTGAGATTCATTCATTGGAGTGTGGGGAAAGAAGGAAGGAGGATTAAATGGGCCTTGGTAGAGGCCAGGCCAAGGGTGCTGCTCTTAATATTCAGTGCAATAGGAAGCAACCAATTTGTTAGTTTGGGGAAACAAATCAACAGGGCCACTGTGTGGGTTCCATAAAGAGCCCGATCATAGTGAGACAACCGAGAAACCTTCCCACCCTCCCCCCAAAAGGGGAAAGATCAGAAGCTGTGATGGGAGGAGGGAGAGTGGAGGTGCTCTAAGGAAGTTTTGTAGAGAGCCAGCAGGATCCCCTCAGATGAAGGCTGTGACCAAGTATTAGTCCAAGAAGTTGTAGTCTCTTTAAAGACAACTTAATTAATGGCTCAGGTGCAGTTGGATTCCATTCTTTAGTGAAATTTCGTAAGCCGAATTCTCCCAGGCTGGCTAGTAGCTGGTGAAATTCCTACTTGAGATTTTTGGAGTTTTCTTTTGGGGAGGGGCATTTACTTACCTTAGGCAAGGACTGGAGACCTACCTGGCTGCACCCCGTTTATTTCCTTTTCTTACCCGGTACTTCTTCTTCCACACACCATTCTCTCCAGCTGAACAAACCTTGAGCATGTTGAAGGTGACAGAGGTGGTCAGCTCAAGGGCTGATGTGATAGTATTGGCTCAGGCAGAGCAGCAGACAAACTCTAGATAGACCTCACTCTAGAATCAACTCTAGATCATGGAAATTATTTTTGAACATCTCTTAGTATGGCAGGGAGGCTTTTCCCCTCCCATCTGTCTCAGGGAGACAGCATGTCTCCTTCTATCTACAGAGGGGAAAAATAAGAAGTACTTTACAGCCTGCTCACTAAAATCTACTGCAGTTTTCAACTGCTTACCCACTCCAGTGGAAACATGAAACTCATTTCCTGTGAGGTACTGCCACACATACACACAAAATCCTGGGACACCATGTAGCATTTCTAAGGATTGTGGCACACTTTTCTTTTCCATTTTACTTCTTTCTGCATAAGACCCTTTTCCCCCTCTGAGTTCATCTTGTTTCCATGTCCGTATCCATAACCGTGACATTTGTGTACACCATTAGCCCTAAAGAGTCATTAAAACAGCATGGAAAAGCTCTTGTGCCGTGGATTTTACCACAGTGGTAGGCTGTACATGCTAAGGATGCCAACTTCTAGAAGTAGAATGTAGCAGAATGCACTCAACCATCTAGCTGTCTGCTAGCTTCCTCTCTCTAGGGTTTAGCCTTTAGCCAGAATGCCAAGCCAGGTGATCCTCTATTTGCTACACAAGTTCTGCTTCTCCTCTATACAAAGTCTGCAAAGATGGAGAGAATAACACCGGCCATTTTCAAAACAACAGGAACTAAAAAGATTTCTTTGTGTGCCTAGACAGTGCCTGTTTTGAAGGGAGATTGCTACATGTATGCAGAGCCTTGTGGTGAGGAAACAGGTTTCTTACGATCAACTTAGAAGGACTGGGCTAAACCAAAGTTGGCCTCCCCCATTCCCCCCACACACACCTACCTTCCTTCCTTCCCTCCCTGTCTTCTTCCTTTCTTCTTCTTTCTCCTCATCCTTTTTCTTCCTCTTTGGCCATTTCATTTGAGCATCATTGGTAGGTGCATTTCTCTCACATCCAAGGACAACAGTACAAGGTACAAGCAAATTCTCTTAGAATCTTCTAGTTAGCAAGGAAGAACCTGTCCTAGCCCATTCAAACAGAATGTGAGTGCTAATTATTCCTTAGGCTACAGTAGAGATACTATACAAATTCAATGTGAACTTTTAAGCTCCATCCATCTCAGGATTGATCACCTTTCACTACTTTTAAATGAAGTAAGACAACTCCAGCTCCAGAGCTAGAACCATACCAGCTGTGTGGATGATGACAGAGGGGTCAGAGCTGTGCCAGATGTGTAGACAGTGACCATAGCATCTGTAGACCTATGCACATGAGTCATCTTCTGGGAGCAGTGTGGACTCCTTGCATTACAGTGCTCTTTATATTGGCTAGCAATAGCTTTCTGGGCTAGAGCCTGTTGGATCTTATTTGATCAAGAATGGACCTAGGGGCTGCCTTCCTTCTCTCCATGGTCAGAAGTGTAGCATGCTGGTGTCCATGACTTGGCATCTTAAACTGGCAGGAAAGCTTGTGTAGAAAATGGCCTGAAGGATTCCAGTTCAGTAAAAACTTCATGAGCAAAAGAATAAATAAATGAAGGGATTCTTCACCACTGAAGGAGTAGATGGCATGCAGAAGGAGGCTCACCCCAGATCCATGGAGTTCTCCTAAAGCTCTCTGAGTAGCTTACCATAGAGTATGTCCATGCACATGGAAGAGCTTGAATGCCCAAGGAACTTAAGAGGGGAAAGGGAATCAGGAACAAATGGCGTAACTTGAGAGTTATTAGCCTAAGTGCACAGTCAGCATTCTTTCTGGAGCATAAGGCATGGGAGAGAAGATCTAGAAATGGTGCACAGGGATAAAAACCAAACCAAACCAAAACAAAACAACAGCAAAAATGGGTAGGCAAAGATCTGCTTACTTTTTTATTAAATCAAGAGAGGTGAGGATCCTACCATGTATAAACCATTTATTCTAGAAGACCAGAGACTTGTTATGCTGCATTTAGTTTTATTAATTTCAGTGGATCTGAATTTTTTCATAGGAGTCAGGGTGGATAAAATGAAGCAGATATGGTCAGCATACAGAGGCTTGCTGTGGGAAGGTAGCACCATCTTTATACAGCTGCCTCTACAGGGGAACAGACATTTGGGACTCTTCATGACTTTAGGGGAGGTAGGCAGATCTAATCCACCATCAGCACTTATTCAATGCTTTTATTCCCTCTCAGGAGACTTCAAAGGCCAGATGCTTATACCTACTTTCTGTGAGAGCTGTTATTTGGTTCATTCTACTCAAGACAAGGAAGGAACCCTGAGCTCTCTGGCTTGTTCTCAGAGTTCCCTCACCTAACACCAACTGTGCTTATCTTCTGGAGGTTCTGAGAAGCTCTCTGTATTTGATCAAGGTTAAGCTGGTCATTCCTACAGTGCAGAAAAGCACAGATTTCCACATAGGACATGTGTCTTAGTCAGGGTTTCTATTCCTGCACAAACAGCATGACCAAGATGCAAGTTGGGGAGAAAAGGGTTTATTGAGCTTAAACTTCCATGCTGCTGTTTATCACCGGAAGGAGGAACTGATGCAGAGGCCATGAAGGGATGTTTCTTACTGGCTTGCTTGCTTCTCCTGGCTTGCTCAGCCTACTTTCTTATAGAACCCAAGACTACCAGCCCACAGATGGTACCACCCACAAGGGACCCTCCCCACTTGATCACTAATTAAGAAAATGCCTTACAGCTGGATCTCATAGAGGCATTTTCTCAACTGAAGCTCCTTTCTCTGTGATAACTCCAGCTTGTGTCAAGTTGACACACAAAACTAGCCAGTACAACATGCTACACTCAGAAGTGAGATAGTACCTCCAGCATGAATGCTTCAAAGCCAGGACCATGAGCAGGCATTGCTACAAAAGGAGGTAGGGTGACCTGCCATGAAAAGATAGGCAGAAATGCATCTATGAAGTATTCTAGAATACACACAAGGGCAAAGGAATTGTAATATGGTTAGCATCCATAGACATCTTCTGTATCTTCCAATTTCAGTATAAGTGGGAATTCCAGGGGCTCTTCACTATTCTTTGAGAACTTACCTCACTGACAACTGAAATTTGAAATCCTAGGAAAACCCTAAGAGCAGCAGAAGATAGGTGAAGGGCACAATCTGTGGGGTGTTGTTTTGTAGGGTGGGGGGACATAGAAGTAAGTCCCATTGTGGTCCTGTTTTGATATGGTCATCAAGTAGACACTTAGCAGATACTGATTGCTGCAGTAAGAGCAGTGTTTTATGAGACTATGAAACACAATATTTTTGAAGACACTGATATTTTACCTGGACAGCTTCAGAATAGACATCATCTATTTCTGCCCAGGGTTTCTAAATAATTTCCAGAATGACTCTCTTCCTTATCTTTCCCATCTGTATGATGAAGTTAATAAGAGGACTTATCGCAGAGGCTGCAAAGAAATACATAGGCACAGAGCATGCACACACACATTCTCTCTCTCTCTCTCTCTCTTTCTGTCTCTCTCTGTCTCTGTCTCTCTTTCTCTGTCTCTGTCTATCTCTGTCTTTGTCTCTGTCTTTCTCCCCCCTTTGTTACATGATTGCCTTGCACATGTTGAGTATTATGATCTATTATTGTTATTATCATCATTCATTAACACATGAAAAGATGAACTTGACCAAAATCACATAGCGAGTGAGTAGATGCTTAGATGGAAAGAACACCCTCCCTCATGGTAATGGGAACAATGATAAGTAGCCACTTTGACTATAGCTAATGCATTTCTTTTCACATGATGGAGTCTTGTCCAGCTAGTCTTATGAAAGTACCAATCAATTACAGCAGAGACAGCCCATGGATGGGAACTGAGAGTTGAAAAGCTTAGCATGACAGGCTATAAAATTAAAATAGAATCAATTTACTTAATTTCCAGACCAAGGAATCACAGCCTCAACAGAAATAAGCTTACAAAAGCTGTAAGAGGCAGCTACAGTCTCCCTAGAAAGTTGCTTTCCATCGTGAATACCCATTTCCATCGTGAATACCCAGAAATCTTTGTCATATTTGTGTAAAATAAAGGAAACGAAAGGCATGGTCTCTAAAGTTCCTTGAAAGCCTGAAACTCCTATTCTCTATTTTTCTCATTGAAGTAGAGCTCAAAAGTTTTAGGATCTGTTTTTTTTTTTTTTTTTTTTTTAAATTTCAACTCTTGCTAGCATAAATCTTTCCAAAATGCTGAAATCTGCTTACCAATGTTCTAAAGAACCCTCTGAGGAGAAAAGAATGAAATTATTTGAGTTCTGAAAGATTGTAGCTTCTTGGTGTTGCTCTCAGGTCGGGAGTCCTTGGCCTCTGGCTGGACACTGAGATTGAGAATGCCAAGAGGACTGCACTTTGTGATGAGCTCATTCTCAAGTCTCTTTTTTCCCCCCTTGAGGACAATGGAACAGAGGAAGTCCACCCCCATCATGGGCTTATCTAAATCCCTGTGACTTGAGGGTCATCAATAGTCATACCACACAACCAGTGCCCAGCTTTTACATAATGAATTACTGCCACCAAGTATCCCAAAGGTGCTCCCCAGACATGCCAGCTGTGCCTTATTTGGTTTCTTCCCAGTGTTCATCAACAGCATAATTTGTGGAAGTTTGAGGGGTGCAAAACAAGGGCACACATCTTTAGGCCAAAAGCCTTTTCTAGACTGGAGGGTATGTACCTGATAAGTGTCCTGGCTAGTCCTGCCACTGGGACACTGGCAGGGAATGTTTAGGCACTTGAATGTTCAGAAAAATGTGACTCTGGGTCTCCTCATTCCTGGTCATACTGGAACCCTGTCTCTATGGCTTTTCCACCTCTAAGGTGAGTCTGGAGAATCAGTGAAGTCAGTATGTTCTTGGAAGATGAATGGAAGGTTGGAGAGGAAACCAGAGGAAGACAGGCAGGGCACGGCAGATCTTTGTTTTCAGATTCTGGGAGTTCATTTTCATGATGTTTCTTTGCTTCTGTGTAACTGTAATAACAGTTGGTAAGGAGGCTTCATGCCACCACCATTCTGTGATTTACTCTGGTTATCTCTGCCCCTTGTTGAACTTCTTGGTAGGGACATTAGTGCTAGACTTTTACATTTGCCTTACACTGTTCCCTGTGAGTAGACCTGACATAAAGACAGGACTTTTAGTTGAGTGGATATCTGTGCACACTTTGAAACTGTCCATCTACACACTGTCTTGCTCTCCCGTCTATTCTAGCAATAGTTGATTTGGCCTTTGGGCCATATTTCATAAGCTGTCACTATTGGTAAGGAGCAATGAGAGCTAACAACCTCAAATCTCGGTCTTTCTTGCTTGATCTACCAGCATTTCCCTCTAAACAGTCTTCCTCATCTCAGACCACTACTGAATTGGGTAGCATAGGATAGTACAATATTTATTAATTTGTTATGTATGCCATACTTGAAACTGAACCCAGGACCTAACTTATGCTGGGCAAATACTCTATCCATGAACTAAATACCCATCCCCTAATCATATTATTTTAAGGTACAAGCTCATAATTGTTGTCATCTCATTATAAACAGGGAGGAGATGTACTTTTGGGCTGTTCTTTTGTGTCCTAAAACTCACTACGTAGTTCAGACTGGCCTTGTACTCTTAGCAATGCCCCTGTGTTGGCCTTGAGGGTACTGGGACAATAGGCATGAGTCACTAGGCCCAGCTATTAAAACAGTCCTTTGATGCCTTTCCTGACAACCAGTAACTTGTCACATTAGAAAGACCTCTGGCTTTTACTTATCAACATGGCATTGAGACTCCTTGCAGTTTGGTCTCAACCGGCTTCTGTAGTTACAGTTTTTACATACATTTTCTCTAGGTTTCTTCCAGAGTAGTCCTTCTGATACACACATTGATGCAATATTTCCCTGTGACCTATTCTTCCTCTAGCCTCCTCAAGGTAATTAAAACTTACCTACCAGTAAACTGAGGCCCAGAGGGCAAATCTGGCCCTTCACCTGCTTTCATGAATGAATGTCCGCTTCACAACAGCTACCCTCATTCCTATTGTCCCTGGCTACATTTGGAGTTCACAGCAAAATGGAATAGTTTCAACAGAAATGTGGCTCCTGAACACCAAAATGCTTACCATCTAACTGTGTCAGGAAGACTTTTGAGGATGCTGCTTTCATTGTTCAGTTTTCAAGTACTTCCAACTCTGGCAAGCTATCTTGGCTAGCTGTACCCAAATCTCACGTCAGAATCAGTGAGTCTCCTCTGAATGCCTGTAAAGGCCGAGAGAAACCCAGCGTAGGGTAACTTTCATGAGTTTTTATAGAAATAAATGGTCCATGAACTTTGGTCACACAGCATGGAGCAGCCAAGCACATAGTAAGGATTCAGCAGACACTTTGGGAGTGACATGGAAACCATCAAGAACATGATTTTAAGGTTCTTTGAGCATTCATTTCCTTATATTGTCATGAAGAATATATTTGTGCCTGAATAGCTGGTTCCTTAGACTGCTAGACAACTCTTAGATCATTCTAGAACTGATCTCTGCCCATTGTGAAGGGAACACAGCTCTGATTCTCTCCCCTGACAGCCATGTGGTGTTTGGACTTTGTGGTTGATCTGAAGATGCTGCTGTCTTCCCTTCCTTATATTTGTCATTGGGATGCCTGAGTCTTTGTGGGTAGAGAAGAATGTTGGAAAGGCAAGATTTCACTACTTCCAGGATGATGTCATGCTGAGGTCCTTTGAATCCAGACTCAGTTTCCTAACACAAACACACTGATTTTATCTTCTTCATTGATTTGTATTAACCCACTTTTCTCTTGAGGAAAGACTTACTCTAGCTGTAGTTAGTTGCCTAGATTCTCTACCTTACTGGCTTAACATGATGGCTAAGCAGAGTCAGTTCACAGCTTAAATCTTGAGAGCTCAGGACCTCTCTACAACCCCCCCCCCCCCACCTTTTCCACTCTTCCACCCCTCCCGGGATCTCCCGTGGTAACTCTGTATTGCCAGGGCATATGGTAGACAAATGCCACCATTTGCCTGTTTATGACCTTCCTGGCCAAATTCCTGTGTACCTAGTGGGATCGACTATGTGCTCAAATCAGGTCCTCCGACACTTGATTCTCTTCCTCCAAGTGCTTTCCTCAGATTGTGGGGAGCACATGAAGCGATGCTTTTATACAGACACAATTGCTTCTCTGTGTCTAGAATCATCCTTTTGGTTGTTGCCTGCGCTATTTTTGTAGTTGTTAGAGATTAAATCTCAATAACTTTTTGAAATTAGAGTATGTTTCCCTCGGCTGAATGGGTTATGGCATTCCTCTGCTTCTTCAGTACCCGAAGAACAGTTTGACCCTCCCCTAAAGCCCCAGACCGTTATCATGGGATAGCTTGGCTTGAGATCAGATCAAAGGCAACAGAGGAATCGTCATTTTTCATTTCCTGGGGCCCTGTGATCCCACTTGGGGTTTATTTTTTTTCTGAGTGAAAATATAAACCCCATTGCACTCCTCCGTCCTCTGGAGTCTTCTGTTATTCTTATTTTTTCCCCTGTTAGAGATCTAATCGGTGTCTTAAGTGGCGTGGCCATTAGTTATCACCACCAGATTCACAGCCTGCCTGCACTTTAGTTCTCTTATTACTGAACAGAAGCGACCGCTGGCCATGGAGCTACCGTCCACATCTCACGGGTACTCGGTGTTAATTTATTTCACAGTTTCCTTTGCAGATATAATCAGACACACTATCACATCCCGGCTTCTTCTCTTTATTGTGTTCCTTTGCCATCACGTCTGTGTGATCTTCCCCACCCGAAAAAAAATGACAGGTAGTGTTTCTCTGCCCATAGTATCAGTGACATATCTTCTCCACAATTTCCTCATTGACATGTAAAACAACATAACATCTTATAGATATAAGGTATTTCTATAAATACCTACAAGGTATTTATAACTCAGACTTGGCTATAGCAAGGCATTTCCTAAATTGCATTGTGGTCAAGGTACCTGCTCTCCAAAAAAAAAAAGGGGGTCAATGTTCCATCTTTCTCAATTGTAAATAAAGGAGGAAGCTCAGTTAATAAGGGGAACCCCTTTCCCCGATTCCTCCATGTATTAAAATGCATGATTGTGAGTCTCATGTTAAGTGATCAGTTGTATTAATACCACACTGTAAGAACAAAAAGGAGCTCTCTCTGTTGACGTGTTTGGGTATTTACTGGGTGAGTTACAGTGCTTTGTGTAATAGAATTGCTTTGTCAACAATTAGCATGCTAGGTTTTTATATAACCTACACTTCAGGTAATAGAAGATTATTAAACCTCAGCCAGTGTGTTAGAGATCTGCTGACGGGCAATAAAATTCTTACATATCACAGCGCTGGAGAAATACAGCTGTACAGCTGCACATTTATGCTTAGATTGTGAGATAGATGGCCTCAAATGGGGGGCCTGAAATGTAAGGTGACCAGAAGGTGGCGCTGCAGCCCTATAAATGAAGTGCTCCCTCCCAGATGGCATCTAAATGCCTATCTGGCTCCCTCACTTCCTGCCTTTTCTCTTTCTCTTGATTCTCCTTTATTTCTCTAAGATGGATATCTAAAACTCTTTTCGCAAGAGATATACCTCCATTAAAATAACACCTCTCAACTTGCAATATTTCTTTTAAATCCAATTTGCCCAGCCTAATGCTCACTTGGAGAAAGTTCCAGCTAAATAAACATTCGCTATATTTTCAAAAGACAAAGACCCAGAAAGCAGATTCAGTCTCCAATTGCCTCCCCTCCCCATCCCACTGTTGTTGTGTGGAATGGCGATGTCTTTAATCTATTTTTATACAGGTTAATTCCCACAGTACACATCAGGATATGGAAGGTGTTTATAAAGTTAATAACTGGACTAAATAAATATTCCACTGAAAAAAGTTCTAACTTGATGCTCTCTCACAGAGAATTACCAGTTTAGAAGCCCCGTTCCCCAAAGGGGGTTGCTTTTCTCTCTGGGGCCAGCACTAACTCCTGACAAATGGGATAAGGGTTTATCGTTACGTCTGGGTTTGGACTTTAATAAAGTTATTTTTTGGAAAGTTGATTCATTTTTCAAGCTGGCCAATTTTAATGAGCCAAATACAACTATAAAAATAAATAGTAAACAAACATTGTTTAAAGGCGTGTCTACAGGCAGCAACTATTTCTTTTATCCACATGTATAGCCTGTTTTCAAATTTACTTTTTAAACCACAACTACATCTTTTTTTAAGAAAGAAAATTACAATATGTGATAAATACTGCCCTACTTAGGAGACAGGCTTTTAATTGAGGTGGTAAAAAGAGAACAGTCAAATGTATTCTAGAGAGAATAAATTACCTATTTTTTTTCTAGTATTCTACCTGTTAGAAACTTGGAAGACATACTTTTACTTATGTTGCAAATGAATAATTTTAAATCATTAACTTTGAGAGTCCATTCTTAGGACATTTCTGTTTTGAGCTTTTTCAACCTTCAGGCACGGGGCAGTAGGTGCTGGCCAGTGCTGTACACTCTTTGCCTTGCCTGTGTGGTTTTGAAAGGGCCCATGACAAAGTGTTATTGATCCAACCAAACCACACAGTGGAAAGCTGGGGAAGCAGTTCCCTGTCCAGGACTCTACTTTCAAGAACTGGTTTGGTTGACAATGACTTTTGAGAAAACAGTTGTCATTAGTTTTCAGTAAAAGCTGATGCCTGCTGGCCTCCCTTCCAGATCTCTGCCCAGACGACAGGACCTACTTAAAGCTGAAGACAAGAAATAAGCAGCTCAGAGTCAAGGTTAGGCCGACCACTCTGTAAGGCGTCAGCTTCCTATAGCCCACAGAACCCTTCTCCCAGCACTTCTATAACTTTACCTTGCTGTCAGCTCCCTTCCTCTGGATTAAAACGTGTCCATGGCAGAATCAGACCTCTGCATTTAGGTTGCATGCACTTCTATATGTCTGATCTTGGACAAAGTTACAAGGCTAACTTTGAAGCAGCCCGAAGAACAGAAGGCTGAGCTAAGCAGGTTTCCATCATTTTCTCCAACGTGTTTACTTCCCACCTACTAGAATAAAGGAAAAAAAGTTTAAGATGATCTGACTTGCTCAGATGTCGTCCAAAGTCTGTCATTTGGGGTCTGGAGTGTTATAGTATGCATCTATCCATGTCCCTTTAGCTATGTGCTCAGGTACCCTGGCTGCTCTCTTCACGGTGATTTTCTTAGAGTCCTTACTTTAATGTTTGCACGTCTTTGCTTTACTCAACTTGTTGCTTCCACCTGCCCGCTCTCCCCACACTTTATCATTGCCCCTTTCCACATTATTCCCATAAACCATGTGTATCCGCAAAGGACCGTGACCTTTGGGCACACAGAAACCCAGGCTGGTATGTTTTCCCATCCCATTCTTGTCTTTAAACTTACTTTATTTTCTGTGAATGTCCCACTGGGTAGCACTGGCTGTCTGGCGTGTGTATTGAGCTCTGATGTGATGTTATCATGTAACTCTTTTGTATGGCTGGCTTTATATACGTGTGTATTTATATTACTTGTGTATATAGCTTGTCATTCTCTCTTATTGGATAACCTTTTGGAGGTTTTAAAGAAAGGTACAAGAAAAAGCAAAGTCCTGAGGTTTTGTTTAGTTATTACTTTATTTACTTATTTATTACTTTATTTCTTTATTACTTCATTCATGTAAGTATGTATGTATGTATGTATTATGTATTTAGGGAATGTTGGGAATTGAACCTAGAAACTTGTGTTTGCTAGAAAATTATTCTACTCTTGAACTTCATCCTCAGCCCAGTGTTCCCAAGGTTTTGGTTGAATAGACAGGCATGAGACTCAAACATTGGTATTCTACAAATTTCCCTGGTTCATTTCCTTGGAAGCCAGGACTTTAATCACCAAGGCAAATCAGATTTTCCCTGGCACAGCAGTCTCTGTCCTTTTCTTCTGTGATGTTCCAAGTTGAGTCTGGTAGAGAGTTATTTTGTGGCTGGCTAGTTATTTGGCCTTTAGTCCATGACTGGCTCCAATGCTATTTCCCAGATAATAGGAGACAGTGTTCAGGCTCAAATCATCACTAAGCAGAGCTGGGAAGGTCTTACACTTAATGAACTACAATCTCTTAGGATGGGAAATGTCTTCTTGCCAATGCCATGAAACTAGGCCTTAGAACAAAAAGCCAGGGCTACTGACCATGTGACTCTGCTCCTTTACTTTGCCAAACTAGCTCTAGCCCCTGGGATCAATTTACTAGTAAACCTCACCAGAGGCTCAAGCCTGCAGGAGATACAGTGAGATATGAGATGTGTGTAAGGACATTAGAGCGACTTCAAAGTCTAGCTGGGGAGCAGGACATGTAAGAACAGGAAACAAATTAATAGCTGAACTAAATAAAGAGATGACCGGGAACAACATGAGAAGAGCCAAGAAAGTCTTAAAGAAAGACAGTCTACCTCATCTAGGAACATTTTCTGGAAAGAGAAAAGGTAGCTGTTTCTTGAAGGCTCCATAGACTAATACATTGGGAGGTATCACCTCCCTCATCCCATTACTTGCCTGTCCTGCCAACGTATGTCCGTCATCCCATGGCCTCCCACAAGAAATCCAGGAAAAAGAGCCCCTCCCAGTCAGACAGCACAAATTTCCTGTAATTTAGAGGGAACAGTGGGGTTTCTCTATGTTTCTTTCCATATGAGTTTCATTTGTCACAGCCTCCTCCAGTTGAACCCTGTTAAAAGTTTTCTGGTTTTCTTTGTTTTATGACACTTAGTAAACCTAATTACTTGGCCTGAACAGTTCACTGGGGCCACACAAACAAGGCTCAAAGGCGACTGCTGATTGATGCAAAGGATGGGAGTGGTACAGGACACCCAATTCATTCTCCCAGTTGGACAAAGGATCAGTTGCCTATGGGAGGCAGAAAGAGAGTAGGAGCCCATTTAAATTGAGTGCTGAGCCACTGACTGACAATAGACATGCGATGTGAGGATCCCAGAACAGACTTCCAAGTCATTCCTCAAGCCAAGAAAACAGTGGGGGAGAAAGTTTAGCAAGAGCTTTAACAAGTCAGTGCACTCTGCACAGTTTTCATCTGTTCTCAGAATATCTCTAGGACCTAAGTACTTGGATTGTTCACATTGCATAGGAAAACCAATTGAAGTTTTAAGCCTCCAAATGCGTAGGTTTGGACCCAGTAGGGTGCCTATCAGGCCTGGTGCATAGCTCCTAGCCTTCTTCCCAGACAGTACCAGCTGACAACTGGGGAGGATCATGCCTTAAGAATTTGCCCTGTCTTGGGGATGTGCTTAAAGGAAGGTCAATGAGAACTGTCTGCCTTGTGCAGTGGGGTTCTATACACAGCAGTGGGGGACTTGTCCAGTTTCAGAACCCATGTCCTAGAAGACAGAGACTTTCCTAGAATGAATACCTGGTTTCCTGCAAGATTTTTTAATGTAGTTAGAAATCCATGGTTTTGTGGGTAAATTTCTGGCAAAAAAAAAAAAAAAAAAAATTGTCCCTCTACAAAATTCTCTGGATTAGCAGGATGGGGCCAAGCAAAGCATACCAGTGATGACATTTGTTTGTCATGCTATTACCTTGTGGTCTCTGCTTTACAGAGCATCTGATCTCTCAGATCTCTAGCAAGGAAGACAATAGATCTTATAATGCCGAGTAACTATTCTGAAACCAGAACTCCAAAGAGGCTCAGAATACTGTGGAGATGGTTTCATTAGTAGAATTCTTGCCATCAAGCAAGAGAACAGACGTTCACTCCCCAGAACCTGCCTCAGAAGTCAAGTCGGGTGTGCTGCTATGCACCTGTAATCCAAGCTTTGCAACAGCGGAAGCAGGAGGGTCCGTAGGACCTGCTGGTCAGCTTAGTCTAATCATATCACTGAACTTCAAAGATTAAAGTGAGAGAGATTGAAATACACAGTTAATGTTGACCTCTGACCTACACACACACACACACACACACACACACACACAGACAGTGTCACCACTCAGGCAAGAGAAGTACTGCCAAGGTCCCTTATGGGTTCTGGTGATAATGATCTGAATTCATTGGGCAAACCCAGGCTCTACTTCTGGCTTTGATTTTAGTGTAGTCTTGAACCCAAAGAAAATGAGACCAGAGCACCTCTGGAACCCTTTAAGCCCAAGGATCTACATCCCACAACTTCTTTTCACAGTGTGCTGAGCAAGAAGGGGCCCACTACACACTTGTATTTTTAAAATGCTGCCCAGGATGTGTCCTGACAATAAATTATAGCAGAGATGGATTATGATCTGATCATTAAGCGGTGTTTCTAGAAGGTGACTATGTCCTTACGAAACATACCACACTAAATGTTGTGTTTAGTGTAAAATCACAATCCCAACTGTTCTTTGCCTCCCAAGGTTAAAAAACATCCCATATTTCTAAAGGGTTTTGTCAGGACATTTTTCACTGGGTACTTGGATTGCACTAAAAAATCCATGCATTTTGCTTTTATCTGAGTTTCACAGAAATCTCGTGTTAACCATCTGGAATACATATCAGAATTCTAGGGGCTCTTGACACAATGGTCTCCATAGCAGATACGGTGTTGATGGATGAGCTGATAATGGTAGTATTAATGATCTTTATTTGTGTAATACATGGTTTAAAAAACAGCTCTAGGTAGACACAGTTGGATTCATGACTAGTCTTTGGAAGGCACAATCAGTGAGCCAAGCACTAATTTTAAAAACATAAACAGCAAAGTGAAAACGGAAATAAAAGTATGATTGACATCTGCTAGTCATATTAATTTGAAGCTGTTTAGGGGGAGGGAGAAAACAGAAAGAAGGTGAGATATCAGTCAAAACATATGGGCTAATAGGAACTCGAAACCCAAAATGAAAATGTAAGCCAGCGTAGCAGTAACTGGGAGCAGTTGACGTGGGGTTGCACTGATGTCTGCAAGGGGTCTGACACCATCTCTCCTTTCTGTTTCTCACCCTGGGCAGGTGGCAAGGCTCAGGTTCCTAGGCAGCATGATCCTTTCTCCACTCCTTTGGATATCTGACAATTTGTAAACCCAGGAGGAAGCCTGTGTTGCAAGGGCTGTCCTTAGCAATCTCACACACACAGCGTGAAGTGATCCAAAGAAATAACCCACTGGTTATATTTACCTCATACCATTCTGTTGGGTGGTGGAAACAGCAACTCGAATGCCCTTGAGAAATGGACAGGGCCAGGGGGGAGAGAGAGAGTGTAGCCAGTTTTAAGAGCATATCTGAAATCTCAGTAGTCAAGAATATTGTATATTATCATTAAATAATAAAAATAAGGGAAAGATCATAATGAAGAAAACCTCATCTTTTTATAGGATGACCCAGTAAACAAGGTTTAATACCAGTGTTTAGCCATGGAATCAAACAGGGAGGAAAAGAAAGAAATGGCCAGCAGTAAAGCTAGGAGCTTCAGCCACCCATGTGAGTCCCTTCAATGTGAGAAGAGCAATGTCTGGCATCTTAACAGGGATTTTCCTCATGATAATATAAATGGAGCCTACACAACAATAAGCCATATTAGAAGGGGTACCCCACATTCCATTTCTTTGTGTCTTTGTTAAATGTATATGCTGAGAATTGCAACCCTGCCATTCACAATAATGGTTTTAGACACAAGGCTCAAAAAATATCAGCACTAATCTTAAAATAAGTAAATAAATAAATAGATAAACAAATAAATAAATATATAAGGATGCTCATATATTAAAAGCATCATCACTCTGTAGGCTCCAGCTGATGAATTTATTAAGGATGCAGCAGGAAGGAAAGAATCAAGGATAATTATAAATTCATAACTACATAATTCATTGGCATGAAATGATTTTAATGGGATGGATGCTGGGTTGTCTCTTTCTTCAAGAAAATAACGTCGGTGCTCTGATTAAAGCCCATAATCTGGCCTCTATGAAATACTTGCCAAACTGATGGGGTGCATTTTCTTCTCTGAAACCACCTTTGATAAGAAACGCATTACAAACTCATCAGTTTGGCTTCCTGTTAACAAAGAGACAGCAGCCGTCTGGATCATTCTGGATTCGAAGTGAAACTGCCACACCATGTAGCCTCCAACTAACGCTATGCCAGTTTGACAAGGGGCAGACGAATCCAGGAGTTACTATGTGGGGGTTTAAATCTATGCGGCAGCTGACGGTTGGAATAATCATCTGTATATCGCTCTGAGCTAGCCGGGGAAAGGTTGAAGCTGTATATTTTCAACATATCTACTCTAATGGTTAATCTGTTGTCTTGTACGGGCTCTCACAGGGTGGACCGGCAGCACATACTGACAGCTTAGAGGAATCACTCACAGAGGACAGGCTTTTGCCTTGACTCTCAGAGTACCCGGTAGATGAATTTAAGTTAGCTTGATTGAAAAAGGTGGAACTCCCCTGACTCAAGCCCTGCAAACATGAAGGGACCGGGAGGGCCCATAGCAGGTTGGGTCATAAGGACAGTAGTGCCATGAAATGACCTCTATCTGTCCCTGAGTCTTCAGACTGTGTGCTTCAATATAATAAGACTCTGACCCTTATTGTATTGCTTGCCTATTTGGGCTAGTGGAAAAGTAGAGTGTCCTTTGGGAAGGTCAGAAGCTGGACATATGTGCAGAGGATGCTGAAGGCATCAACACAGTTTCTTTTGCCAAGGGTCAGCTGGTTAATATCTTGAGCTTTGTAGGCTATACGGTGTCTATTGAAGTTGTGAAGTTACTCAACATCTTTATAGAGGAGAGAAGCTAGGGACAACAGGGAAATAAATGATGGTGGCTTTGGTCACATGTAATTTTATTTATGGAGACTAAAACTGGAATGTTGTTTTGTTTTGTTGTGCTCTCAATAGAATCCAGGCTAGCCCCAAACCCTGATCCTCCTGCCTCAGCCTTTGAAGTGCTAAGATTACATATCCTCCCATGCCTAGCTAACATCTTTTTAATGCTTTAGGAATTATTATCTTTATAGTTTTCGCAAATCATTTAACAATTGTGGGCTATACAAAAGCACGTGGTAAACCACTGTTTGTTGACTCTGGACATGAAAGAGTCATGAGAAGAAGGCAGCTGCTGGTGCCAGGAGCTGAGCAGTCTTCATCTGTGCTCTAAATGACCTACCAAACACAACCGGCACACAGTAGGGCTACAAACAAAAATCAGTTCTGCCTTTGGCCTGCAGGCCTTCCCATCTGGTTGGCATGAGGAAAGAAGGCGCTGAGAGGGGAGGAGATGGCGGTTAGGGTTGAGCTGTTTTGTTGAGCCCTGTTCAAGTCCTGCCCTAGTTTGGTTCAAATGAGTTAAAAGTGGTCTTCTTGCTCCCGTGACCCTCTCTAGACTCCACTAGAATCACTCAAGGATGTTCTTGCATTTCTCAGTTCACTTGTGTGCTTCCTCTTCCAATTCCATTGTTCATGTCTGGGTCTTTTTGCTGAGAGGCTAATATCTAGGATTTTCACCTGGCCTCCTTTGTACTAGAGGCAATGGAGAAGCCTGTTCTAAGACAAAAAAAAAAGAGGAAGGAAAAGGGCCAAAGGCAACTAGATCTCTGAAAGAAGGGCAGCGTGATGGGCAAATACAGCAGGGTCAGAGTTCAGGGAAGTTAACTTATCTGAGATTCTAGATGCAATGCTCTCCAGGAACACCACTCCCCTACTGTGATGCAAACAAGGCAGATACTTGTTACTTGAGAGATCCAATTGGATGGAATTTGTGGGTACCATGGGTGTACACAGTCTATCTAGTTTGATTCTGGAGGAGCCTGTATTATAAATGCTAACACTATTTATAGAAAGAAATTACAGTGAAGGTCACATGGATCCTGTTAATGTATTCATGTAGTATAGTATTCTCTCTCTCTCTCTCTCTCTCTCTCTCTCTCTCTCTCTCTCTCTCTCTCGCTCGTGTGTAAGAGCTGAATTTCTTCATTACTCTATATTGATGGACTCAAACTTACACAATTCAGGTTTCCACGGCAGTGAATAGAGCCAGAAATATACCCTGTGATTAACTTCTACATAACCTATTGTTCCTTAAAGTCTCCCTTCCTATTCTTCTATTAGCACTACAAAAGCCAGAAATGGAAAATCACCAACAAACCCTCCCCTCTCTGCCCTACCAGCTCTCCAAGGGGCGGGTGCTCCCTGTGCCCTGTTAGTACAATATAGCGGCCCATTTTCATTTTATATAATGACAGATTCCTTTAATAACCTACACCGTCTGAGTTTTCCAAATAAATCTGTTTCCTGTTTTTTCAGCTACAGGTTATGAGATTGCCCCAGCTGGATAATGTAGAGGAAGATGTGGCTGTTCAATTTTAGGGAGTTTTGTGTGTTCAAGACAGTATGGTGGTGGGGTAACATCCTTCATCTTGTCATTATTTGTATATCTTGTCATGATCTTTCACCACCACATTCCTTGATTGATCTTAATAGGGGTACTGTGAAGAGTTCTTCGATACTATATTCCCTGATTGTCAGATCAGAAATTCTCATCCTAAGGACGACTTCTCTAAATCCCCTGCCCTTTGTCTTAGCCGTGCTTACTGCTCAGTCTCATTGATGGGCTCATGGCAATTCCTAGCTATAGGCTTCATCCTGCATCAACAGTCAAGTACTAGCATGGACAGTTATGATACCCAGCCCACACTATGGGTTATCTGTCAGGGATTTATTATCATTGCTTTTCAGTCATTTCTTAAAGACACACCCACTTCCTGTTAGCAGGCCTGTGTATAGATGACAGGTTGCTGGGGGTGGGTGAGGGGATTGTCCTTCCGTCATTTAAGATCCACTTTCCCCTGGTATCTACATTATAAAGACCTGGATTGTTAATTAACCCAGACTCCTTGGTGGAGAGTAGGCCTTTACATTTCTCAGGGAATTCAGTCAGCCAAGGAGCTTTTGTCCACAGTGACTCATTGCAGAATGACAATGTCACTGGGGCTTCCATGGTTTATCTTGGAGAGGAGGAAAGGAAGCATGCTATTATTAACCTTGACAACAGCAATTGTGTTTTCATGGTTTACCCTCAGTGTTTGCCAGAGAGCAGTTGTAGACCAAACAGGACCACTGTAGAAAGTACTCGTGTCTCTCTGATGGCACTGATGGTACAGATGGCACTGAGATACTCGGCACATCACAATCTCCCCTTTCTAGTGATGCTGGGGATAGAACCCAGGTCATCACTCATACTAAGCAAGCACTCTACCTCTGAGCCCTACCCTTAAACCTCCGGCCATACTACTCTGAGTGTCCAGTGCACGGCATTTAGATTTAGACCAAGTTGAGCAGTGATATCAAAACCAAGATGGCAGATCAGGCCTACAGTCTCAGATAAGAATCTATAGTTTAGCATTGAGGGATAAAGACTTGAAACATGAGCAGTATTGAGTAAGACTTTGTCCAGTACTTCCCAGAAGATAATAACCATGATCCTGCTGAGATATTAGTTTGGGGATGTGTGTGTGTGTGTATGTGTGTGTGTGTGTGTGTGTGTGTGTGTGTGTTTTGTAGGGAAAAAGAGGAACTCTATATGTTTTTGGAAATTTCTACACATAGGAGAATGTCTTCTTAAGTTTTAGATGTCACCCTTCCAGAAAATATTTTAGGTGGTCACTGGGGGAGTGTGTGTGTGTGTGTGTGTGTGTGTGTGTGTGTGTAGAACCTGCCATTCAGCCATAAGGGAGAAACCTTCATTCTAACACAAAATGGTGGTTGTATTTAGTGTTAAAACCAAGTTGGTAACTTTTGTAATGAACTATTTCATTCAGGATTAATTTCAATTTTCTTCTCTCCTTATTGTTCAGCAGTCAAGGTTGAAGCTAGAGCACGCTATCACAAAGACCCATTTGTGCACAAGAATGCAACTCCCAATTCTCGACATGTGCCCAAGCCAGGTGAAGGAGTGCTGGGCTTTGTCCGGATGTTTAATAATTGCCTGGTACCCCTCAGCATTTCACTGTAACACACTAAGCTCAGTTGAAGAAGAGAGGACTACTGCGGCTTTCAGCATGCATTTAACTTATTTGCACCACAAAATTTGAAACAGAAAAGCCATTAAAAAAACAATGGATAATCATGAAAACAACCCCACTCTCCAGCTAGCAGCTTGTGCCCTGACTTCAGTAGGAAGCCCCTTCAGTTGGATGCCTTTGTGTTCAATGCCACTATGCATGCCATTTATTCTTAGTGACTCCAGTGTGAATATGACATTACTAATGATCTGCTAAGTGTGTGCAGATGTGGGTTACTCCAGATGTGGTCATTAATAACATAATAGAGATAGCTGTTTGACTCATGTTTATAAGTTGTTACCTTTTATTACTTTTCTGAGTTTATTTGCTTTGAGCTATTTTTTAACTCCAGCCAACAAACTCACCTTGAAATCTCAGAGCTTCATCCCCACCCCACCCCCACCCTGCCCACCTTAATCTTATGGGGAGAGCAGGGAAGTGGGAAAATGCCCTAGGCTGGAGAGGACTGGTGGATCCATTCCATGTAAGTACCAGGCTACTTGTGCAATGTGAAAGTCATAGTCATTACCCATTCTACTTCAAGGACCCTTCAAGAAGCATCAGTGGTCTCCAGCATAATACTTGCAGTCTGGAGAGGAAGACAAAAGCAGGGATTTCTTTTTTTAAAAAAAAAGATCCAGTAAAATATCTGATCATTTGAAGTAAATCCCCACCCCTGGCCAGTGTTTCTGGAAGATGTTGCTTTGCTCTTGCTTAAAAACAGAATGCTTATGGGAAGGGGAGCAAAATGTTGTTACAGATGTTCAGTTCTGCATTAAGGCTGTTGGAATTACCGCCACATCTTAAATCAATTCCCAGAGCATTGTCTGGAGGTTATGTCACCGAAATAATGAATCCTCTTTAGTCAAGAAAACGCAAACATGTTAAAACATCATTGTAAGTTTAAATTAAACTCCAGTGCAAACCAGGGGATCTGAAGCCTCATTAGACCTGCCTGACATTTTCCTAACGCTGACTCTTCTCCCCAAACTGTAAAACTGTTAGATTCAGGGCCTATTAGACAAGAGGGCGCTGGGAAGTTACAACAGAACATTACGGGTTATACTTAAGGATGTGCAAAAACAAGCCCTTGAATTTTACGAGGACTCGAAGACTAGGGAGAGTTTGGCTCCTATAAAAATTCCACATTAGATTCCCGAACTTGTTTGTGTTTTAAAGAAGCTGGCAAGTCAGGCTTCTTTAAAGGAACCCGTCTTCATTCAGCTCGCTCTGTGTGAAGGCACGGGAAAATGCTAGAAAGGTAGATTGCAATTAACCAGAAAGCAGGTTAAATACAAGCCTGTGACTCCTCGTGTTCCTGAGGCAGTGGCTTGCTGCTTGAGCATGTTAGTCTTTCACGAAAGCGAGTGAACTTAAGTCCCTCTTTTAATTCTGTTTTCATTTCTCATGTAGTCATAGAAGCCATGCAATAAGAATTACATCTGAGAGATCAGCTACTTTTCCCAGGACTGCTTTCTGTAAATATGCAGAAATTGGTAGAACCCAGAGAAAAGATAATAATTAAATATGTTTTATGTCCCTCTTAGTAAGGAGAAGTTATCCTTGATCCTCTTGTGCGACCTAAGCCATGTGTAATGTTCTCCATCACACAGCGTTCACATATTTAAGCTGAGGACATTTTCCATCTCAGCTCTTCAGGGAACAGATTTCCAGGCTCCGAGTAAAGCTTTGAACATGGCTCCATTGAAGTGAACAAATCCCGCTCTAAAGGTGCTATGATTATGATGGATGATCTCTCAGAGTCACAATGAAAATAAATCGTCTCCTCGAGTCGAAGCCGGCATTAGACTCTTTCCACAATGAGGTGTCTCCCCAGAGCTGGCTAACACATATTAACTTGCAGATCTCACATCTGAAGAGCCATGCCAGCCAACAGCAGTGACTGGGTAAAAGGGAAATGCGGGCTTAACCAGAGAGGATCCTTTATGAGAGCCCTGGAGCTAATGGAGAAGGAAAAGTTAAGCAAAGAAGCCAGCAGAACAGCCAGTGCAGATGACTAGTAAAGACTCCACAATTTGCCACAACCATAGTAACATGCAATGGTCTCAGGCAAACCCAGTCATTGTCGACTAGGCTAGATGAAAGACCTTTTGGGGTGTTGCACTGTGAGCTTATGGAAGGAAAAAACATACTCACGAACTCACATAAAAACTCATTGAAGTGGTGTGCTAGCAACCATCCAGGTCACGCTGTTGCAGTAGAATGGTGGCCCCACACACTAAAAGATAGCCTTGTATTATGTGAAGAATCAGTGTGAGACCTCCTTCTGTAGCCTAAGCCAGAAAAATGCAAAAGTATACCCAGGCAATGTGTGTGAGCACGTACACACATTCACACTGTATCCTGCCTCCAATTGCTTTGGATGCCTTACCCCCGTCCTCTGAAAGGAAGATGAATTCAGGTCAAACCCAGAGTGCCTGTTTGCAGGCTGAGAGATGCATATCAACTCTAAGTGATTTTTTTTTTCAATACCATTTATGTGGCTTGTATTTATTTCCTTTAATCTTTTAAGTGCTGTTTAGTCTCAGTGTGATTTGCTGTGGATACTCATTTCTGATAAGATGCGATATCCTCCCAGCCACATAGTCCCAGCTTGGAGCGCTAAGTGACTGATAGGGTCTCAGCCTGAGTGGAGCCTAGGGTGGGAGGTGGGGGTGGGAGCGAAAGAGGGAGCAGGTGGAAGAGAGGATGGGGTTGCGAGCCTTTGCAGGTCGTTTCTGCCCTTGATTCCATCTGGTGTTCCTCTCACCTTGACACACCCTTTTCCCTTTGCCTTGGGCCAGTCACAATGAGGTAACCCCAAATTGACAGTAGAACGAGGTACTCATAAGAAGTGGAAGATTCTGAAGCCCACTTGGAGTATGATTCAATTGTTCGAATACCTTTGGTGCTGTGTGTCCTAACCACCTGTGTTTACTGAGGGTTTTCAGGGAAGTGCTGTAGAATGCATGTCCTGTTATGGGTCTTCTGGACAATAGCAAGCCACTGAGCTGGCCTATCTTCCAGACCCCCATCTAAAGCTCATACATATTAATATATACCAAGCTTCTTTTGATGTTGTCGCTACTAATACTTCTCTTCTTAGCTTTAAGGTAACTTCCACGCATTCTGAGTTGCAGGGCTGTTTCCTCCTAGTCTCTATGACAATCAACTCTAAGAATCCAAGGATCCTAGATTTCCTTCTCCTCGACATCACAGCTTTAGCCTGGACTGTGTGGGGGTGGGGAGAGCAGGACTAGAATTTTGTGGCACCTGCTTCTGGATGACAGGCTGGGCAAAATATCTGCTAATTATCCAGCATCTCCCTTTACAAGCCAAGCATGGTGCAGGCTAATCCATCTCCAGTGCTTAGTAATGGGTATCTTTGGACAAAAAGCAGCAGAGTGAGTTGCTCTGTGTTGTCTGTGAGTGAAGCTTCACATTGCTTAGTGGTCTGTGTGGTTTGGACATTTGGAAAGCAGTCTATGGTTTCCAGCCCCTCTCCGCTACCCTCTATCCCCACCTGCCATATCATTAAGAGGTATCATTCAGTCGCCACCTCTTCCTTCATGCCAATGTTCTTCACCAGCACCAAGTACCCTCCCTGGCACAGCTGCAGGGAGGAGAGCTGAGCTGGGCTGGGGACTCTTGAGCCTACATGCACTGTTCCCAGCCCATTGTGAACAGTGGGTGGCCAAGGCCTGGGAATCTCTGCCTCTCCTCAAGGTTCTTGCTGTGGGTGCAAGGATTGGGAGCCAGTTAAGATGCTTCATTTGGAAAGGCAGCAGGCTGGCAATTAATCTGCTACCTCAAGTACAACTCTATTTCTGATTTTGGTTACAAGAAAATTCATTTCGATTGTTCAACCGAGCAAAGTATTAACTCTTAACCAAAATTAACTCAAGAATAATGACGTGAGGGTTTTTTTAAAAAAATAAATCACTATTTCTCACCTTTCTTAATATGCCAGGGCATTTATCTATTGTTCTAGTCTATTTACAGTGCATGCTCAAGGGTTGGTGCATAAAGCAATATTGCTTCAACCTCCTCTCTGCTGGTCTCTCTGACTAACGCACCCAGTCTTTGTCATGGGGCCTCTAAAGACAGCCGTGCCTCTCTAGCGAGTGACTGAGCCTTGAATGTGTGTCCTTTGATATCTTGCCTGTGTTTCGCAGTCTGCCCTCAAACTGTTCATAATCTCACAAGCTGCCTGTATTTGCAGTTGAAGATGAGCAGCCGCCAACACTGTCACCAAAAAAAAAACAACGGAATGGGGGCATGAGGAACTCACCCAACACCTCCCCGAAGCTGATGAGGTAAGCACATCCCCCTCAACCCCAGCGTGGTCACCTCCCCAGCTCCTTCCCTGGCTTCTCCACCTGCCCAAGCCCAGGCCCAGCCGTCCCTCCCCAGTCAGCTCTATGGGGGGAGGGGAGCGACATCGTTAGCTGGCTTCTTAAAGGCTGGAGTATTTATTCTGTCAGCTTGTCAGCAGTTAATGATAGAGCTGAAAAAATTCTGTCACGAAAAACAGTTTGAAAAGCTGTTTGAAAAATACATAGGCTTTAAAGTCTTAGCTGTCACCATGTCCTGTCTGTGTGTAGTTACTAAACAGCAGTGGCACTAATGACGCTCAGAGCCAATCAGAGGGACTCTGTGGTTAGTTTGCCTGCGGCAAGACTCTTTCTGCTGGAGTCCCTCTGAGGACTGGTTTCTGTACTTAAGGCCATATGTGAGATGTATCATCACAATAAAAAATGAACCTGAAGATTACCTTCCTTTTATCCTGTCGATGGAAATCAAATTTCTGTTAATTGATTTTGACTGAGAAAAAAAAAAAGTTTAATAATCCGTGGGCTTGCCAAAGCAAAGTTCAGAAGTAATCCAGTTCTGCTCAGGTTAAAAGCAATATT
The DNA here is from genome assembly GCA_019843965.1 of Rhynchomys soricoides. Classification (NCBI taxonomy): domain Eukaryota; kingdom Metazoa; phylum Chordata; class Mammalia; order Rodentia; family Muridae; genus Rhynchomys; species Rhynchomys soricoides. The sequence continues at coordinate 317,176 of JADRCH010000330.1, forward strand.
AATTATGGAACTGGGTATGCTTCTTTTCTTCCTTCTTTCCTTCCTTCCTTCCTCCTCACCTCCTTCTTCCCTTCCTTCCTCCCTCCCTTCTTTCCTCTCTTTTTCAGTCTATTCTCCTTCTCTTCCCCTCCCCACCCCCCCATTTCTAAACTATGATGTCATCTAAGAAATAGCAAATGCAACAGAATTTCAGTACAACTCTGCAGGTTCCTGTTTGGACAAATTCATCTTGCGTCTCCTTTGTTTCTATGGTTGTCTCCCAATCCTACCATCTGTTTTCTCAGACATCCTAATTCTCCAACACTATAAATGACAAGGAAAGATTTCAGGGCCTGTGAAGACAGTCCAAAGGGTAAAAGTACTTGCCTTACAAACGTAAAGACATGAGTTTGATATCCACAATCCACAGGTGCTGGGGAGTAGCCAGGTATAGAGGCTCATGGGTAATTCTAAGACTGGAGAGAAGGAGTGAGATATATATATATATATGTTATGGGGAGGTAGGTGGGGGAAGGGGGTGCCTCAGCAGGCCCAAGCCCAGGCATC